>QJPP01000118.1:0-600000 GCA_003996215.1 Jaltomata sinuosa | reverse complement strand
TATTTAATTAAACGGACGTGAATGAATCTCGTGATTGTGCCTTGAAAAGCAAAATATTACACATGCTTACTAATAAAAATTACTTCCCGCTCACTATATTAAAAATAGTTGTCTCATATTAATTGACCACCTTACTAAATAAAGCAAGCATTAATTAAAATTTTTCCATATTACCCTTGTAATTAATTCTTTTTGAAAGTGTTCACATTTATTTGTAAAGTTCCAAAGAAATTTTTTAAAGGATAAATTAGTAAAACAAACTTCTTATTTATTATTTCTTAATATGCGTGTAAAAGAAAAGTGTGCAAATAAAATGGGACGGAGGGAGTACCAAGTAACATCAATTTTTTTATTAATTAATCATGATTGAATCATTAAATATAATAAAATCATACTACTCCGTTTAAAAAAGAATGACTCACTTTCCTTTTTAGTCCGTTTCAAAAAGAATGACCTATTTTCTTTTTTGGCAACACTTTAATTCCAACTTTTCACATGGTATGTTTAGGACCACAAGATTAAAGGATATTTTGGTACATTTGACATAACTTTAGTTTAAGACCACAGATTCAAAAGTCTTTTTTATTTTTCTTAAACTCCGTGTCAAGTTAAAATAGGTCATTCTTTTAAAAATGGATAAAGTATATAGGAGTATTATATAACAATAACAATAACAACATATCCCGTATAATTCTATAAAGTAGAACCTGAAAAAAATACACACCGTAAATACAATAACAACAACAATATACCCAGTATATTCCCACAAAGTGGGGTCTGGAGAGAATAAAATGTACGCAGACTATACTTTTACTCCAGAATAAAATAAAGAGATTGTTTCCGATAGACTCTCGGCTCAAAGCAACACACCGTAAATACAACAACATAATTTGATAGTCGAAAGAATAAGATAACATATAATAACAAATATCGAATAACATACAAGTTTTCTCCATTTTCTTCTTTTCTCATACAGTTGTTGTTTGGAGTGATTAGTGGGTACAAAATTCCAATAAACAAGTGACGAATTTGATAGTGAAGGTAACCAAGAGATTCCCACAAGTGGGTCCATTTGAACTTTTTGGAATATCTCTCCTTTTTCTTTTTTCTTTTTTTCTTTTTCCTTAATTAATTGCATTAGATCCTATTATGTGGCCCCCTTTTTCTCCTCATCTTCTAGAAGATTCATTGAAGATTCACTAATTAATTAACCCCCACACGAAAAGTATGCTTAGTGCAAAGTATTCTTTGACCTCTCCATTAATTTAGAGGAGAAAAATATTATTTTTCTTTTTATCACTTTACTTGTCATCCTTACAAAATACTCCTTATGTCGATCTTTACTTGTCCACTATACTAAAAATAGATGTTCAACAATACTTGTTCAATTTATGAAATTAAGAGATAATTTTACACTTAGTTCCTAATTTACCCTTATCATTAATTATAGTCATTTCTCTATTATATTTTACAAGACATTGAATTTATTATATTCAAAGAATGATATGGTAAAATCACCCTTCAAAGGAATATAGGTATTAAAAAAATGTTTTCTCTCTCTTCCCTTGCTCACGCCGGAGCACGGTAATTCCTGTGCATCAGTGACACCATGGCCAAGGGTAGAGGGCGGGGTCGTGGACGGGGCCGGGGCCGGGGGAGGCCTAATAAAGTACCTATAATAGTTTTTGGAAGCTCGGTGAGCGGTGGAAAATCTGTGGGGGTTCACCCAGAGGGGGCTTATGCTACACCTCCTCTGACAGTGCTTAGTAAACATACTAATACAGCCTCAACCTCTAGATCTGACTTTAGGGAGCCGTACTCTTCTAGATCTGATGTGAGCACCAAATCTGGGAAGGTTAGTGATGGACCTAAATATCCTATTGCAGAGGATGAGGAGGAGGCGACTGGAGATGGGACTTTGACGAATAAAGAGAACTTGGAACGCACACCTTGGGTTAGCTTATTTGCAGGCAATCGAGCTGCTAGCAATGGTCTATCATTGTCATATATTCCCCCACAAGTGGTGGAAGGACGACCAGTTGTGCAATTGGAAGAAGTTGAGGTGCAACGGGAGCTTGAAAAATGGCAGGCGGCGTTAATTCTGTACGTTGTCGGAGAAAACCCGGGGTACAAGCACATGGAAAAGTACATCACCCATGCCTGGTCAGAGGTAGCACAACCTGAGATTTATCTTCATGAAGGGGGTTACTATATTGTAAAATTTCAGCGATTGATTGATATGCATCAATTTTTTTATTCTGGAGCTTACACTATCGGAGGTCGGACAATCGTTCTCAAACTGTGGACACCGGATTTTGACCTAGCTAAGGAGTTTCTTACTAAAATCCCTATTTGGGTGAAATTTTTGAACCTTCCATTGAGTTGCTGGGGGAGTAACTTCTTAAGCAGAATTGCTAGTCTCCTTGGAACTCCTCTCTATGTTGATGAGTGCACAACAAAATAGTCCAGGATCTCTTTTGCCAGGGTACTTATAGAGGTCAATGTTACCAAGAACTTAGTGACTGAGATACCAGTAATGGATCCCAATGGCAAATTATTTCAACAAAAAGTGGCATATGAGTGTAAGCCAGAGTATTGTGAAAAATGCTTGAAGATAGGACATAAGTGCCTTGTTCAACAGAACCCCATCCCACAAGTGGGAGGTCAAGAGCAGCTGGCTAGGCAAAGAAGGGGGAAACAGATGGTGTTTGAGTGGCATGCTAAAGCTGATGTTATAACTGGCCAAGGGCACCCTCAGGATACACATCACCAGGAGATAGTTAGCACAGAGACGAATGCCTTACCTACTGAACTTGAGCAGTCTACTATAAGTCGATTAAGGGTAGAAGTTTCCACTACTGCGGCCTTAATTTGTAACACCTCAAAAATTTAAAGCTAAAGACCCAAACCATTTCCATGAGTGTAATGTTCTTTTCCTTAGTGTGATGAGTGTTTTGGATGCGAATCGTGGTTATAAGAAGATCCTAACAACAAGTTGAGTTGAAAACACCCCAACCGATTAAGTTCTTATGTAAGATTCAACTATGGTCAACTTCAAAAGATCATTACTCCTAGCATATGACGAATTAGGTGGCCTACTACCCACCAATTAAAGGTCTTCGAGTCTTCTTTCAAAGGGCGTCGACCGCGCATTAATCCGAGCTCGGAGTAAAAAGTTATAGGCATTTTATCAAGCAACTATCAGTCTGGCGTGATGATGGCGTGCCACGCCAGACATGAAACTTCAGAGCGATGAAGTTGGCGCATTGACTGGCGCCCCGCGCCCGACCTTGTTCGACGAAGTAATTTTTCAGCTTTTAACGCATTTTCAAGGACGTTTTGGTCCTTTTCTTTTTATAAAACCCCTTTCTATTAACCTAAATCGTTTCTATATCATTAACCTCTCCAAATCCATCAAGGAAGTGTGCTCTTTTCTTCTCCAAACTCCCAAGAATCCTAAGGGACAAAAGATTCAAAGTCTTAGGTTTTCTTCAAGGTTCCTTCATCAAACTCCGAAACCAAGGTATGTAAGAGCAACACTTTCGTGAGGAACTCTGTTCTTCCCCACAATTGAGTTTTGGTTTCATATTAAGTCCATAATTTAAAGTAGGGTTTCGAAGTTGAATGGTTCTACAGTATTGTTCTTGGCCTTTGCTCGACCTCTTGAATATCCCTTGAGGATCTTTATTAATTTCATGAGTTACAGTCTTTCCTTAAATTTGAGTTCTTGGCATGACTACTGATTTCTTTCATATAAAGCATATGAACCTTATTTATATTATTGAAAGCCTCGTTCATATTCTCATGAGATTGATCTATACATTACTTGAAAATATACTTCAAAATATTAAGTTCATAAAAAGACTATGAAAATCCTTCCGCATAACTGTATGTTTTGAAAAGAGAAAGAGGAGTCGTGTCTTGAGTGTTATAGTCTAGCAAAGCGATAAATATTTAGACCCAAAGGGGCTCACAGAGAATAGATATGCTCATGACACGATATTTCTTAGAGTCAAGTATGATTTTCAGAAAAAGTTTTAAGACTTATATTATGAGCAACTAATATATTTTAGGAGGACTATTTAGCACCGAGATGGGTATATACATGCCCCAGAACTACGTGCCATCGTAGGATAGGATCGTTCGTAGTTAGGGCGATTCCTCTTTTAGCCTTCGGGCTCAGATTTGGATCCATAAGTTATGTTTCATCTTATATCCTGGCAAGGTATAGGATGGCTCTTCTCAATGTGGGCAAGACATTGGACTCCATGTTGCTCACATGGTTTATGTCGGTTAAGAGAAATTCCCCCAAACTTAAAAGACTAAGCATTTTCTTCTATTTATTTACAAAAGTTTTATGGAGGTTGCATGAAAGTTTCTTTATGATAGCGTCTCAAATATCTTGTTTTGGTTTCTTGTTCCACAAAGTTTATTAAATGAGCTTTACATGTTTCATGTTGATCTTTGGTAACTCACTTAACTCATTGTTGTTACATTCCTAGCTTTGTAATGAAAGTCTGTAAGTTCCACCACTATCTCCTTATTCTGCTAGTTGTTATGTTTTGTCTTATGGTCTTGTTCAGTTTCCCGTTTCTATAGTAGTACATGCTTATGCTTCTATTCAGCTTTTATGTATCAATACATTCCATTGTATTGACACTTTTTTTGCGCTGCATCATTTTATGATGTAGACTCTGGTGGTCAAACTCAGGATTGCAGCAGGCTACTTCTCTAGATTCATCATCGCCAACATCAACTTGTGGTGAGTCCTTTTTGCATCCAGAGGACTTGGTCATTTTCTTCTCAGTCTTTTAGTCTTTTAGATGGCTTGGTTCGAATAAAGGTAGCTTGGGGCCATGTCCCAGCGAATTCAGTCAGTTGATATTATAGAGACTTTCGTTAGACACATATAAGTTTCGATTTTCCAATTTATCCTTTAAATGACCTTCAGTATTGGATGTTGAAACCAAGAGGTTCATATTTTATTTTCAGAAATTCATTCTAAGTTTATTATTGCCAGCTTCCACAAATTTATAAAAGTTATAGTTTTATGAACAACTTACCAGGCCAAGGGTCTGCTTGGGATCACTTGTGATTCCGAGTGCCATGTCACGTCTAGGGTATAGGCTCGGGACGTGACATAATTAGTAAGGAAAGACCAAAAGTTGCTGAGCTTGCTGAAGGGAGTGGCACTAAGACACCAATAAATCTGAAGTTTAACATGATCAATTTCACAATTTTGGGTTCGTCTGTCAAGGAGCAGATGCGTGGAAAAATTGAATCACCAAGAGCCCCAAATACACTGCCTTCTGATAAAAGGGGACATCCTATATCTTAATGACTTGGCTAATTTGGAATATTAGAGGAATAAACAAGAGGTATAAGAAGAAGGAAATAATTTTTTTTATTAAAATAAAGCATATCAAGCTAGTTGGCTTGGTTGAGACCAGAGTTAAGCAACATAAAGCAGGCAGAGTTCATCAGGAACTAGTCCCGTCCTGGGGCAGTTTAAGCAACTACCACGAAGCAACTAATGGCAGAATTTGGGTGGCCTAGGACCAGACCTGGTATGAAGTAACACTGCTCAGTAGTGATGCTCAGTTTATACATTGTCTAGTCAAGTGCAAGACAGATAAATCTTGTACATGCTTAATTATCATCTATGGTTATAACACTATTGAGTTGTGGAGTTGCTTATGGGCTAAGATTGAAGCATTAGCATAGACAATTAATATGCTTTGGCTCTTGGGAGGAGACTGGAATGCAATATTATATCTTGCTGATCGGCTGGACGGAACACCTGTGACTCCAAGTGAGACCCAAGATTTTGTTGACTACCTGCAACGGGCTGAGCTACATGAACTACCATGGAAGAGCAACTACTATTCATGGTCTAATAGGCAACAAGGGAGTGATAGGATATGTTGTTGACTAGTTAGACTGTTTGGAAACTATGATTGGATGCTTAAGTAGGGTCAAGTTCACTCTGAATATGAACTTCCATCAGTGTCTGATCATTCCCCGATGTTATTGGACTTAAGGATGACCAGTAGGAATGTTAGGTCTTCTTTTAAGTTTTTTAAAGTGTGGTGCCAGCATCCAGAGTTTAACAGCATATTGGAGGAGGTTTGGAAGCAACAATTGGCCTATGATCCTATGAAGAATACTTGGATGAAACTTGAGCAATTAAAACCACGATTTCGGCAGCTGAATAACAGGGAATTCAAAAGCATAACTTTGAAGATAGAGCAGGTCAGACTTGATATTGCTGCAACTCAATCTCAGTTTGCAACTAATTATTCTGATGATCTATTAAGGCTAGAGAAGGAGGCTTTGATGAACTTGGAGAAATGGGCCCTTATTGAAGAGAGTTTGTTAAAGCAAAAGGCTCGGGAAAAGTGGGTTTAATTAGGTGATTCGTATAACAAATATTTTGTCGTTGTTATGAAAGAAAGATACCAAAGAAAGCTCATCTTAGACCTCACGTCCGTAACTGGGGACAAGCTCACTGACCCTGATGCTATAAAGGAAGAAATCATCAATTTTTATAAAGGACTCATGGGCTCTTCTACAGTAAATTTGCGAGCAGTTGATATAAAAATAATGAAGCAGGGGCCAAGGCTGACACGTGCTCAACAAATGATTTTGAATGCAGAGGTGACTGATGCAGAAATATTTGAGGGGTTGAAAGCTATTAGTGATGACAAAGCACCCGGGATTGATGGGTTTAACGCATTATTTTTCAAACAGATGTGGCCTGTCATCAAGAATGACATTATAGTTGTTGTGCATCATTTTTTTTCCACAAGTATTCTGTATAAAGCAATCAAATGTACTTCCATTACGCTTGTGCCAAAAAGTTGATAATCTTTGCACTATAAAGGATTACAGACCCATTGCTTGTTGTACTGTGTTTTATAAAATTGTTTCCAAGATTCTAGCTAATAGGCTACAAAAGGTTGTTGATACTATCATCAGTGAGTCTCAGTCTGGTTTTATCCTAGGTAGGAAGATATCCGATAATATCATTCTAGCCCATGAGTTGGTCAAAAATTATACTCGCGAACATATTTATCCCAGCTGTATGATCAAAATAGACTTACAAAAAGCCTTTGACTCAGTGGAGTGGGCTTATTTGGAGCAAATACTGGTTGAACTAGGCTTCCAAGGGAAGTATATAAAGTGGATTCTTGAATGTGTCAAAATCTGTAAGCTACTCTATAGTGGTGAATGGGGAACACACTGCACCATTTCAAGCTGCTAAAGGTTTGCGAAAGGGTGATCCCTTGTCTCCGTATTTTTTTGCTATTGCTATGGAGTTCCCCAGTAGAAAACTCAGTGAGCTCAAGGAAGTTAAGTAGTTTAAGTATCATCCTAGATGTGCTAAGTTAGGCATTACTCACCTCTGTTTTGCTGACGACCTCCTTCTTTTTTCACGAGGTGATGCTACTTCAGTCTCCATCCTGCACAATTGTTTTATTGAGTTTACTAGCACTTCTGGTCTTCAAGCTAATCCTGGGAAAAGCTCATTGTACTTCGGCGGTGTGTCTCAATCTGAGAAGCAACTTATTCTGTAACATCTAGGTTTCTCATGTGGAGTACTCCCTTTTAAGTATCTTGGAGTTCCCCTGTCAACAAAAAAACTATCTCTCATTCAGTGGCAACCTCTAATCAATAAGATAGTTGCTAGAATTTCTTCATGGACTGCTAGGAAGTTGTCTTATGCAGGGAGAGCCCAACTAGTTCAAACAGTGATTTTTGGCATCCAATCTTAATGGTCTCAACTCTTCATTATTCCAGCAAAGGTTTTGCAGGTTATTGATGCCTACTGTAGGAGCTATCTATGGTCCGGAGTTAATACTATCACCAAGAATGCTTTCTTATCTTGGGACAAGGTTTGTATGCCTAAGTCAGTCGGAGGCTTGAATCTCCCAAACATTCACTTATGGAACAAAGCTGTCATAACGAAGAACTATTGGGATTTAGCCCACAAGGAAGACAAGCTATGGATTCGATGGATTCATACGTAATACATCAAGAATCAGCGCTTAGAAGATATGAAGATCCCGAGTCAAGCTTGTTGGCTTATCAAGCAAATCATTGAAGTTAGGGACACAACCCAGTTATTTCAGCTTAGCCCTAGACCTGGTACAAGCTTTGTTAGACAAGTTTATTTATTTCTCCTTGGTAATCAGGAAAGAGTTGGCTGGAAATGTTTGATGTTTCAAAATGTTGCACGACCCAAAGCCAACTTCATTATGTGGCTTCAGCTGCACGGTCGATTGTTAACTGTTGATAGATTGCTTAAATGGGAAATGCAGGTGGATCCCCAATGCGTCCTCTGCCATGCAGCTGATGAATCCAGGAACCATTTATTTGCTTCTTGCCCCTTTGCTGCTCAGCTGTGGAGGATCCTGCTAAATTGGCTTCAACTGCCACAATTACCTCCGTCTGACTGGTTGGATCATAAGAGGTGGTGCATACAGAATGCCAAAGGAAAGTCGTAACAAGCGCAAATTTTTAAAATGGCTTATGTTGAAGTTTCCCATGCTATTTGGATGGAGAGAAATCGGTGGTTATTTGAAAAAAACTAGTAGAGAGTGTTTGCATATAGCTAAGGAGATAGCTTATGCCTGTATAGTGAGGGCTCCGTACAAATCCAAGACCAAACTAATGTCCTTAACGTTTTGATTCCTTTAAGTTTGGTTTTATTTTAGTGGGTAGTAGAGTAAATGTAAACAAGGTTAGCTGGCTGTGTTTGCTTAGCTACTAGTTTGTAACGATTCACTTGATAGTCAATGAAAAGTTAGTTACCAAAAATAATAAATCACCCTTCTATTTATAATTTCTTAAGAAGTGTGCAAAATTAATAGTGAACAAGTATTGTTGGACGGAGGGAGTATAAACGTTTCAAAATAATTATCATTTTAAAAATTAAAACATAACTAATTACATTCTTTTTATTTTTTCCTTAATAATAATTATTCTTAAAAGTAATAAATATTAGTAATTAATTAGCATAAAATATCTAAGTGAAGAGCACATACACATACTTTAATATTGTGATTGCTTAGATTAACTTTCTTTTTATTTATTAACGAGAGAATATTTATTGAAGAAATTAACATTTTAAATGATTAACGATAATAAATAAAGGTATGATAGTCAAAATACATAATTTTTGTATAGGTATCTAAGCAAAAACTGTAACAAGTAAAATGGTCTGAATGGAGTAATAAGACAAAAATGTACTCCCTCCGATCTATTTACTTGTCATTGATATTGTGTTACGGAGAAAAATATTTTCTTAAAACAAATTTCTTTTTCTTATTTAATTATCAGAAGAAATTTTCTCTTAAAAAATATTTTCCCAATGAAAAAAATAGCTTAAGGATTTCACAATTGACAATTATCTAATATACTAATTACTAAGAATTTCATTTAAAATTATTTTCTGATGTTTGATTTTCAGGTGAAAAATATTTTAAAGATTGTTAGTCAGATTTTTAAATTAAATAGGGTTTTAATAAGAAATAATAATAATATTTAAAAGTTTATAATAATATGTAAGTAATATTAGTTCGTCTTTCATTCTCCTTTCTCTTCAAGTTGTAGTTTGTTGGTATTCACAAAAAAGCAAGTGATTAATGTGACAGTTAACGAGAGATTCCCATAAGTGGGTCAAAGTGAACATTTAATTATTTCATTAGATCCAAAACGTGTCCTCTTAATCCTCCTTAGATTCTCAAGATTCATTAAAAGTCCACTAATTAATAATTAATTACATTCGCATACGAAAACTCCCATTATTCATATTTTATATATGCACCAACTCATTATGATTAACTTTACGCTTATTTTTTCTTTTCATAACTATTTCGATTAGTCGTATTTGAGCGAGAGTCCTATACAAATAGACTTTCAACCACCGTGAGATAAGAATAGAATCTGCGTATGCTCTACGTACTCTCCTCAAACTCTATTTATAAAATTTCACTGAGTATGTTATTATTATTATATCGCACTATGATTAACATTTTCCAACACGACTCTGAATGGCCTTTTTCTTTGTTACAACAAATAATCTTACTATATTAATGCATAAAAGTCTTCTGAGTGGCCTTTAGCCTTGAAATTTCCAGGCTAAATATAATTATGCCTCAAATTAGGTTCAAAATGTTCATAATTATTTTGACTTTATGTTATTTATTTTCACTATAGCAAAAGACCACGGCAACCGATCATAGCATTTTAGCGAAACTGCGAGGCTTTAAGCTCCAAAAAGTAATAATCTAATTAAATGTTCAAACAAAAGTTGAAGAAAAAAAGTAGATAACAAAATATCAAAATATTTATTTTAAACCTGTTGATGATATTATTTTGTGGTAGTAATTACAACTGCTTCATTTTTAGTATGTGTTGTCATATTTTCTTTGGCATTTTATCTTGGTTTCTTCACTTTCGTTGTTTCTTTTTTCAAACTGTTTTGTATTGTTTTTACTTAAGCCGAGGGTCTATCGGAGACAACTTCTCTATTCTCTCTAGAACCCACTTTGAAATTATATTAGGTATGTTGTTGTTGTATTTATTTTAAACTTGTATAAAATGAGCATCACACTCCCAATACTTGTAAAATATTAAAATTAATTTCTACAACGTCTAAGAAATAAACTTTCTTTTTGGTAGAATTTTGATGTTAGTGGACAAATTATGAGGTTGAGAAAACAAAATAGAACACGAAACTAGCTAAAGCATGCATTATGAATAGAGAAAAGAAATTAGGGAAAGCAATAAAGAGTGTTTGTTGGGTCTCTATTTGGGTATATATTTCCAAACATATGATGTGAAACTTGTTTTGTCTTCCTCAAAAAGCAAAATTTCCATGCTTGTTTTATTAGTGAAATAATAAAACAAACACCACTATTGGTAGAAACAAAACTGAGTGGTTAATTTACTTAATTTGTTGCTAATGAGAAATTATAGTATGGTTGGTTTCGAGAGTTAAATTCCTTAATTTTGATTATAATTTAGGACATAGAATTATTAGATTCTTTCAAATAAAATTTACGTATTTAATGTAGGTTCGATATATTTTGATGATTAACAAAGTGATAAAACAAATATATGAAACAAGCAGATGATATATGTTTCAGCATCGAAAGTCCAACTGATAGAAGGGCTCTATGAAATAAAGGAAGTCTGTACAAAGCATATCTAGCACAGGAGTCCTCAAACATGCAGATGCAAGTGTCCAAAAAGTACTATAAATCACAATTCTTAAGAATTTAAAATATTTTAAGGGCATATAAAAAAAAATACGATAAAGGAAAAACTCATTTGGCTATCAAAATCCAAAAAGTGGCCACGTAAATCGAGATTGAGGAAATAACAAAAACATTTTCATATGATTTTTATCAAACGGTTACTCTCTTAATGTACTTTTTTATTTAATTTTTTTAAATTCAAAATATTTTTTTTAAAAGAAAAACATAAGAAAAGATTGCGATTAAAAACTCATTTGGCGCTCAAAATTCGATTGATGTTATATAAAGTGGGACTGATGAAATAACAAAAACACTGCTGAAAATAATTTGGGGGAACAGCCTCTTACTCAACCAACAGCTCGAGCTCATTGAAACTTGTTTATACAAAAATAATTTAGTGAGATATTAGTGAATATTTAATTAATGGATCGTTTAGTGTGAGAGATAAAAATAAATAGTCCTGAGATAAAATAAAAATAGTCCAGGGATAAAATTTTGGTGTCTTGTTTGATTGTCAAGTTTGAGATAACTTATCCCATCATTTATACCATAGTGATGAGATAAGTTATCCCATTATGTATATGAGATAACTTATCCCAGGATAGTTAATTCCGAGATAATTAATCCTAAGATAACTTGTTCCCAACCAAACGACCCCTGAGAGTTAGGCTAGAAGATATTACTCCTTCCATCCATCTTTATTTATCCACTATATTAAATATAATTGTCTAACTTTACTTGTTCAGTTTAAAAAATAGATAATTTATTATTTTCTATCTATATTATCTTTATTATTAAATATTATTTATTTTTCAATATTTAAGTAATTTATAATTAATAAGAATGATATAATAAAATAATTTTTTTATTTATTATTTTGGTATGCTAAATTATTAAATATAGACAAGTAAAGATGCACGGGGATTACTAGCAAATTCTCATGGCTCTTCTCGGAGGTACTATTATTAAAAGGTAGTTCAACGAAAGTGGCTGAATCTTCCAACTAGTTGGGAATTGGGATGCTACGTTTGCAATACCCCACTAATGTACTATAGTGTCATTTGGCCTGTCTAAAAAAATGAGTTTGTAATTGTTTCTTGTTTATTTCTACTTTCTTAGTTTGCAACCAAAAAAAAAAAGAATTAAAAAGAGACTTTGCGTTTTCAAACTTAGTTTAGGATGTGTTTGATGTTTTTTGCGAAAAATATTTTTAAATTTATTTGTTTTTTAGTGTTTGGTGAGTAAGGAAATAAATATTATTTTAAAAATATTTATATGTAATAAAGAGTATGAAAGTGAGATGGGGTAGGAGTAGGGTTCGAGGGTGGGATGGTCAAGGGGTGCGGGTTAGGAGTAGGGAGAAGACAATAAACTTGAAGTTTCACTTATGAAACTTATTCTTTCCACTTTTATTAAGAAAATTATTTTTCTCAATTTGAACTTGGATGCATTTTTGACGTACATGTTTTGCAATTTTGTCTATTATCTTAACTTCCACATAATTTCAGGAATTTAAAGTTGAAAAAATAATTTGAAAAGTATTTCGAGTGAAATAATATTTTCATGTGCAAATTATCTCAATAGAGAATAAAACTTCAATTTCAAATCCTCAATTTTTACCATGTCAGCACTATAATTCTTCTATGTTATAGTATGTTAAAACAATGATATACTCACGGAGGATAAAATATACTCAAATTTTATTCTTACTCCGTGAAGGTAGAGACTATTTTCAAAAGAAACTTAAGTGCAACAAATCAAAATAGTTACGAAAAAGAAAATATGACAGTGAAAAAAACAAGTGAATTCATACGAAAAGCAGTAGAAAGCATTTAGGAAAAGAACAGTAACAAGTAACAATGACGAAATAATATAGTAGTAATTGAAACACAAAAGACATTGTATCGTATTATGTTTATGGAAGAAATTCATAAATACCAAAACTATAAGATTTAATCATATAAATTACAATTAATTAATGCTAGGAATGAAAAGCTAAAAATAAAGAGATTCCTTATACTGGTGATAACGGAATTAAATGTATATCAAAACATAATAATTGCTTACCTTAAAAAACTCCAATACAATCAATGAACAAGTACTATATATATATATATATATATATATATATATATATATATATATATATATATATATATATATATATATATATATATATATATATATATCTTACCAATTTCAATATATCATAATACAATTTTTAGTATTTTGCCCCTTAATCCTTGATACCACAGTATATTACTAACACATATACCATTTATTTTATTGTAAATTAATGTACTTATGTTAATATCATTAGATATGTATATGCTAATTAAATAACAAAAGATAGAATAGAATTTAGCATGCCAATAAATTTTAATCAAGATATATGTTAACATGATATATATGGTATATTATTGAGATATATAAACACGGAATATGTCATTTATCTTCCAGCAAAATATAAATTTACTATGAATTTTTCATTTAATGAAAAAGATAATAAGTTTTTTTAAAATGTAATGTCCATTAATGTTGATTTTCCGGTTCATCATATGGGGAGAGAATGATTGTATAGGCTGAATTTAGGGATTACTATTGTTTTTAACTCAATTAAGAGAGATATTTTGAGGATAAAAAAAATTATAAACAAGATAATTTATTTATTTTTAAAAAAATTGTATTTATTTGTTTTGAAACTAGTTATAAATAATTTCAATTACTTTTAAAAAGAGAAAATTGAATTGTGTGTAAAATTCTCTCTCCATGGGAATCCCGTGTCTGTCGGCCCAATTATGATTTATGGCGAAGTAGGCCCATGCTGAAGTCTCCTTCCACGTCAGGCGTTGGGACACGTAGGATTTGCAACAAGTAGCCTATTTTACATGTGATACTAAGTAGGGGCTTGACCATAAATATTATTCACAATATTTCGGAATACGTTTTCACTTTATTTCAGAATACTTGTTTAGCCATGAAAATCAAAAACATATTCCGAAATATGTTTTCACAATTTTTTTTTTTTTGTGTATTCACTATTTTTTGATTCAATTTTTCCTCTCACTTTATTTTTAAATATTACACCAACTCAATAGTCTAAATATATTTTTTGAAAATACTATGGCCAAACACAACTCCAACTCTATTTTCAACTTTAGAGTGAATACCAAATAAAGTGAATACGTTTTTTATTTTTATGGTCAAACGGGTCCTAAGTTTTTAAGAGCATCTAACTTGTACTCCCTCTGTTTCAATTTGTTTGGTCAATTTTGACTTGTCAGGAGTTTAGGAAAGTAAAGAAGACTTAATCTTGTGGTCTTAAATTAACGATATATCAAATATACTAAAATGTCTATTAATCTTGTGGTCTTAAACATGTCGTGAAAAGTTAGAATTAAAAAGCTGCTGGGAAGTAGGTCATTTTTTTTAAAATGAACTAAAAAGAAAGGTAGGTCAAACAGATTGAAATGGAGGTAGTAATTACTAATTAGTACTGGGCAAATTTCAGATATGCGCTAGTACTTGTAGTTCGAATCCACTTGTATGAATTTCTGGCTCCGCCACTATGAAAGAGTAGTGTAGTTGTTGTGGATATGCTCCTATTTAAATCCTGTACAACACATATGTCATGGAGTGTCGATTCTGTCTTAGGTAGCCACCATCTCACCACCTTTCTTTTTCAGCTTATAGTGAGTTAACATGGCAGTCAGGGTGCGTACGAAGAATAAAGTCCATTTCTTGTTTGTACGGATCTTCACCATATGACTCCGCAATATCTCTCCAATGTTCAGAGGGATGTTATCCGATATCGCGTAAATATGAGTAGCCAGCATCCCACGGTTGCAAATTCAGTTCAACAAAGCTTTGGCCTTTTTGTTCATGAATGACTTTGGCAAGGCTGCATGGTCACTGGACTGATTATTAACCCAACACGCCTTGCTTGGTTTATCACAGAGCACCTCTAGCATACAATGGCAAATTCGGATGTTGTTCCCCTTCGCCAATAGTCAGACATAAGTTGCGGGGAACACGGTAGTTTCTGTTTATTGCTTGAGGTGAGATATCCACTTCTGTACCCCTAAGCCAGACAATCTCACTCTGGGTATGATCCCAATTTCAATACGGTTCTCCAATTAGAGTAAGGTTTGCCTCGCCCTTAGGTCCCTGAGCAAAGCACACCCAACCTCTTTTCTCAATCTCTATCATTACATCTCTGGGCAAGCTTTGTTTGTAGCATCAAAATGGAGCGGCTTCTCAAGCAATATTGGAATCACTTGTTTCTGTCGGATGGCATCCCACATTTTCTAGGCCTCCTCGCTCACAAAATCATCTTCCCATTCAGTTCGTTCAACTAGGGCACTTGGCTCCCCAACACCCTCAGGCGGTGCAACAAACGTTTCAGCATCGATGAGTGGAATCATACTCGGACTCCACATCTTTCTTGGATTAACCCTTCCCTTCCTTGCATAGCAGTTGCCTTTCGTTTCTTAGCCGGAGGTGGCTTCAAAGCTCTTTCTCTAATTTGGAGTGGGACATTCTCCTGGCTTAGACAGCCTTGGTTGTGGTGCCCTTCTTTGTGTTTTTGCGGGCAGCGTAGTAGCCTGCTTGGTGGCCTCAGTATCCGCCCTTCTTTCATGCCTTTGCTATGTTCTTACTTCTTCAGGGGCTTCTTTCTCACTTGGTAGATTTTGGGGCGGTGGTTTACCATCTCCACCCCCGTAATTGCAAGTCGGCTTCCCAGAAACTGCCATTGTACCTGCAAGGTCAACGAACCACATTAGCTCCGATTCCCATTAACAAGGTACAATGGTGCGAGATGCACCCCAACACTTAGCTCGTAAGTGTCTAAATTAGGGTACATTCAACAATTACAGAATGTTGTAAGACACTCACAATCACATACAATGGGTTACAAAGGAAAAATTCATGCCTGTTCCGGATAGCCTGAATTCAGAAGCTGTTTATTTTGCTTTTCTATAGTTCTGTTCTTTTCATGGTCAAACTGAAACCAGAAAAAGATAAAAGTATTTGTAACTGAATACAGTTCTATATTCTCTCAATTTTGTGTCACTCCCAGATTTCTCATCCCTCATTTGTTCTTATGATTGTGTATATTCTTCCTGAAGGAGTAGATATAAATGAATGACTTAATAATTTAATCCATCATCAATTCAACAATATGGTGACTCTGTAAACCTTGTAATGGTAAAAGAAGTAGTGAGAAAAGAGTCAAAAACTTATTGAGGCAAAACTTTAAAAATTATCGCGGAAACACGAAATTAAGTTGGTACTCAATTGCCACATGGCTTTGGGCAATTCCAATCATGTTCCATGACCAATGTTAATTGTTGGTTTTAGAAGATGAAAAAACTGTAAATGACAAAACTGGCTTGGAGCTTGCTCATGCCAAGAGGCAGTTGATAACTAAGTGATAAATTCTCTGTGGAACATCGTGACATTGGATGTCTCCCTGTAATGCAGCACATGCCACAAAAAGATTAGCAAAACCTTCTAGTCGGTTTCCCCTCCACAGATTATGTATTGAAAAGCTCAATGGTGACATACTAGAAAATGATCATGGTTACATGTATACCCACACATTGTATGGGGGAGGTTGAGTACGTTTGAGCAGGAAGAATTTATGCATTGCTACTCACATGTAAAATGCAACTAATGATTGATTGAATGAAGTATGTCTTTTACGTCAGTCATCCTTCAGTATACAAGTTGATGACTAATGAAGAGATATGGAGAACAACTTTTTGTTTTTGTTTTGTGCATTTTTATGGATAAAGGATAAGGAGTACTTTAACCAGTTAATGAGATAACTAATGTTTTGGGGGCGAGAATAAGCTTTCTTGGGGCAATGTTATAGTTCTTACATGGTGGAGGTTGACGAGATGAGGTGGTCTATTTATTTTCCTTTTGGCTTCAGGTGGCATGCTAATTCAGAAGCACCATAATTGTGTTGCTTGATGTCACATCCCAAAAGGATTCTGCATATGACTATGAATAAACAGTCTCTGCTACTGCACATACCAAACTACCAAGAATTATACATTGACACAGAAAAAGAGAAGTTATTCTGCTGCTTATCTGATGTGCAATGGGAGTTATGCATCATTATAGAAACATCGTTCAGCCTGCAAAGTCTCAGTAATATGGATTAGAAGAAACAAGAAATTCAAACCTACAGGATATAGAAATAAGCCCCCAAATGAATCACAAAGGAAGCAAGTCCTGAGTAGCAAGTGATTGAGCAATTGAGCCTTTGAATCCCTCTTCCCAGGCCATCTTTTTGGTTTGCATTCTATCTTTGGCTGAGAAGTAGATCGAACAGATTAAATTACTCTCAACGTGTCTATACAACGATCTCCTCCAGTTTTCCGATAGAAGAGATTCATATATGTAGGTTGCGTAACATAGATTAATGAGATTTAATACTTGATCAGATTTTGATGTTTTAAGTACCTTTGCAATGCTGTGAATGCTACACTTAAGCTGCCAATTTGATGAGTTGGTATTACCAGTATATGACTGGTGAAGCATCAATGAAGTGACCAAACAAGTAATGATTTGGTGACTTCTTTTGGACGTCGATGAAATTGTTAGAGAAAGCATCCTCTTACCAGGTAACTATTTTTCAGAGGTGTCATTATTGTTAAAACTTGTCTACAATTGATGATATATTTTGATTGCTGATTATGTATGTGAAAATCTAAGATACACTCTTAAACTTTGGTGATTTAGACTGTAGCATGGTATTGAGGTAACAACAACAACAACATACCCAGTAAAATCCCACAAGTGAGATCTGGGGAGGGTAGAGTGTACGCAGACCTTACCACTACCTCATGGAGGTAGAGAGGTTGTTTCTGAAAGACTCTCAGCTCAAGTGCAGAAAATCCAAGTACAAAGAAGAAGGGAACATTGAATAAAATATAACAACTACCAAGGGAAGCAGTGCAATGCCTACTAGAAAGGAACAGGAACAACAACAAAATAGTGCGATAATCGAAACACAATAGGCAATGATAAACATCAAAAACAAGAACTACAATAATACGGCTAGTACAACGACAAACACCAACCAACGTAGAAAAACAAGACAACACTCCACTACCTACTAACCCTCTACCCTAATACACGTCCTCCACACCCTCCTATCTAAGGTCAAGTCCTCGGTAACCTGAAGTTGCGTCATGTCCTGAAGTGACTAGGCTATTGAAGGTTAATATGTGGTTGGATCACTGCCATATGTAGTGTTAAATGAGAAGGATATGAACCTTCATAGCTGGTTTCAGATGAATGTGATTTCAAGGAACAAGAGGGAAGTGATATTATCTTCATGATGCAGTCTCACTCTTAAACTATTCCTTGAGATATGCTCATTGCTAATGAAGTGTTAACAGATAATTATGGTTATGAGGTTGAGCTATTAAGCCCTTGGTGAAACATATGCATGTAAGATTGGCGTTTTTAACTGTCATCACTGCTACTGAATGTCACCTGAGTGAAATGCTAGAGTTGCCTCCATCAGACTTGGACGTCAGGGAGGTACTTGGACAACTATCTGTCAACCTACATATAAATTAGTTCTGAATGAATAACATGTGGCGGATATAGAGGATTATATCAGCGACACTACTAGCATGAGATTAAGGTTAGTTGATTGATGGATTATGGAGGGAGCATTTCAATGTGCTTATGTTGAGAGATCAAACCAGGTTAGGTTCAACACCGTTTTCTCTGTAGTGTTGTCACAGAACTGCCCATCCAGAAAAGCAACTCGCTCAGTAGTGTTGTCACACAAGATAAGGCAATAAGCAGCTGCCTGGAGTAGTATGATTTGTTCAAGTAAAATTTAAGAAACATAATAGGGGTAAATCCAATATGAGCCACAAATCAAAGAAATCATCAGATAATGTAATTTTCATTCGTTTTTGAGTATTCATAACAACGTGTCAGGATAGACAATGGCAAGGGGTTTACAACATGTTTTGCATAACCAACACTCATTTTCTCTGCTTTATTGTCCTGTTACTCTCTATAGTTTTGCTTACAAACAAATATGCTGCAAAATAAACTCAATTAAACATGATCATAACTTAGCATATTTCTTGAGATTCACAGCAGCATCTTTGGCATTTTCAGGTACAGACATGTCGACCTTAAGAGTGATTCTTGATGATGCTAACAAAGTCTTGTTTTCCTCATTAGATGGATCAATCTTCCAAAGACAAACTTCCCAAACATGAATAGTTTTGCCAACATTGATTGGTGCAGCCTCAGCAAAAACAAGGTCCCCTAGATGAGCACTCTTGAGATGGTGGATGCTGAGATGAACACCAGCCACTCTCCGAAAACCAGAAGCCATGTGAGCTCCCATACTTGCCAGAGCCTCAGATATCAGAGCTGAAACTCCACCGTGCAACACCTTAAATGGCTGGCAACACTTTTCTGTCACAGGAAGACGACCAGTGATTTTGTGGGGTGTGATTTCTACAAACTCAAAACCAATCCCATGAAGTGGAATATCTAAAGCTCTAGCCTTTATCCCTGATGATGATGATGGTGGTGGTTCCATATTTTCTGTAATCTTTTTCTCTCTTCAAATCTTGGAGATTTGACTTCTGGCCAAAAGGGTCCAAATTGGACAGAACTTCTTCACACACTATGCTTCCTTCAAACCATTTCTCAAATAGAAATAGACAAGAAAGTTTCAATCTTGGAGTCAAATATCATGAAATTGTGAATCTGATATGTTTATGGGAATCAAGAATCTTGATTTGAAGTGCCAGAGAAGAACCAGATTGAAGATGAAGATAAATATACAAGAAAGTCTCAGTCTTGGACTCAAATATTATGAAATTTTGGATCTCATCTGTTTATGGAATCAAGAAGCAGATTGAAGATGAAGATGTAATGATTGGAGTTTGGTTTGATGTGTGGAGGAAAAGGGCAAAATGTTAGACGTCGTTTGGTTGGAACAAGTTATTCATAATTAATTCAGAGATTAGCTATCCTAGTTATCCCATATATATGGAATAACTTATCTCAGTAATATGATACAAGTGATGAAATAAATAATCTCAAAATTAACTAATATGAATATACGATTAACCAAATATAAAATAAATAATTTTATATTTTATTCTGAAATTATTATACCTCGTACCAAACAACCCCTTAAAAGTTTGTGGTAGGTGAAAGATGAAAGGGTGGAAGTTTGGTCCAAATATGGAAAAATAATCTAAATTATTGGCTTGTAGTTTGCCTCTTCCAAATTCTACAATGTGAAAAGTACACTTTCAAAAAAGTTTCTGGACCGTAGGAAATCTTATCGAATTTTAGATAGATTTGTATTTGCACGGTTGTTTAGTTATCCTTTTTGTTTTTTTTAGAGGGAATTGGGCCTTAAGGAAAAATAAAAATAAAAATTAGTACTTGTTCATTTTTAGTATTGAAAATAAACCAATTTAAAAAATTAAAAATAATTTGTTATTTATATTTATTTTGTTTCTATTATAAAGTACTAATTATTTTCAATTTATTTTCTAATACTTGGATGATTTAGTAATTAATTAGTGATGATATAATAAATTTTTTATTTCATTTATTACTTTATAATGTCTATGTCAAGTTAAATATGAATATGTAAACATATACGGAGAAAGCACCAGTTTGCATTTTTATAATACAATTTGCATTTTTATAATACAATTATTGAATATTCATAAAATTCTCTTGAACTATTCTGCACAATTGACCGCATGTTTGGTTAATTATCTATTTGACACATTCATCGCCTGACCCACCTGGTAGGTGATAAATTTCTATAATTGTCTGTTTGACACTGTAGCAATATCTTCGCGAGCAATCATTTCCAAGAAAAATGAAAGGTGTATTCAGTAGGAAAATATTTTTTTGAAAAATAAATAAATAATTTATTATTTTTTAGTGTTTGATATAATAAATAAAAAATATATTTTTAAATATTTATATATAATTTAGTTAAATATTATTCAAAGTGAGGTCAAGAATAGGGGTTTGGGGGCGGTAAAATTAGGGGTTACGGTAGTGGAATAAAAATCAATTTATAGTGGACTATGGGAAAAATATAATCAATGTAAATAATATTTATTGAACTTGTTTTCTTATTTTCACAAAAAAATATCTTATTTTTAAGGAATTTATTTTTTTAAAAGATAATTTTTTTAAAATTTTAACTAATTACACATGAGAAAATTAAATTTTTTTTTTATAAAATACCAAAACACACCCGAACTATTTGCTTATTTGTTTCAAATTAAAAGTTAAATGTATTTAGTTTCTCATTTATACGACGCATGCATGAAAATCATAATAAAACAACAACTCAATAGTTGAAAATAATTATTTTCCCTTCTTAGTAAGGAATTAATGTGAAATTATTGTGGCAGGAATTCTTACTAATTATGACGCTTTTGTTGCTCTGGTCTTTAGACAAGATGAGATTTGAATTTAATAAATTTAAAATTTTCTACTAATTCTTATCTGTTATAATTAGTATCTTCGTGTTTTTACTTGAGTTATACGTGAACGAAAGAAAACTGGCAATTACATATTTTTTATTTCATTGTAAGAGATACATAGAAGAGATACCTCGTGTATCTTTCTCACATTATCATTGCATGTCACCAAATTATTGCTAATTTCTCTTCAAGCACTTTCTTTTGTTAGTTGTCTCTTTTCGAAATATAATTGCTTAGTGAATAACTTCTTTTATTTATTTCTTTTGCAATTTATTGACCATTGGATTATGTTTAAATTTCATTTGGACAAACTGAAACATTTATGAATAAATATTAGATAAATTTGTAAGTTATCACAAATATTAGATTATAATACTTTAATATTTTATCTATAAAGTTGAACAACATATGAACCAATATTAGATCCAAATGCGTTGTTTGAAAGGGTAATTTTTTCAAGAACTATATTTGCACTATATTTAAAAATAAGGACAATCTAAATGACGTCCTACAAATGAATATTTGCGTAATTCTGCTTAAATTAAATTATATGATAAGAAAATAGAAGGGAAAGAATACTTTTTGAAATTATAATTAAAAAGAATGTTAAAAAAAATATGTTTGGACATGACTTCTATTTAAAGAAAAAGTTAAAATTTTGTGAGTCAACCATATTTCACATGCTTATAAAATTATTTTTCAACTTCAAATTATTCTATTTCAAGTTAAAGTTGAAATAATGGATCAAATTACAAAGTAAACATTCATTTACAAATAATATTTCAAAGTTGAAGTTGATATAATAAAATAATTAATTTGTAATCAAACTAATAACATGCTGGAAATAAATTAAAAACAAGAACAATAAAGTCGCCTAAATTTCCGAATCAACCATTATTCTCCCCATTTCCTGCATGATATTCTTTTTTATTTGATTTAATCCATTATCTTCATCTTTCACATAATTAAAAACTTCTGCTAAATTTGATAGAGATAAACAAAATAAGAAAATTAAAGCTGAGAGAGAAATAATGATCCCACAGCAATGGGCACCACCTTGTAACAAGCAATGCACCAATAAATTTTCAGCTCTCACTCAAATTCCTTGTAATTTACTTTCTTAATTCTACCCCTTTTTTTCCTTGTAATTTAAAGGTTTCATTTTTTGTGTTAATGTTAGGCATGCATAGCTAATTATCAAAGAGAAGTAATGAAACAATAACAATTGTCAAGTTCATATCTTTAATTTCTTGAGCTTATTTTGAACAGTAGTTTTATATGTATCGCGCGTCTAAATTATTGAAATTAGTTTATTTAGTCATAGGAAACTCAAAATATGTTGTTTTGAACTTGTAACATCACTCACATATAAAAAGGTAATTCAATTCATTGTTACATTTGTTATTTAGAGAATCTCTAGTTTGTTATTTGTATTAAAAGATAATTATTTAGTATGGAATAAGATGGCTTGATAGAGATGCATTTGGATATAGAAAATTCATATAGGTGAACTCGAATCGAACTATCCTGGGATTAAATACAATTCATTGGATAATAGTAATTGATTGAAAATGGCAAGCCTTGATACATATAGTATAGTGCCAATGGTATAGGTTGTTAGTTGGAGTCAGCTATATTGATCATCACTAACCATTTGGCTACGCAGGCAGCTGGTACCTTCCCAGCTTCTTCATCAGGTAACCTGCAATTCAACACATTGTCATCTCGAGTTTATTTGATTTTAATAGTTAATAATTTTATCATTTAGTTGAGATTGTTTAGAATTCTCTAATACTAGATATTTTTTAAATATCACTAGTTTACAATTCCTTTTATTTGGTGTAATCATAGTTACATAGAATACTGATTTGTTTACAACTTGATAATGCTGTTGCAGAACTAGATTATGAAGTATTTCTAATTTAATTGACTATTTTCTTTTACACTCTTGACTCACACAAATGATGCATTTCACTTGATCATTCGACAAGAACTTCTATCAAAATTCTATGATGTGTAAATTTTTGTAGGGAGAGTTTTTTGCAAAAAGGCGTGTGATGCTGATGGCGATACATGGGAGGAATGTAAGTTTCAAGATTCTATTTTTATGAACTTTGTCCTAATGAATATCCCAGTTGCATATGTTCTTTACTTCATTTTCTGACAGTTGCTATGAGGAACTATGTTGCATGTGAAAAAGATGAACTCTTGATAGTAAAATTTGCACCTGTTAATATAAAGCTACTAATGTTATAGATGTATCATGTTTCAAGGAGTGATTTCTTAGGACCATTTAGTTAGTTGTGAACATGGAACATACTAAGCCTCTAATTTCTGAAATGATAGTAAACCATATAGTTAAGACGTTTATCCCATTGAGTTATTGATGGTTGAGAGACGTCTTTTGTTGAACTTGAAATCTTGATGCTTCTTTATTCAATTAAAAGGTATGTGCAGGTTTGGAACAATGCGATGAGATGTGTTATAAAGGTCCAGTTCTGAAGGATCAACAATGGAGTGCTTATATTGATCGTGCCCCCGGTTCTGCTAGCTACTCTGAGGTTTACCATCTCTTCATTTTATCACCTTGAATTTATTGTCTTTTTACACTTGTTTGTGTTCTACTAAAAGGTCATCAACTCATCTGGTGTATTGACAGTTTGAATATGTTGTAACATTGTCCAACAAAATATGATTTCGTGGTGACCAATAAACCAAGTATAAGGAGCAATACAAAATGGACTTATAGAAAAGATTAATACACCATTAGCTAAGATTTGTAAATTGTGTCCTGTACTTCTGTTTCCTCTTTTCCATTTAAAAGTTGGCCTGCTAAGATAATTTGTGCTGACAAAACGAATAGCCGATCCTCGAGGTCCAGTAAAAGGTCATTTCTCACCCCGATCTTATTAAAGGATGAAGTAAACAGATCAAGGTTTCTACATACTTCTGTTATGGAGTAAAGAGTTGTTTCTAATCGCAAATGATAGTGATTTTATACATCACAAAGAGATTTGTTTAAGTGGTTAAATAGTGACTAAATTCTAATTGCAAAGAACAAAATAGTAGTTCCTAAGTTTTTTACATCTTTATTATGTTGCCTTATCTGATTCCTGTTGTTAGGAATACAATTTTCAATTGAACATATGCTTGGAATTTATGATATTCCTACTTTTAGATATAAGTATAACATATATTGTTCTTTATGAATGTAGGATTGTCATCGCGCTTGTGTAGCTGGTTGTGGTTTCAAGGTCAGTTTATTTTATTTAAGCTACTGTGAAAATCCAAAAACATATAGGAAAACATGCTATAAGAAGTGTTGATGATCAAAATAGTGTTAAGTTCTGTTACTTTCTCAATTCTTGCTGCTATTCTATTTGTGAGGACTAGCAAGAGTAAGAACAAAAGAATGATAAGATCTTGAAGAAAAATTCATACTCATTAGCAAATATTTCAAATTCTTATGGTCTAATACCTGTGCAGTTCATGTCCTACTTGTCAAAGGAAGACAGTTGTATATAAATATGTAAAATGTATGCATATAATAAGATCACGCTCATTTTAAATCCTTACTGACTCTATATATTACGTTCTCCTACTACAATCTTGCTTCATTGGATGCTGTCAAGTCCTTCAACATAGAATGCCTTGTCATCTGCATTTTCATGTTCATTTTTATCTGAATATTTACTGTTAATTTTTTATGCAGTTTGATATCCCTTCTGAGGAAGTAGATAAAATTCAATCAAGCAGGTCCTCTAAGCCTCCTGCAGAAGAGGAGCCAGCTGATAAAAACAAGTCCACATAAATATAATGAAGTTTTTTTTTGACATTTTTATAAATGATTGTGTAATGAGCAAGAAAAGCATACACATTTTTTTCTCTTAGGATTACTATTCTAGTTTAAAGTTTTGTTCTACAACAGATACATGGGGTGAAGGTTGAGTTTTGATATTTATAGCTTCATTATGCATATGGTAGTGTTGATTCTCTTGATTCAACTTTTATATAACAATGTAAGAGATTTTTAAACTATTAGATCAGCTAGTATTTGAATTCCGATCGCTTTTACGCGAAAAAGGGGATCATCCTCTAAGCCTAAGTATTCTTCAATGACCGATAGCATACAAGTATCGTGAGAAAACGGTGAAAAGAACCCCATTTAAGGAGTGCAACAGAGAAGTTGAGATCCAATGCGTACAATCAGTCGAAGGAGCGAAGGAAGAAAGGCCTTGTCATCATCTAGATCGACGTAAGGTGCGTAGCAGTGTAGAGTCCAACTAAGACTTCTATGAAGGTCTCATTCATCTTGAGTGAGGAGTTTCTTAAGATAATTGTTCATAGAGTTTTAAGTTTTATACACTTTCAAGGTAATTATACACAAATAAAAATCTTTTTATGATAACACTGATTGCGATTAGTAACATATAAAAATGGTATCTACTATTTTATCGTAGTTTAAGCAAATACTTATAGTGTAAAAATAATTTACACCATTAGAACATTTAATATAAATTGTTCCTCATAATAAATTAAATTAGTTACCTGAAAATTACGATATAGAAGTGATAACTTGCTACAATAGATTAAGTTAACATGTAAAAACTCTTGATACCGTCAACATGTACTAATTCCAAATATAATATGCTTCCTAAAAGCAAGTGATTTGAGAAGCTTCGAATTTCAGATTCTAAAAAATAGTTCGAATTATTATTTTTAATTTATGAAAACATGTCGGAGTTTCATCGATGAAATTTGAAATCGCATGATGAAGATTATTTTTCAATATCGTGAATGAAAAATGACTAGCTGTGAATTTTACCCCAAAATAACTCCTATTTAATTCAAATTCGCGACATCTAAATTATTGAATTGTGTCAAATGATAGTCGTACAAAGTAATTTTTTATGGAAAACTTACATAGATATGCTATATTAAGAAAATATTTATCATCTATAGCAATCACTTTTTTTCCACTGAACACTTAATTATAATACAGTTTTAATACATATTGCAGAAAACAATTCATAAAACACATATAATACAAGCTTTATTCATGGATAATACATTTATGACACACTTTAATACACTTAAAATATATTGTGTCAATTTCTTACCAAACAAGCACAATACATTTTAAAATATTTATAATACATATATATTGCATGCATAATTCACTTTAATACATAGTGCAGATTTATCATAGTATTGCTATAGATAATAATAAATAAAAAATGTCACTAAAAATAATAATTATTTATTAAAAAAGTATTCACCCAAGTAATTTTTTTATTTTTTATTAAAAAAAAAAGAGACAAATTGCGGTCCAATTCATATTGGGCCTTCAAAGTTCAAAATCCAGAACTGGCAAAGTGTAAGATAGCCCAAGAAGTTTCTGGCCCAAATTACAAGAGGAGCAGAGCTTTTCATCGCTCCGAGTACTACATAATCTACAGGTTTCTGTTAAATGTTTATGAATCACGCAGTATATATATTAGCACCAGTACTGAAGAATCATCACTCAGCAAAGTTAAACCCTAGGTTGAGAAATTGATGTATTGAAAACCTCTAGCTGATCGTAACTTACATTGGGAACAATGCCGCAAGTGAAGATCGTTGCCAGGAATTTCATGGACATGGTCGCTTCATTGCCTACCGTGAAACTCGACATCCTTTACGACAATTCCTTTATCTGTGAAGCGATTCTTAGGTATTCTACATCTCCAATTTGATCGAAAGTTAAAGAGTTTTTCTTGTTGCAAAGCTTTGGTTTCGTATATAGCTAATCTTTAGTGCACTTTATTTATTTTGATTACGTTTTTGCAAGTAAAAATGGATGTAATTTCACGAATTTAGCCTATCGTGATACATATACTCTGTAAATTTGGATGCAAAAAAAGTTTAATATGTCTTTGATGGGCAGTTAATCAGCAGCAGGTGCTGATACAAGTGTTAACATACGCAAGCACACATTTATAATGTTGAATGCTCTTTATAGGAAGTATTTGTACTTTTTTGTATCCATTGCTACAAGAGATTGGTTAATTCAGTAGTACTTAGCATCCACTATATTCACCTCGAGCTATAGCAAGGAAATACTATGTGAACTGACAAGAAATATGCTATGAATCCTTATTAAAAGAATGACTGTTGGTCTTGTTTGTCATTATGAACCTGATAGAATGTAGTCCTTTAAAGAGATTATATTTTGAGTATGACGGATCTAATGAACAGAATAAGTTTTAGAAGACCTTTTTTATATGATGTGAAATTGTAGATATATGCTGTTTATGATTAGTTGTACATCTCTGACAGAGTGTTTGAAATTCTGAAAAAGGAAAAAAACAGAAAAAAGGAAAATCTCTGTTGGTGATACTATTTTGAAAATATGCTATATTATGTGCTTAATTTTGTTCATTTCTTCTGTTTAGATCGTTACCTCCCTTAGCGAAGAAGTATGTGCTACAATTTTGTATATGGACATACCAATTTCAGCCAAGTCGATGGAGGAGTGGGTGCTTCCAGATGGATTCTCAAAGCATAAAGTTGCCATTGATAGATTGATACAGCTGAGAGTAATGACGGAAACATTTGACAGGTTACTGAGCAGATTCTTCTCTTTCTTGATAGCTACTATATTTTATTGTCTTGAATAATGCGGCTTATTCCAATTTCAGTTATAAAAGTGATGGTTAAAATTTCTCTGTGTGCCTTAACTAGAAATTGCAATGCTTCTCAGGCAACGTAGGGAGGTTGGAGTAGTAACTAATACAGGAGTAGAATAAGGGATCGAGTGAGCCTGAAAACATAATTTTGCGCAGCTTTGTGTTCTCAGATTTCTAGAATCTACAGATTTGCGCCCTTAGCGCCTTTTTTCGTTATAGCTCACGCTTTATTTGCGCTTATAGCCCCAGCGGACCGTAGAGATTTTTTGCGCTTTTTGCTTTTGATAACACTGTATGTTATTGGTTAACTTAGTGATTCTATGTGGCTTTATAACGACAAAGCATTTATTTTTTTCTTTATTATGAAAATAAATGACTTAGCAACAAAAGTGAGAAAAACTTCCTATCACACAAGATGGATCTGCAAGCGCTTATCAGATAATTAGTTACTTCTTGTTAGATTTTAATCTGGCTAATAATACTAATCTTATACCTACTAAAGGGAATAGTAAATTAAAATCAATTAATATTTGAGTAAGGCTGTTATAGGGGGGTAATTTGACACAGAACATGTTGTTATAAAGATGATTGTTGCTTATATAGGCAAAAAACTGTTATAGAGAGGTTCTGCTTGATCTTTATCTGGTTGTCATGTATTTCCACTTAGCGCTTTAAATAATGACACATGACCAAAAGTAGAAGTTTGGTCAAAATAAGCAAGCATGATCAAAGAGAATATCATGAATTGTCAATGCTTGCTTATCTTTCTTTTGTTTTTCCTTTTAAATTTTTGCTCTTTATAAGCATTATAGAAGTTTTTGGTAGTCGAAATCATGCCTCAACTATTGGAATGACAAAACCTGGTCAGGATGGTTCACAATTTTTTGCATGTTGTTTTATTCAGTTTTTGATTGTTGAATGTTGCCATTCTCTTTGATTTCTTTCAGGAAAAAGGAAGTCACTTATCAACTAAACCCAAAATTTCAATTTAATCTTCAGAAGCATATAGTCCACGGGTAAGCTTTATTATCTTATGAATTTTATTCTCCTCTATAGGTGTTCACGATCAAAATGGGCCTGCCTTCTCTGAGACTGGTGATTTAAAGAACGAAAGTATATGTACAAAGTATATTTCTACATGATGCTGAAATATCTGTCATATCCTTGGTCTCGTAATTGCACAATTTGGATTATAATATGTGAGTTCAAATTACTGTAGTGGAGTCTTACCAAGGGAACCAATGCCTTCTAATATCACCGTGAGGCTTCCTAGCTTGGAGGAGTTAGAGGCATATGCCGTTGAACAATGGGAGGTATGACTTGCATTTTGTTAGTAGTATCCATTGATTTTCCAGGAGAGTTCAGAATATGTAATAATATGTTGTGAGACAATCTGCTTTGCTTTCGGTCTTGATCGATCTGCAGCCTGAATATAATTTTGGCAACTCTTTTTATGACTTGCAACTGTCGCAATCAGTGCTTTCTGCTGCACCTTATAAGCTCCAGTGAAGCTGGAAAGACCACAAACATAAGCTCTTCGATGATGAAAATTTTCCAGCGTGGACTTTTAAGTCAGAGGTACCGGCCACTACAGTATTATGGATATATATATCTGCTCTCACATACATATGTATAGTTCTTGTCCATGTGTGAATGGAGCATATTTTGTAATAATTGACATAATCTCCATGCTTTCATGCCTTCTTAAGCAGAGATGATAGAGAACCTCCAAGGTTGACTGAAAGTGGGTTCCAGTTCTTGGTAGGAGTTACTAAATTATCTCAATCAATCGACGTTTTTTTTGAATTTATGTTGACCGTGGTGTATTACAGTTAATGGACACAAATGCACAGCTTTGGTACATCATCAGAGAGTACATAACAAATGCTGAGGTATAATTCTTGATGCTTTTCATAGTATTCATTGGTGACCACCTCCTTCTCTCTCTCTGCACGTGTGTGCGCGTGTCTCTCTCTCTCTTTCGGGTTTGCTTTTGCATCGGAAGCACCATCGGTCCATTGGGTGGTGTTGTAATTCAATTATATTAATGTTTGCTTATCCCTTGGCGGCAAGTCCTCTGATAGACTTTGAAGATATGGAGGTAGGCGGGGAGGAAATCTCAGAGATGCAGATTCGGCCCTTAGAGAGCTGCCGATTATATCTGCCTACTCTGTCTATCTAAGGTCATCAAACTGTAAGCATTCCCAAGCCCGGATAAAGGAAGAGAGTTGCGGGAGGTTGATGGCCAATGTAAAAATAGTCAAACTATTATGGATCATTTGAATACTGAAAATTGTGCAGAATAGATACAGGGGATTCATAAGATCATATAGCTGACCTCAATTAGGTTGGGGATTGGAACCTCGTTGAGTGGAGCTCATTAGTTCCACCTCAGAGTTTATTGTTGTTGACCACATATTCTTAGGCACTCTTTCCTTTTTCTAATGTTTCCTTTGTTTCCCTGCCTCTGTAAATTAGTTAATACAAGCAAGAATCAGGAAGATATTCACTCTTTGATTTAAGATTTGGTTGAGAAGATATTGTGCATATGACTATAATGTTGAGTGTGGAGTCTATGGACTTCCATTTGCCTAACTTCTGGAAAGCTTAATGACATTTATGAAATGATTTCCCCTGTATTTTTCATATCAATGCAGGAGCGAGGTGTGGATTCAGCAGATCTTATTGCATTTCTTTTGGAGCTAAGCTTTCATGTTACTGGCAAGGTATTACTAGACAGAGCTAGAGCTTCTTGAATTAAGTTTGTCCTGGAACTGTAGTAAATGAGACTATCTTTTGAATTCTAAATGCTTGGTTCTGGAGCACTGGTGTTTGGTTGAAAAGTGGTGAAATTGTTTTTGTTTTGTACCTTTTTTTAAAAAAAAAAAAATATAAAAAAGTTTGAAAAACTGGAAAATATTGTGAAAGAGTTTTTCAACCATTTTTCCAACCAAACGCTTATCCACATTTCTTCAGTATGCTTGAGTTTCGTATGTTTTTTGAATTGTCTTCTGATATAGGCATACAACACAAACACATTAACTGATCTCCAGCGAAGTATAATTAAGGACCTTTCAGATTTGGGACTGGTTAAGCTGCAGCAGGTGAATACTACTCGTTGCCCCATCAATGAGCTCATGAGAATGAATGGATTTTATCTTTTCCATTATGTTCTTAATTACCCATTTGATGCTGCTTAGGGAAGGAAAGAGAGTTGGTTTATTCCCACCAAACTGGCGACCAACCTGTCAATTAGCTTAGCAGATACAACATCAAGGAAACAGGTATGCTGCACTCGCAAGTGTTCCCTAGAGTAGTTGGGTCAAGCTACACAGAAATCCAGTTCTATTTATTTGTTTTCTATCTTTATTCTTACAGTTTTCTTATAAAGCAAGCGCGTATCAGAAATTTAGAATTTTGTGCTTCCTGTCATCCAGATTTAAATTCACAAATTTGTTTGGGACGAGCTCAATGATACCTTACTGATTGCAATGCATCTTTCCCTTCCCACCCACATTCATCAGGGATTTATCGTTATTGAAACAAACTTCAGACTGTATGCATATTCAACATCAAAACTACACTGTGAGATCCTACGCCTTTTTGCAAGGTACGCGAACAATTTGCTTCTGTTGCTTGTGTTTCTTTCTGTCCTTTGGTTGAGAAAAGAGATCATATGGGATGAACAGGTGATAACTCTCTTCTAGATAGCATTACCTGGACTCTGTTATTACTTTTTGTTGGAATTAATGCCATCACAAACTTTATCTGACACTAGACTGGTGCTTGCCAAGAAATGCATTACTTGCATCATTTACGAGTTGGTAGAGGATATCCTATTTATGAATCTTCATTTACCTTCATGGGGACAGAAATATCAGGCAGATCTTGTTCTTCTGGCAATATTATTATCTAAAATTGTATTCCATTTGCTTTCACTTATAGACAGCTTTCTGAGATGCATTGAGCATCTGAATCTCATTTGCATCATGTAGTCTCTTAGGTGCATTGATGCAGCTTTTCCAGTATGATTTTGGTGGTTTCATATGCTTACCTCTATACAGAGTAAAAAGGAGAGCATATAGACAGTATGAGTCAAACTTCAGCATATTTATCGTGCATGTGCAACCTATTAAACAATTGCAATGCAGACTTTAAGGCTTACCTGGATTCTGGAGTATACTAGGGAGCTGGATTCCCGTATTCCCTTTTTTTGTTTAAGACAGCTTCCCCTATACTTAAGTTTTAGTCTATTAGATGCAATAAAGGCTACAAATCTGGAAATTCTTACGCACACATCCCTCCACTGAAAAAAGGAAAGAGCTAGAAGCATGAACTTGGGCTTTGGATTACGTAGATAAAAAATGATGAATGAGATTGTGCATCTACTGCCTCAATGCAGAAGATTCACCTAAAAGAATGGGACACTTTCAAATCTGTGTCAGAACTGGCCAGTGTAAATATAATCATTGATTCTTGGAGTTTGGATTAAATAGGGTCCAAACTGCTAATAATATATGAAGTAGATAAGCTCGAGAATTTCAGCAGAACTATTGGAAAGTGGATGACTATTTTTAAAGTGCAGAATGCTTCTAGGGATAAGAACTTAATTCCATTTTTAAATCTGTCGTATGCCTAATATTCTGTGTTTGGCTGTTGTGTGTTCATTTTCTAGTAGTAGATTTCTTTCTTTAACTTTTGTGGTTAGATCTCTGAGTAACAAATTTTAGCTGCAAATACAGGGTGGAATACCAACTTCCAAATCTCATTGTTGGTGCTATTAATAAAGAAAGTTTGTATAAAGCTTTTCAAAACGGCATTACGTCTGAACAGGCAAGTTTCAGCTGCTATTTGTTTATTGACAAGCATTGTCTTATTCAGAGACAACTGATAAAAAATTATCTGAAAAAGTCAACTGTATATGGAGTGCTATATTTGTATAAAGCAAAAAGTTGAAAAAGATTGATGATGTGGGACACTCTTGTTGGAAGTTCTTATTAATTCTTCATCAGCTACACTTAAGAAAGAAAAATATTGTTGGTTAGCTGATAGATATTGATTGCTGATTAATCGCACACCCCTCAGAAAAGGTTTTTTTATAGTTTTGTTTCTGGTCCCTCAATCCACTTATCATGTTTAATAGTTGTTACTTCCATTGTTACACCTTTCAAAATTAGCACATACGTGAATGCGTGAATGGAATTACAGGAACCTTTTGTGCTTCTGGTGCTAAAGTTCTTACTGCACTACTACATTATAATTCTGTATGAATTAGAAAAAGTTAAACATGACAAAATGGAAACTTTTGCTTGAGTTATTTCGAGTGGTTTATATTCGAATTCCAATTATACTCATCGTTAGCTATCAAATATATTGGCGTAGATGGCATGGTGATTTGTTTAAACCTCCCCCCCCCCCAAAAAAAAAAATAGAAAAGAAAAGAGGGAACAAGCTGTCATGGTAATTTGTCAAAATGTTTCAAGTGATATTATAAAGTCTTCTCTGTGGACGTAGTTATACAACATAAATTGAGCAGCACAATTTCCTTTGCTTGAAGTTTAAGTTTTGACTGCTGTTGTGATTTGGATGCATGGGTTGCAGATAGTTTCTTTCCTTCAGCAGAATGCACATCCTAGGGTTGCAGAGAGGATACCATCCGTGCCGGAGAATGTTACTGATCAGGTTTCTTCACTATTTTTCATAGCACTGAAATTTAAAGACAGCTCTAGAAACCAAAATACATTTTAACTAATTCAACCAATTCCACAATATATGGTTCATTGAAAAGATTAGATTGTGGCCAATTGGAAATTAAATTCATGTCCAATTAACTAATTCAACTACCACTTTCTCATGCCAGATTAGATTGTGGGAATCTGATCTGAATCGGGTTGAGATGACGCCAGCGCACTTCTACGATGAATTCCCTTCTAAAGTGAGCGTGAAGCACCACGATATTTGCATTGCAAGCTTAGTTTTGATTTAACGTTTTAATATGTTCGTCTGCTTAACATGATTGTTGTTGCTTACTTTTAGGATGTCTTTGAGGCTGCATGTGATTTTGCCAGAGAATATGGAGGATTACTGTGGGAGGACTCTAAGCGAATGCGTCTCATAGTTAAGGCTGATATTTTGACTGAGATGAAGGAATTTCTCCGTCGTCAAAAGCAATAGCTCTTTTCTTTTCTGACTGCCTTCTTTTTGTACGGTTGATGAAGGGTTTCATCAGTTGTCCTCCGGCTGTGTTCTTTACCAGTTTAACTTGTACATGAATTTTGTTGTGGGTGTATGTTTTCATTGTGCTTCGACTGCCTTCTTTCGACACCTTGTGATATCTATACTAACGATGGGATTACAAAATCATCTCTCTCTTGCAATTTCTCTTTGATTTTGCCAGTGATTTCAGTGACAAATATATTGGCTTTGCGATAGAGTGATAAGAGATTAACAAAACTGACTTACATGGTTACAGGCAGCTATTATGGCTTCTAAGCTTCACAATAGCAGACATTCGAGTCTATTGATATAGCTTAAGAGAGCTTTTTCAATCTCACAGAAACATAATATTATATTACCATGACGATGATCTTCATCTTTTTCAAGTATCTCAGCTCATCATATTACACTACAAAAGCTAACTAATTGTGGTCATAAACACTATTATCTTCATAGAATCACTTTGGCAATAATATATTGTCATGAAATTTTGAAAATAGACGGTTGTTATGATGCTATACTTGACCACATCTTTGGACAGAGACCCTTTTTGGGTTTATATAAGCACAAGAAGCAACTACCAACAAGGGTGGTGGTGGAGTAGTAAGTACTCCGTCTCGGGTTTGAGTCCCCTGGATACGGAGTTGCCTTTGTTAGGGAGTGCTTTACCCCTGACTTTCACGCGCGAATCTGGATTTAGTCGGGCTCCAATGCGGGTACTGGACACCGGTGGAAACCAAAAAAAAAGAAGCAACTCATAATTCAGTAGGTCCTCCAACAGAGTAGTATATAACAATAATCTCTTTCTCGGAAATTTCCTTTTTTTAGCCTATTCTGGGCAATTTTTGCATATCAAGGCAAGTCACTAGTCACCAATCACCATCACTATTATTTCTCACAAGTCAAGAATCTACACAGTTATAAATCATATCAATATGCTTTTTCATGCATTCTTCAAAGGTACCCTTTCAAAAACATAAGAGCTATATCACCTAGCAAGTCTCTTCTATTTTCCCTCCCAAGTGAGTGAAACAGTTGCTCTTTAAAGTTCAAGATGGTAAAACTTGTAAAGAGTTGCCTGCAATTGTCCCTCAAGATTGCAAACATAACAATAGGACTTATGGGCATTGCAATGCTTATTTATAGTATATGGATGATTAGAGTTTGGCAGCGCGATGCTGCCAAATCACCATCATCCCCTGATTATGCTCAGTTCCCTTGGTGAGTTCTCAACTTAGTGCAATTACAGTATAATTTTCCAACGAAGAAATCCCTATCGGACCATGTAGCTCCGCCCCTGATTTTGACTCCTTGCCTATAATACAGTCTTAACATAAAAGAAATGCTAATACTCTGCTGAAATATGACAGGTTCATCCATGCATTTCTTGGTGTTGGCACTGCTTTGTGTGCAATCACTTGCCTTGGTCATGTTGCTGCACATTCTGCCAACTCTTGTTGTCTCTCATTTGTATCCTTTTTCTTTATAGTTCTCATATGCTCTTAGGCAATCTATCTTTGGCCCAAAGGGGGTTGTTGGAAAAACAAAACTGCATAGAAAGAGATCAAAAGAATGGACCTTAACTATAATTATAGTATATGTTCATTATATTTGTGCTTCTTTTATTAGAGATTGGAATTACAGCTGATGTTTTCTTGAACTCTGACTGGGAGAAGGTATGCATCTAAGAAATCTTTATCACATGGTTATTCAAATATCGTTATTCGATTTTTCTGTATTCTACTGATCAAGACATCAACAAAACAACCTTGTTGCTTCTCTCCAATGTTCTCATTATGTTTTACCTGAATCAGGATTTACCAGAAGATCCATCAGGAAGGTTTGATGATTTCAAGGATTTTGTGGACTCGAATAAGGATGTCTGCCAATCGATTGCCCTGCTTTCTGTTCTAACACAGGTAAGGGGAAAAAAAACCTTCAAGAAATTTCATTATGTTTTTCTTGTCTCAAATTATGTTATGCTATTCTTAATAAATAAAAATTGATAATAAGCAGGGGTGTTGTATATTATTGGCTACAATTCTAAGAACTGTTGGGAAAGTTAAGGAAAATAGTCATGAGAATGAAGGTGAATATGCAGAACCATCAGCTCCACTTCTTCGTCCTCCGGAACTGCCACCAAATTCTTCACTGTATCCATATGTTATTGGTGAACCAGTTCATATTGAACCACATTCTGTTTACAAGATTGTTTGAGTTTTGGAAGACAAAGGTTAGTTCCATAGTAGAAATTGGAAAATCTTGAAACTTTGGTTTTGGTTTTTTATGTTATTGAAGTTTTCCAGATTTTGCAGAAGCTGAAGTGAATGAAGTTTTTCCTCTATGGAAAGAAGAAGGTTGTTGAGGCAGCATTAAGTAGCACAACTCAAATATTTAACTTTGAAGTTTGGAGATTGGGACTAAAGATACAGCCTGCTTAGGCAGTACTGATTGATCAAGACATCAGAAACAGATGAGACCATATTGTATATTTAAAAGTAGTAATATTATTTTGCAACTTTTGTGTTTTGAGTGGATATCACTTCATTTATCACAATGAATTATATTTGTTGAAATATGTCATTGTCCATGTATTGTAGTTTATTGTCCTTCGATCTTTGTTAGTATCTGCTGTTCCTTGTAGTTTCTGTTGTTTTTAGTATTATCTTTTGTTTCTTGTACTTCTATTACTTCTTTTTGGGACTGCTTTGTACTATTTTTCCTTAAGCCAACTTCACTTGCTGCCTTTATGCTCTAGGAGTTAAGTGACCCATAGGCATGGGTCACAAACGAGAAAGGTAGGTTCCTTTCCTTACTAGATCCTCTGTCACTTAGACTTCCTTAGAAGACTATCAATTCTCAGTCAGTTACCAGATTCGAAATATGAGAAGATTAAAAGGCATTTATTCTAGCCGATAAGGATCTGAATCAATGGGTGTTGGATGATCAGCCTAGGCTTTTTCTTTTTTTTGCTTCTACGTCTCATGACGAGAGTATCATAAACAACCTCTCTACCTCTAAAGTAGGGGTAAATCTGCATACGCTTTACCCTGTCCAGATCGGCTATGTTGTTATTGTCAATGTAAATATTGAATATTGAACAAAGAAAAGACAAGGGAAGCTATATACTATCCTACTTCAAATGCTTGCAAGAAAGGGAAAACTACAGATTGGCAACTAAATAAATCATATATTATACACTCTTATAGATGGCAACCATAAAACACTGCACTTAATAAAGCCTCAATATGTGTTTATGGCATACTTGAAGGTTAGAAAACAAATAACAAAAGGGTACACTGTGTTTTCGAGAAGTAAACTGCAACTGTACAGGCATTTACAAATTAGGAGATGCAATTAAAAAGCTCCATTTTTTTGGCTAATCTAACTTAGCTTCAACCCCTGCACCACGATGACTTGGTCGGGTTCTTCTAATCAGAAGGTGAGAAAGTAATCCACCTGCATTTCTAAATCTAGTAATGACCAATTTCTTGATCCTTAGTATGATTCAATCCCAATGAAACCATTGCTCATCTACCTTATATGAGTATCATAGTGATCAAACACATTATCCGGCACGATCAAGGGTAACTTATCTATAAATATGAATAGCCTCCTCAGATTCTCCCTTGTTATTGTTGACATGTCTACGACGTCTTTGTTGTCCATGTATACCCACAGGTCGCCGGAGTTTACCCTTTTAAGGCTATCGCGGCAAAAGGGGCATGACTGTGACCTCGAACGCCTGCAATCCATTGTATTAGATAACTCTCAAGTGTGAATAGTTGTACGAGCAAAATTAGCACTAGAAAAGAGATATAATGCTAAATATACATCTTTTGCAGAGTAATAAAGTACAAAGTCCTAGTAGAAACGAGCGCAGCAGTTACGAACACTAGAATATATGTGAGACCACCAGCAAGAGCTGCTACCCAACAAAGAGCCTCTTTAATAGAATAATTGAAGTGCATTAGGTATATAACTTACCATAGGCACTTGATTATTTCCAATACTAATTAGCAGACAGCTACCGTTTAGAATCGACTTAAACATACTCAGAACACAGAAATACGCCCGCGGTGCTTTTCCCTTACTTTCCTCTTAATAACTTCTCACTAGGTTTTAAGACCCCATTCAACGTTGCCAGTATACAGTACTTTCGTTTTATTTCATGTGAAGGTGTTTGACTAAGCACAAAGTCTAAACAAAGAAAAATAGATTTTTGGAACTTGTGGTCTTAAAGAAGCCATGACATTTTCGTGCCTGTAAAATCATGTCGTCAAGGGTATAATGAAGTTCAAAGTTAAATTGTTTCTAAATATAGAAAGTTGTCATTACTAAGAAAAGACTAAAAAGAAAAGAGTATCACATAAAATAGACGAAGGGAGAAACAGTTTCCGTAGATCAATAAGAAATATCCAAGGGTGTCTGCCCCGCTGAAATGCAAACTCCAATTAAAGTTAAAAATGTGATGGGAAAAATCCCATTCCTTGAGAGAAGGAAATACTACTTAGACACAGAGGTGAGCACATGAGAATAGATCACCAAGGTTGAAAATGAATCTCTCAATAAACATGGTCGTTTTAGATGTGAAAAAGATCAAGGAGTCGTCGCAGCCTATATATGTACTAAACAGGAATGGGAAAACTTTCCTCTACTCTTGACCTAAATAGAGATAGAGAGAAGAAAAAATGGAAAGACGTGGTCATAGAAACACAGAGAGAAAATAAGATGAAGCAGGACCGTATTTACTTCACCCCTAGATAACTGAATGGTGCAGCAAATTATATCCAGCAGTAACTTTATGCTTTCTTAGAGCTTTACAGGACCATGGGAAACCTGTTATCTCACTTTTCCTAAGAAGCAGCCCCCATGGAGAGGCAGCAACCTAGGACTCTAGAGATATCTTTACCTAATATCATTGACAACTCCAAATGTCGTAAAGTGGGAAGAAGCATATTTACATCGACTAGGAAACTAGTTCTATCTGCAACGTGTGTGTCTCTGTGTGTGTGTGTGTAAAAAGCCCCTGCAATCTGCGGAATAGCAGCAATGCAGCATATCTAGGTAACTGCAGGATCTCTACATTGTACAAAAATCTGTCATCATCAAGCAAAAAAATTTGGATCCAGATACAAAGCCAAACAAACAGGTCCATTCTTTTGCAAGGGCCACAGAAAATATAATCGGTCAAGAGGCACAGTTAGGAGGTGGAGGTCTGCCTCTTTGCATTTAATTCACCAATCTTTCATTTGACTATTTATTAGTAACATTCTCCATACCACCCACACGGCGCGGGGCGGGGGGATTCTCATAAAACAGCTCGGAGCAGCATGTTCAAAGGAAGACACTGAAACCCAGTATTGCAGTGATAGAAAAGAGCAAAGATGCACTCCAGCTTCTCAGACAATGCAGAGTTACCGGTTAGCAGGAAAAATCACACTCTGACTGCAACATTGGAACATGCTTCCCATACACAGATAGTTAAAGATGATGGAAACTAGTTTGATATAGAGCTCAACACTGAGGAAAACTGCCACCCATCTGAAGCATTTGCCATATTTCATTAAATGCCACAAGCAATTTCATTGTTAGTGGATTTTCTTTTATTTTTTTTTAGTAAGTTCACGGTTATGTGAATGATATTACATAACATTTGACTGTGACAAATTACCAAATGCCAATCATCCAAAAGGAAGGGGAGATACAGATGCAGGCATTTAGAATCCTAAAGTTCTGTGGCTAACATGCAAACAAGAAAGTAAATACTGACCCTAACCCTTTAACAACCTAGACCTAGCTAGCTACTAACTTGTTCCTGCCCTAGCCGTCTTTAATCTAGCTGGCCTGATAAATAGAGAAAGAAAGCCCCAGACTACCTAATAGAGGGACCACCCACAGGACCTCACACCAGGAAGCACTCGGCGGCTGTTATGTAAAACATTTAAGCGTATTCATATAGAAGGGGTTAGACAGAGCACAAATGAAATACTATTTTCCTTCTGCAAAGATACTGAAGTCTCTAAGGATTATCTAGATTCTGCAGCACTGACAATGTCCTACGTTTCCCAAGGAAATTTCTTAACTTCAACGGTGGGGGTGGCGTGGGATGGGAGAGTTAATGTCCTCAGAAGTGGGCTCAAATTTAACCAGCCGCACCGATGATAGAAAACTGACTATAAATCTATTATTTAAACTTAACATGCAGCTTCAATCTCACACAAACTGCACATTAAACATACCATTCACGATAGCATTTCAAGCACAGGGCATGATTGCATTTGGGAAGGACAATTTTGCTGTTCATTTCCATGCAGATTCCACATTCCTCTTCCCTTTCAATGTCCGAGTCAGAAGACTGTCTGTAATCCTCATCATCTCTTCTCCTGTATCTCTCCAGGCAAACTGCTTTTTGCTTTTTGTCTTCTGAATCCGTAACACCTCTTTCAAGTTGAAGTAAGGAGGGAAAAATAACAGCTACACAAGATAAATGATTATTAGTAACCATTATTCCATATAGCTTATTTATCTTAATAGTTTACATGAATATATCAAATGAAGGAAAATGTAGAAACTCACCATAGAACTCCCTAATGCTTGCTTTCCTTTCATGAACTGACATGGTTGTGGTGCCATCAACATAAACCTAGAGCCCCAAACAAATCCGATACAATGCCACGGTTATAGCAACATGAAAAAACAGCTTGAAATAGAGAGGATTAGCAATATATGAACATGAACAATCCAAACCTTGTAAATTAGAATTCTCAACAATCCAAGGGCACCAGCAAGGTGGCAATCAGTCCACTGCACTAAGAAAAGGAACAGGTGCGCTGCTGGACTGTAGGACATTCTCATCTGTAGGCAAGCTCCATCGTACTCTCTGGGAAAGTCAGATGCCCTGCACCCCATTTCCAATAATCATATTTCAAATGACAGAACCAAGAAGGAAGAACTAAACACTGAATTACAAGGTTTAGACAAAAATGTTCACCATACAGAACAAGGAAAGTCATCAAACCAACCTAACCGAATCGCAAAAAGCCACTGAATACAGAATCGACAATGCAACAATTTACTTCCTCTTATGATAGTTCAGCTATATAACCATATTGCAACAAAGTGATTTTCAAGGAAAAGAAGGGAGGGAAAGGGTGGGGATGGGGGGCAACTTTACAAAAATAAGTAGCTCTATCCCCCCCCCCCACTCCACCCCACCCCACCCCACACACACACCACAAACAAAAAAAGGGTGGGGAAACCAGCAGAATCACCTTGATGAAGGTAGGCCTTGGAATCCTAAACAAAGGCTACTTGCTCATAATACTAGAGTTTAGACGCTTTTACAAGCTAAGCATCAGATTAGCATTAAAAATGATACCTTTATCTCTGTTTGAAGCAATCAAAGAAGTGAACTCCAAAACAAACACTGTTAACAACCTTATTCAAATCCTCCACAGTTCTAAACACAGAATACTTAAAGGAAAGGGGGCTAACACGTGTCATCACTCCCACAAAATATTAGCAAATCTAACCACAAAAATTTCAATTGGAATAAAGAACATACTTGAAGCAAAGAAAATAGAAAAAAAAACTCAAAAGAATGTTAGAATAAAAAGCAAAAAGCAAAAAAATCATAAAGCTTCAGAATTTTTAGCAAGAAACAAAAACCCATATCAGAAAAACATACCAGCAAACAAAGGAAAAAAGAAACATCTAAAGAAAAGGCAAAAGTAAAAAAGCAAACTTGAAATTTGAAAATGGTCTGGAACCATAAAATCCTGAGTGAAATTTTTTAAAAGGAAGAAAAAACGAAAGGGTCTTACAGAGATGAAAGTAAAATTCCAGAAAACACTAACAAAGCTTCATTTCCAAGAATTCATACATAAACAAGAACAAGAAAAAGAAGGATGAAAAAAAAAAAGTTTTGTTTTTTAAGGATTTTGATGAAGAAGAAGAAGTTGACTCACAGAGTATTAGCATGCTGAATATCAGCTTCAAGAACTTTAAGAGAATCCTTAAAGGATTTTCTCATTGGCCCTCCAATTCCAATTCCTCCCCTATTCATATCCCCCCTTCTCTTTCGCTCTTTTCTCTAACAACCACCCCAAAAAACAAACAAAAAAGAATTCTTTTACTCACAACCAAACAGTCCTTACCATCACCAATCCACTTCTCCACTACCCCTTGTTTTCTCAAATCAAAATCTGTTCAGTTGAAGAGAGAAAATTTTCCCTAAATTTTAATGACTCTGTGTGTGCTTGTTTCTTCTATTCTCTGCTTCTTTTACTGAACACAGCAGAAGAAAGAGAAAAATGGAGGAATTGTTTATCACTGGACACGTGGACTTAAGCTTATGACACCCAAAGTGGATTGAAAAGTAATTAAACTGATGTACTTGGGGTAAATTTGGAATTATAATGTGTAAAATTAATGGACCACTAACAAACTGTTCACTCGTAAAAAGTTCACCTGACCCTATAATTTATATGTATTTAAAATTTAAATATTTAATTATTAAACTTAAATGTAAAATCTTGAATGTGAGGAAATATTAGTCAAATTGCTTTACCTCCATTCATCATCATAAATTTGAATTAATTTGATCAATAAATATTAAATATGAAATAAATAAATAGCCTTAACTGTGTATTGATAGAAGTTTTCACTGAGCATTTTGAATTAATTTTTGTTAACGAAATTTATAGTGTATATTTAGGAAAGTATGAGTTGGATCAATTCGGAACACTCATTTTATATACCTTCTACAATATTCTACAACTTATTAATAATATACAATTACTTTATGCAACTTTTCTATTTGTAATATAAAATATTATTTTGTTTTATTTTTGGTCAAAAAATATTTTTTCAAGTGTTTTTTTTAATTTAAGTAAATTATTTTTTTTCCCAAGTAATATATGTGTATATATATATATATATATATATATATTGAAATCTCTTTAAATTCTGTGTCCAAATTCCTACTAGATTTTATTGAAGACTTGTGTAAACAGGTTTTTGAGTCAGTTTCAGTTTCAGTTCCATCTTGTGAGTTAGTATATGCTGACACCAATAAAGATCGCGATATAGTGATAAGTACTCCTTGATTCTTAATCAGAGGTTATAGGTTAAATTTCTTTGATATAGAGTCGCCTTATTAAGAAGTATTTTATTCTTTAATGTAAAATTTTCCTAATACAAATTTAAATTTAATCAAATTTTAATACAGATATCGGACATCGAGTGGAAACAAAAAAAAGTGTATGATGACAATTCTTGTATTTCTCTCTCTTTGTTATCTGTTTTCTTTCACTTTTTTTATTTTATTTAAATTTTTCTGTTGTTTTTCTCTTTTGTTTTTGTTTGGATAGTTTTGTTTTGTCTGCCACTTTTCCCTTTACTTTCGGTTGCTTTCCCTCCACGCACCGATGATGGCTACCCCACATCCTTCTTCATTTTTGCCCTTTCTATTCCTCTTATTTACTGTTTTTGCCACTCACCTTTCCTTTTTTGCCCTTTACCTAATTTGTACGGCGTTATAAATCAATTGTTTTCCTTTTACAGGATTATTATTAGTATTAATTGTTTTCCTTTTACAGGATTATTATTAGTATTAATTGTTTTCCTTTTACAGGATTATTAGTAGTATTAGTTTGACCTTATCTTAATTTATGTATAATCCTTCCATCTCAAATATAATCACGGGATTCCAACGCAAACTTCGATGCAAGTGCTTTCAATTGTTCTACTTTTTTTTGGGTTTCCGTTTGGTATTCGATGTCCACATTAAAACCTCGATTAATTTAAATTGTACATTATAAAACCCATTCTGAAGGTGGTGATCCCAAAATTATTTTACTTATTTATTGTGTTTCTCCAACTAAATTACATTTTTATTTTTTATTTTGATGAGAATTTTTATGCGACTTGTTTTACTGAATAATATAACAATGAAAAAGCAGGATAGTAGTGAAATGGATAGAATTTTTTCATCTTTAAACAAAGTTCTCAAATTTAAGTCATGAATATAAAAAAGAAAATTGATAGAGCCCTTTTTTATCTTTAATTGATATTATTTCATATGAACTCGAATTAATCGGATGCAATGTGAATTTCTAACACCAAATAAGAAACTTTAAAAAAAAACGACGAAACTAAAAAAATTGTGTACAACACGTAATTGTTTCATTTTATCTTTAAAATACTTTGCATAATTTTCAGCTGAAAATACAACATTTACAATAGCATCAATCTTGAATCCTTGTACGACAAAAAGAACCATAGTCCATGTTTTCATGTTTAATTAATTTCTAATGGTGACATTTTTATTTTTTGTCTGAACAACAAAAACATTCTAGGCGTGACTAATATAAATGCGTTTTCATGACAAATTTAATTTTTTTAAACCCGGTTAATTACTAAGTAATCTCAATTATTCCGTGAGATAATCTTAGATTAAAATGACCTAATTATTTTAATGATTCAACCTTGTTGACTTTTGATTGAAAGTAGGTAAATCGATTAGATTAGTAAACTATTTATAGGGTGATTTATTAATTTACAAAAGGGTGATGATTGTTTAAATTAAAATTAATTAAAATTTACAAGTGTCAAGCTTCAACGTATAATTCTAATTCATGATGACCAAATCCTTACCAAACTTTAATCAATTAACCATTATATATTCCTTCATCATTCAAAGTGCAGAATTACATAATTCTTTGGTGGGTGATATTCCATTATTGCTATATTTTTTATGATGAAAGGTAAGTTTTCAATGATAAAGGTCATCAGTGATTAAGATTCATGCTGCATTTGTGCTAAATTGTGGAAAAATATACTTTTCTTAAGAGATAGTATTATTTTTAGAAATTTGCCTTCAAAGTTTTACATAAGCACTTTCAATAAGTGTTTTTTTTTCCCTTTTCTGGAAGTGGAGTAAAGAAATTTTCGAGATGTTTTTCAAAATTATAAGTCTAAAATAGTTGTCAAAAGTTCAAACTTAACTTTATTGCTTTTGTCACCTTAAATCAGGAAGTGGAGTATTCCGAAACAGACATTTCTTTCGTATCAGTTTATGTGATACTTTTTATTTTGTCCATTTTTAAAAAAAAATAACCTTCTTTTAATATAAAAATAATTGATTTTATACTGTTCCATTTTACTAACGGAGAAGGGTCTAAATTACCCTTCAAGTATTGAAAATGGTATAAATATACCTTTCTTCCACCTTTGGGCTCTAAAATACCCTTCTCTTTCACCTTTGAGTCCTATTTTGTCCTTTCCCTTAACAAACTCTTTAGGAAAAATGATTAAGATTTTCATTTAATATGTAACAACATTTTATTTGTTAAAATTTTAATTAATCAAAACCTATTAACTCACAAACTCAATCCGAATTCCAGATTTAGCTTCTCTTCGTTTCTCATCTCTCCATTTTTTTCAAGTTCTTACTAAGAATAGAGACATATATCATAGATTTAATTAGTGACTAAGATTTAGTAAATTAAAAATAAGTCTTAATTGTGATTAAAATAATTAATTACTTTCATATATTTACTTTCAAAATATTATTTTAATCTCACAATTTTAGTTGTACAAGATATCTTTCCTATATAAAAAAAAATATTCTCACTTACCTTGAGGCTTGAATAAATTTTGTCCTGCACCATTTTTACTCTAATTTTTTTGCTACTATTTTTTCACTCAAATTATTTTTAGCCTAATTTTGGATGTTGGAAAGGAATTTCAATGTTTGAAAAGAAGTCCTCCCTCTTTAAAAAAAATTATAACTAAAATCTAGTATAACCTTTTTCCTATATTGTAAATAATATAGCAATCAGATATTTGAATATTTGATAAAATAAATAATAATATAATTAAAAAAAATTAATGGCTAGGATTGTGGAATTGTCTTATATTTTGGAGTAAAATAAATGAAAGTAATTAATTATTTTAATCATAATTAAGAGTTATTTTTAATTTACTAAATCTCAGTCATTAAATTAAATATATGACATATTCTCTGATCTAAATAAAAACTTAGAAAAAATGGAGAGATGAGAAATGAAGGGGAGCTAAATCTGGAATCCGAATTGGGTTTGTAAGTTAATAGGCTTTGATTAATTAAAATTTTAACAAATAAAATATTGTTACATATTAAATGAAAACTCTAATCATTTTTCCTAAAGAGTTTGGTGAGGAAAAGGCTAAAATAGGGTCCAAAGGTGGATGAAAAGGGTATTTTAGAGCCTAAAGGTGGATGAAAAGGGCATTTTAGAGCTCAAAGGTGAAAGGAGGGTATATTTATACCATTTCCAATACTTGAAGAGTAATTTAGGCCCTTTTCCGTTTTACTAATCGTAATGAAAAGCTTTTGTGACCATACAAGATTTTATATAATTAAAGTCACAAATTTAAAAAGTTTTATATTCATACAAACTATACGACATGCTCTAGACTACAAACTTAATTATTTATTTATTTTCTTAAATTTTTATTGGTTCAAATTATATTACATAAATTGAAGCGGAGAGAGTTACATCTAATCCCAAGAAATAAAGGATCCATATATTACATATATTACTTGTGGACGTTGGGATCCATATTTTTGGATCCCCAAAAATATTGCAAAATGCACTTGCACCTACATATTTTTCTCCTATAAACCGGACACAAAAAAAATGAAATACCGTAAAACTAGCTATCCTGTTATCTAAGAAAAAAAAAAGTTTGGCTTCATTATTTGTGACATAATTTCATTTTAGTCTACTAGAGAAAATAATATATTTTTTCTTTTTTATATTTCATATATTTTAGTTCATGTGATAACATAACTAATTAGGGAGTAAAAGATATTCTCTTTTTTTTACAACACCTTTTCTTAAATGATTTTAAAATATTTGGAATTATTAACTAAGTATGAGTTATGGTTTTACCTAGTTCTCAAATAGATTACTTTTATTTCAAAAGACTTAAAGAATTTATATTCGAATTCACATCAAACTGTGAACGTCGCCACAAAAATGTCACGTCCCCAATTTGAGTGGGATGTAGTTGGTGTCCGACCTAAGCTATCCGACGAGCTAACTCTAAACTAAGATTTATTAAGTATTAAAGTTGTTGAATTAATTGTACGGCAAGTTCACGATATACTTATTAGCTGAGTAAATTTCATAGACAGTCTCCTTTAAAGGAGAATAAACATAATACACAAGAAAATACATTCAAGTATATTTGCAAGAGAAATATTTTCATTTTCTTGATTCAAGCTTTAGGACTTCTCATTAAGAATGACGAAATCCATCCATCTAAATATATGATCTAACCAAGTTCCTTGTTGGATACTATTAAGATACTTTAAAAATATGAATAACATTATTAACACTTCCCATGTGTCAATTTATCTTCATTTTCTTTCTTTCTTCACGTAACAATATTGTTAGAGTTAATTAATATAATCACACATATCTTATTTATTGGACAGATATATACAACTAACATTCTTTTAATAATATCAATATCAAATAACTTTATAAACCAAAATTTAAGCAGATGAGAAAAGATCAAGTATGAAACAAATATCTTGTTTTGTACCTTCAACTTAATATTTTATTTTATTTTTGGAATTTTGTGACATTATTTGATTAATTAGAAGTTAGGTACGAGATAAGGATGGAGTTGTCACTTTAAGTTACTATTTTAAATTTTTGGGTGAAAATCGTTTACAACCCCTGAACTTTGCTTTAAAAATCAAACACCCTTCTCAACTTTGAACAATAATCATTTTCTCCCCTTTTTTCTAATTGAATTTTTTAAATGCCTATTTTGCCCTTATATTATCAAGCTTTATATCTTTTTTAATTTATTTTTGGTAATCACAATTTTTATTTTTTAAAATCTATATAACATATGTTGTATAATATATATATATAATTTCTTAGATGAAAAAGAAAAGTGAAAAATACTAATTGAATATGTAAGTTAATGACATTTCATAATGAAATAAATGAGTAAAAAATAATAATATTAATAATAATCAAAACTCTAATATCTAATTATACAAGTAAAAATAACAGGTAATTATAACTTTATAAATATATTTCAATGCATATATATAAAATTAAATGATTGTTGTTTATAAATTTGAAATTATAATTTAGAAAATATTTTATTATTGACAACTAAAACTCATTTATCTATGTAAACATTAGAGAATAACAGAGAGAGAACGAAAAAAACATGCATCTATATACATAATTACATATAGACATACATGCCCGTTTGGCCATAAGAATTTTTCACTATTTTTCAAAAAATTATTTCATTTTAAATTATTCAAAAAAAATATTGTTTGGCCATAAAATTTTCAAATACAACTTGAAATTGTATTTGAAAAAGTGAAAACACCTAAATATTTGTTTTCACTTTTTAGTTGTATTTAACACTTTCAATTCTAAAAAGTCTTTCAAAAAAGGTATGGCCAAACATAACTCCAACTCCAAAATTTTTAAATAAAGTGATTTTTTTCATGACCAAACGCCCACTTAATGCATATAATATAAAAATATCAATCACAAAAAATAGCATTAGATTTTGTGATTAGTTTGTAAAAGGATTATTTTATTAATAATATTTATGAATTTAACTAAAAATGGTAAATACCTAGATTAAGAAAAAATAAATATATAATATAAAAAGATATTACATAAATTAAAAATTAAAAATATTAAGGGTAAAATAAACATTGCATAGGATAAAGGGGGAGAACGATTATTATTCAAAGTTAAGAGAGTATTTAATTTTTAAAGCAAAATTAGGGGGCGTAAACGATTTTCACCCTTAAATTTTTTGTTACAATTCTTTTTGAAATTTTGAGTAGTTCAACAGATAAAATGGGGCCAATGGTTGGTAATAAAGATAATATAAAACGACTAACTTATCTGTATTAAGTCTAATGTGGTGGTGCTAAACAGCTAAAGTCTTCTGGAATATTAATATTTTTAACTTTCTTGGAAATTTTATAGTAGTATCATTTTTCCAAACTTCATTTTTGTGTAATTTAAATATGTCTGCCCTTTTTTAACAACTTTTGTCCAAAAAATTAATATTATACTATTAATGGAATAATGATCAAGTCAACTGATCAAAGGTTTGAATCATCAGTTACAATTAATCCAATTGAAAAAAAAAAAAAGAATCAGTCAAACTCAAATTCATTATCAAGAAATTCTTGGGTTTCAGAACAACGTAAATTGTGATCTCTAAGTTTTTTTTTTCTTCAAATTATTCCTAAAAATCAACCATCATAGAAATACCACCAATGAAAAAGAAAATAAGAGAATAATTGTATTTTTCCTTTATACATTTGTTATAAGAACAAATATTGTGTCTCGACTAATTTAAATTTGTATAAGAAAACCCACTAAAAGAGGGGAAAGACATTCTATATCAATCGATTTCATTTTTAGAATTTAAACTCGAAAGTTTTAATTAAGAATAAAAATACTTTAATCATCACATCATATTTCTTAGCTGTAAAAAAAAAACTAAAATAATAAATAGTTGCATTTTTTAATCATATACACCTTCTTCCTTTTTCTATCCAACTTTTTAATTTTCCATTCAGTATTTCAATAAAAAATCACTATTTTCTCATTGAAATTTCTCACTGAAAAATATTTAATGAATATTTCCATAAATATTTTGATTGAATTAGTAATAAAAAATAAAAATAATAATATTTATTTTTGAACTCGATTAATCTGAATTTACATTAGAAACTCCCACATTAACACTAAAGCACCCTTTACCTTAATGAATGCACAGGAAAATTGTGAATTAATTGATTATTGGGAAATGAAAGATAGGAAAAAGATATTATAAATGGTGGGTCATTATCATATATAGAGATAATGAAGCTTCATGATAGGGGCATATATATTGTGGGGTTTGCTGTCAAAATCAATAGGCAAAACATATAGTAATAAAAAAAACATTATCTTTTTATCATTTAATATCACTATCCCACAAACCATGCAATCAAAATTAGGATAAGGACATGAATGCAATTGTCTATTTTCTTGAAATATCACACAGCAGTTGTATGATATTTAAGAATATCCACTTCCAATTAATTTTCTCTCTTTTTCTTTTTGGAATTTTTACTTTGCTAAGTTGTTTTCAATTAAACTTTTAACATGCTTAAGCTTTTGGAAATATTAGCATGATAACATTATCTTTGAGTGCAGATTTTTAATGCATAAATTGGAAGTTTTAACGTCCAAACATGTATTCAGAGAATAAAATAGGATGACGAATTTACTAGCTAAAAAGAGGCAAAGCATACAATTTTTGACAAAATGAGATTTTTGATAGTTCCTTCAATTTTAGCAGCTGAAGCTGATTAATTTCAGACTATAGCACAATCTATTGACATGATTACCCTTGGCAATATATGATGTTAGCTGATTAATTATATTATATATAAAAACAAATGGCCCCTCCCCTCCCCTCCCCCCCCCCCCAAAAAAAAAGAAACAATTGTAAACTATTGTCCTCTAGGTTTGCACCAATTGTAATTTGGTGCACCAATTCTAGAGTGGTGTTAATTAGTATAGTTGGAATTTAAATAATGATGGACTATTTGGGGCTTTGTTCTTTCAAACAAAAAAATAAAATAAAAAAGAATACTCAATGTTACAATATTCATTGTCAGCAGCAAAATCTGATGGCCGCAGTCATTTATTCTTTAGTAAAAAAAAATAAAAAATTAAGGTACTTCTAATTTGAGAATCTCTCAATATTTTAATTTGATTCCTTTAAGGATGAGCATATTGAATTTTACCATGTTTGCTTGGAAAATGAGGTCAAAACTAAAACTTATCCACCCGAGATATTTATACTAAATCAATATCAATCTGTCATGTGTTTACCAATAAGGATAAAAGATATGTTTCAATAATTAAAATTAGTATAAACTTTTATACGATTAATATATACAATTTAATTTTCTTGAGAAAAAAAGAAGAAGAGATCTTTATCTGTGACAGTACTATGATTAATGTGATGCGAAAATTTGAGTAAATTTGAAGAGGTAATCATGCAAATTTGTTTTCAATGAATCAAATGGCTATCTCGAAAAATTGACTTTTGATTTAATCATTTTGTGTCCTTTTAATTTGCCAATCAAAATCCAACGCCTAGTAAAGTTAAAAAATGTGTCCAAATGGAACAATCCAATTTATTCCAGAAATAATAAGATCAATTCATCAAATTATCTACGTTTCCAAGGGGCCAAATTCAGTGGTCATAAAATAATACTCTCTTTGTTCCATTTTATGTGGCAACTTTTAATTTGACACGATATTTAAAAAATAAAATAAAAACTTTTGAAATTTATGGTCCAAAATAATTCTTGAACATTTGTGTGGTTGTAAATCATCTTATTAAGGGTAAAAGGAAAATTTCAAAGCCAATTTTTTTTTTAATTATAGAAAGATGACATTCTTTTTGAAATGGACTAAAAAGGAAAGGGAGTTAGTAATTTAAATTATGATGTCATTATCCATGACATACCTAGTTAATTAGAAGGTGTCATTCAACAGGACCCAACATTTTTTTTTATATCTATATGCATTTTATTCCTATTTGACCTGATGGCTTAGTGAAACCCGTATGGATTAATTATTAGGCTCGAAAATAATTAATCATGTATAGTTTTCCACATTATTGAGACATTTCCTATTTCAATCCTCATCATTTTCTTTTTTCTTTGTCGTCTTGATATTCGTGCAGTTGATGAGAGGATCCAGTAACATAGAAAGATCTAACATCAAAGATTTCTTAAGTATTTTATGTACAGAAAAACTTTATATTTTGATTTTAATTGACGTGATTGATCACATTGTTGTATCGTGTTAAGAAAAATGACTTAAATAGACGATTAATATTAGCTTCAAGTTAGTCGAGCACATATAACTCAACCACCTTTTAAATTAACATTTACGGGCCTTTATACTTTATCAAAGAACTATCGGACAGGGCCTTTATTAATTGGGCCTTACACACAGCCCGTATGTCTTGGGCTCTATCATTGGGCCCGCAGTGGGTATTATTTTGTCGATGTTATAAGACAAAATGAAACAACAACATCAATGTTACTCCTTTGTTGTTCAGAGTTTATTTGGTGTCTTTCATTCGCATTCGCACTAGAAAATTTCACTTTGAAACAAAAGGAGATTTTTAACTAAAAATAAAAAAAAGTAGTTACTTTCCGCCATAACCTTTAATGATACAACAACAACATAAATACTTATTACATGTGAAAGCGTCAGAATGACCATAATTTTAAAACAATTCCTTATCTTTGGGTTCAAATTCAAAGTCATCCCTATCTTTTTTACATGGAACACTAACAGTCCTCCATGTTAAAAGTATTGGTCCGCTTTCAAACTGTTGTCTTTTTTTTCTTCTTGAGATCGAGAAGTTCATCACGTCAGATTTCACGTGCAACAGTACAAAAATTTATTTTCGTGCAATATTATTTGTCTAGAATAAATCAATATAAACAAAGATAGATTCTTGGTTTAGCTGTAATATAATGATATTTGGACTGTACTACAAAACAAGGATCACTCTTCTTCTCAATTTCTCTCTCTTGGAGTTATCATTTCTACTAAACATAGAGAAAAACGACTGAACATTTCATACATTGCAAAATCAAGGTTAAAAAATAGACAGAAGTTAGGGAAAGGACCAAATTAAGAGGTTAAGTGACTCTCGAAAACATTGGTATATCACGTTAAGAAAAATGATTATAAATAGATGATTAATATTAGCCTCAAGCTAGTAGAGCACATATGAGATAACTCAACAACCTTGACATTAAAACTTATGGCCTTTATATTGTATTATCAAGAAACTATTGGACAGTGCCTTAACTAGTTGGGCCTTACACAAAACCTGGGCTTTACCATTTTGTCAATGATACTTACCAAAGTTTAGAAAACGTGATCGAGTGACTTTGGTGAAAAATTTCGCAGATGGTCACATAACATAACTATGATTTGTGAGTAACAAATAAAATTTGGTAAAAAATGATAATTTGGTAGACACAAGTACCCCTATTCACTATCTTATTCACGAAAATGCCTTTATGCCCCAGAAACAGGGCGATGCCACCAAACTCTCAGTTCAGCTGAGAAAAACCACAGAGATTGGATTCTTTTCATAATAATCTTCAGTAGAATCAATGCTATAATGAATACCCTTATTGCCAAAAGATTCAATCTTCAAATTTTCCCTCAATTTTCACCTCAAAATTTTCTCTTTCACTTTCCACCACTTTCCAAGAAAACCCCACATCACATTCATCCATTTCCAAGAAAATTTCCATGTACTGCCAAGATACTAACTTTATGCTCTGTTACAGCTTCTGAGTCATTATCTTGTAGTGGTTGGGATGACCCAAGTTTCATTGGTGATCCAATTAACCCTGGTGAGTCCAACCAGCTTCACAATTTTCTTAATAAACTAGGAATTAATGATAAAAAGTTTGTCTTTGTTTACCTCTTGGGGTTTGTTTGTGCTTTGGCTATTTCAAGGGTGAAAGTTTCCTCAATTATAGCAATTCCAGGTTGTGTTATTGTTTTTGCACTTGGGTTTTCAATTGGGGTTTTTAATGGTGGTAAAATGAGCTTAGATGGTAATAAGAGATTGCATCAAGATCAGATTTTTAAAGATATTATTGAGAAACTAAGGAATTTGGGGGATTATCTTAATGTGTTTGATGTGGAGATTGGTAATTTGAAGAAGGGTGTTAGGAAAGGTATTGAGTTTAATCAAATTACTGTGGAAGATTTGCAAAGTCTTGACAAGAGTCTGGAATCTATGAATTCTTCTGCTCTCAATGTTAGAAAGGTTATAGAAGGTTGTATTGGAAGTTTGAAAATTGAGGGCCAAGAAATGGGAAGAAATTTCAGTCAGAAGTCAAGTAAGAGGAAGAAGGAGCCGGGCAAATATGGCTTCGACTTCTCTCAGATTGCAGCTGGTTTGTTTCAAACAAAGTCGGATTTGAAGTCTAGTAAAATGAAAGATCATGGTGAGAGTGAGTTCATGGACACAAAGATGAATGACTCTAAGCAAGGGAATATCTTGAGTTCTGCTACTAAAGAAAGACATTCAAATTTTGATATGAATCTAGACGGCAATAGTGGCACTTCAAGGCACAGTTTTGATGATGATACCATTAGACAAGACAGAGTGGGTGAGACATTTGGGAAGACCAGCAGAAGGAATGAAGTTTCTGATGGAAATTTCAATTTCTCGGAGATGGATAGTAACAGTGTTAAATCAGTTTTCAACAGAGAAGAATATAGTTATCAGACAAGCAGAGTACAATTTATGAGGAACCAACAGGTATCTCATAGAACGAGTCATCCTAGTAAATTTGAATCTTGGGCATCTGATGATGGTTTAGTTGATTCTATGGATTTTAGCATCAGTATGGAGCAAAGTAGAACTGAAGCATCTACATTGCATGAAAAGGAGGTGGAGAATGTTGAAGGAGGAAGTAGCCATTTTGGTGGAAAAGAAAATGATGAAGACACTTTCAGGCATTTTCTTGGAGAGGAGATGAGAAATTATGAAAAAGAACCCTCCATGGCTAGAGATGAGGCCTCCAATGAATTTGAATTTGGTCATTCTCCATCTTCAGCAGGTTCCATCGATTTGCAATTTAATAAGTACCTTACTGAGGCGGATTTTCTAGTAAAAGAAGCAAAGGACTGTTTAAGGAGGCAAGCCGGTGACAAGCATGCTGAGAATGCGTTTTACGAGTCTGCCATATTGCTCTCAAAAGCTATAGATATCCGGCCCATGAGTTTATTGGCTGTGGGACAGTTGGGAAATACGTACCTTCTTCATGGAGAACTTAAGTTAAGGATCAGTCGTGATTTGAGAGCTTTACTAACTGATGTTGTATCAGTAAATAAACGGTCTAAAATACGTGATGCGCTTGATGATACGGTTCCAAGGGAAAACAAAATTACATCTTATCTTGTAAATGTCTGTGAAGAGTGTGAAGAATTACTTATTAAGGCAGGAAGACAGTATAGGTTGGCCTTGTCGATTGATGGGAATGATGTGAGAGCCTTGTATAATTGGGGGATTGCTCTCTCGTTGCGTGGGCAGTTGATTGCAGACATTGGACCTGTAAGCATCTTCCTTGAGATTACTAGGTTTACTTTCATTAATTTTCTTTGTTCTGCTGGTTTTAACTGAAAATTGTGAAATGAGATTAATATCTCATATTATGGACTAATTTCAAATAGCATTGCTTAGCAGTTTTCTGTTCTCTCTAAAGCTACTAGATTGTTTGGGAATTTTTTCTAGCCCTTTCATAGTCACAGTTGTTCTGCCAAATTCCAGGGTGCTGCACGTGATGCCGACAAAGTTTTCTTGGCTGCAATTGATAAGTTTGACGCAATGATGTCCAGAGGCAATGTATATGCACCTGATGGTATGAGAAATAACTGTTCTTCTATACTGTAATTTAATGTCTTTTATGCGTACTAATCCATGGTCGTCTTTCTTTCTTTTGTCTTTATATTTTAATAAGAGAAGTAGGAAGAAGTATTTCACCGTAACTGTTGAGAATCCTGGGCTTATAATCGTTCCAGCAATGACCATTATTAAACTCTTTTCTTCTTCTTCCTCTCTTTTGCGGTGGAGCTACAAGTACTGAAATCCATCAACAAAAAAGGAGCTTTCCCTCCCGCTTCTTTCTTCAATAAGTTCCTAAAGTTTTGACTATTGACTAATAAGAGGAGAAAGCTGGTGTTGATGGATCAGCAACCATTGCATGGTCTTTTTAATCTTCTCTTATAGTCTCCTTCTGCTTTGCTAAAGTTGAACTGGTAAAACTGATGTGTTATCTTTGGCGAACTTGAAGTTGGAGAATAACAAATGAACTAGGAAGCTGCTCATTGTTTTGATGATAAAAGTATTGAGCTGGTCATTATATAGCTAGGCTTTAACGAATGAGTAGCATCAGCATCATTCGTATGGAGTTTTTCGCAAAGAAGGAAACTAGAAGAATTCTATTTTGGATTACTTAACATGTGGGCTTAAGACATATTTTCTTGTACAGCTCTTTATAGATGGGCCACAGCATTGCAGCACAGATCTCGCCTTCGGCCTAGGACAAGTAGAGAGAAGGTGAAGTTATTGCAGCAGGCTCAAAGGTTATATAAAGATGCCCTTCATATGGACTCCGATAACCTTCAAGCACAAAAGGCCTTGTCGTCCTGCATATCTGAGCTCAAGTACTGGTATAGATAGTCATACGATAAATTTTACTTATCCTTCTTTTTCACCATTTGATAATATTAAGCCCTTGCATAAGCCAAGCTTAGAGATTTATCATTACCGTGTGGTTGAGATAATAAGCAGGGAGCTATCTCTTTTCCTCAAATATTGTTGCTGACTAAATACAAATTTCTCATTCATCTGTCAAATAATAGACAATATCAAAAGTAAATTCAAGCTACCTTTTCTTTGATTACTACAACAGTCAATTCCTCTACCTGCTCTATTTAGTCTTTACCTTTTGTCCTTATAATATACATATCAGCCTTTTAAGTCTGTTAAAGGTGTTAATTTGTCATATATCTGCTAACGGCAACTACTAGCTTCAGTTTTAATTTGTCTTATATTTTAGTAGTGCCATTAGCAGCTGTATTTTGTGGCAATTCTTTCGAATTCAGCGTAATTGTTTTAAATTGTCCTTTATTTCAGTTTTCATCACTAACATAGCTACCTGTATCGCTTCAGGTTGATGACTAAAAGTAACTACTTGCTAAATTGAAAATAAAAAATTACTCATGTTTACATATTGTCAAGGAGTCAAATTGGGAACTTGTACTATTTTGTTACGGATTTCCTTGAGTAAAGCCAACAAACATGACACACACACACACACACAGACAAGAGTCCTGAAAACATGTGTTTTTGGTTTTGGTTTTGGTTTTGTCACTTGCTGGTGTTTGTTATAAAAGCTGGCATTTCATCACCAAGCTGCCATTAAGCACTTGTATTGTATGCCTTATTTTCCAAAACACAATGTAACTTAAACTGGAATTATTTGCTGACTTGACATCATTCATAACATGCTAAATGTGGTGATTTTTCGTCTGTCTTGTCATTTTAAAAAAAAAAAAAATAGTGCCTGTATTCGAGCCAGTTGGGATACAACTCAACGATGTTCTGCAAAATCAGAAACGGAAATAACAACAGAAAAATAAAATTCCAAGCCCACGTAAAACTATTTTTTTAAAGAATTTAATCCCCTCGCAATTGCCCAAGGTTTGAATTAATTCCTCTCAAGATAGAATGGAACTATTGTGCAACACTGCAATCGAAATTGCAGAATTTCAGCAAACTCAACAAACGAGTAAATCACACGACACTTACTGTTTTTGTTCTTGAAATTTTTTTGCAGAAATGTGTGCAGCGGAAGAAGGAAATTTTTTTATCTGCTTTGCTTATGAAGAGGGGGGATTTCGTTTTTCAGTGAGTGAGAAATGAGGCGAAGCCTCACAAAGGTACCTGTTCGGAAGGGTGGTAAACTGTATGAACACTTGAAGAAGTGCTGGAAGATTGTATCATATTATTGAAAGCAACAACTGAATAAATAGAATTACACAGCAGCTAAGGAGACTCCTAACTAATGACTAATAAGGTATCCTAACTAAATAATAAATCTGGAAAATAAATGTAAAGTGGACAGCTAACAGTCCTAAACAGACCGTGACAGTTCTGAGCAAGCTGCGTACAAATTGTAACACTCCAATACGCCCCCTCAAGTTAGGCGATGGGTCACTAAGCCTAACTTGAATAAATTTCTCGCAAATGCAGGCTTGGCTAGCGCTTTCGTGAGAGTGTCAGCTATCTGGTCGGCAGCATGAACATGTACAACACGAACCCTTTTGTTTTCAACATGGTGGCGGACAAAGTGGAAGTCTATTGCAGCATGCTTTACACGGCTATGGAGGACAGGATTCTTGCTCAAGAATGTGGTTCCAAGATTGTCGCAGTAAATAGTAGGCAACTGATGTACTGGAAAGTGCAGCTCGCTTAAGAGATTGGTGACCCACAAGGTTTCAGCAAGGGCATTAGCCACTGCCCTGTATTCAGATTCGGTGGAGGAGCGAGACACAGTATTTTGCTTCTTTGAGGACCAACTGATTGGGTTGCAACCAAGGAAAAGGATGTAACCGGATGTGGAGACTCTATCAGCAATGTCCCCACCCCAATCCGCATCAGAGTATACGTGCAGATTGTAGTCATCAATGGGGTTCACACGCAGGCCTAGTTGGATCGTACCACGAAGGTATCGGAGAACATGCTTCACAGCTTTCCACTGAAGGTCCGATGGTGCTTGCATGAATTGAGACAACTTGTTGACTGCATAGGAGATGTCCGGTCTAGTAAAAGACAAGTACTGGAGTCTACCCAGGACTCGACGATAACGAGTGGCATCAGTCAGGTGAGTTCCATCAGAGAGTTTGAGCAACTCAGAGGCACTCATCGGCGTTTGGGCACTTTTACAGTCGGTCATCAACTCATCATTTAGTATCTCATTCACATAGTTTGCTTGAGTGAGAATTATTCCTTCAGAGCTGCGTATCACCTCAACACCAAGAAAATAGTGAAGATCACCTAAATCTTTAATTGAGAATCGAGAAGCAAGAGAAGTGATAACCTGATTAACCATGATAGAGTTGCTTCCAGTGACAATAATGTCATCTACATAGACGAGGACAAGCAATGTGTCACCAAGACCTTGCCGGATAAGTAGCGAATTATCGGACTTAGTCTTAACAAAGCCCATGGAAGAGAGATGTCCTGTAAGGGCATTGTACCATACTCGCGGGGCTTGTTTCAAGCCATAAATTGCCTTGCGCAACCGACAGATGTGAGTTGGCTTGTCATCACAGGCAAACCCCGGAGGTTGTGCCATGTACACCTCCTCATCCAATTCACCTTGGAGGAAAGCATTGTTGACGTCAAGTTGACGGAGCGGCCAGTTATAGCGAAGTGCCACAGAGAGGATAATACGGATAGTGGTGGGCTTGACGACTGGGCTAAATGTCGCATGAAAATCAATGCCCGGCCTCTGAGTGAAGCCTTTTGCAACCAAGCGCGCTTTGTATCTGTCAACAGACCCATCTGCATTCCTTTTGATCCTGAAAAGCCACTTACATGATACAATATTTTTAGCCGGATCATGAGGAACAAGTTCCCAAGTACGGTTATTCATCAAAGCATCAAATTCTGATTTCATGGCTTTCCTCCACTCTGGGTGTTTCTGGGCTTGTTTGAAGGTGTTGGGTATGAGTGTCGGTTCTAGGTGAGCTAGGTAATCAAATATTTGTTTCGGTTTAGTGATGTTGTTTTGTGAGCGAGTGACTATACGGTTCAGAGGAGATGGTGCGTGTGGCGGTGATGGAGCTAGTTCATGGAGTGCTACTGGTGGTGCAGGGGCAGCAGGAAGGGGATGATCTACTGGAGGTACCGGGGCAGCAGGGAGGGGAGCCATGGGCGAGTTTTGGCGGTTCAACCTACGTTGATAAACTAGCAAAGGTTGTCTGGGATTTTTGGGTGTATAGGAGGAGGAAGATGGCAGATATATGGGGCGTTGGGGGGCTGGCGTAGGAGGAGAAGGGGACATACCTGTAGTTGGAGAGATCATATCTGCAGGAGCCGATGGAAGCACACCCGAACAAGGACTGCTGGTTGTCGTACATCTCTGGGAGGGGGAGAGGGAAATTTCTGTGTGGGAGGGGACTGCATCAGGTAAAAGGAGCGGTATATTTGAGGTTGGGGGCTGATTTGTAGAATCTGAAATGTTAGGAGTGGAATTGGGTAAGTCAGTAAGGGGAGTATTTGTCCATTGCAGAGGGGTGGAGTTACAGGAAATATGAGAAAATAAATTTTTGTATGGAAAGTTATTCTCAACAAAATTCACATCTCGAGATAAATAAGTCTTTGAAGACATTGGATCAAAACACAAGTGACAATGGTGTGACAGTGAAAATCCGAGATAGACACACGGGGCAGATTTGGGTTCAAGTTTATTTTTGGAGTACGGTTTAAGCCAAGGATAGCAAAGGCACCCAAAAATCTTTAGGGAGTGATAATCAGGTGATTTTCCAAGTAGTTTTTGAAATGGGGATTGATTAGTTAAAAGTGGTGTGGGTAGACGGTTAATGAGATAGACGGCATGATGACAGGCGAAAGACCAAAATTGTGGTGGAAGGGATGCCTCATGTAAGAGAGTTCTTGCAGTTTCAATGATATGGCGATGACGACGCTCAGCAAGAGCAACTCTTTGGGGCGTATAAGGAGGGGTAGAAAGATGCTCAATGCCGTAGGTGGAGAGATATGGGTCAAGACTTTTATACTCTCCTCCACCATCAGTATATAGGGATAGGATTTTTGTGCCAAAATGTTTTTCCATTAGAGGGTGAAATTTTTGAAATAACTCCTTAACTTCACTTTTATGTTTTAATGTGTAAAGCCAAGTGTATCGTGTATATTGATCAACAAAGATGCAATAATATAACTTTTTATCTAGAGATAGAACTGGGGAGGGCCCCCACAAATCACTAAAAATAATTTGAAGCGGTTTAGAGCTACACAAAGATAATTGGGTGAAAGGATGTCGATGGGCTTTATTAGATAAGCAAGAATTACAATGAAAAAGTTTGTCTCGCTCGTGAAACGGTAGCGAGAATTTATTTAAAACAAACCTAAGAACTCTAGAGTGAGGATGACCAAGACGTTGATGCCAAGTAGTGAGAGTAGTGGATGTGGCGGTCATGTGAGCTTGGGGATGTGAGACAGGCCACTCATACAGTCCATTGTTGGTCCGGCCGTGCACCAACGGTTCCCGCGTTTTCAGATCCTTCACAACAAAGTCAAAAGGAAAAAATTCAATCGACTTTAGATTATCTTGGCAAAATTTAGAAACAGAGAGAAGCTTGCGTTTAATGGATGGGGCACACAAAGTGTGGGTTAGCTTAAAAACATTATTTGATGCATTTAATTGAGTAGAACCAGTGTGAGAAATGGGAATTTTGTTACCATCACCCATGGAGACATCCTCGTTACCGTGGTATGGTTGTAGGTTGTGCGGCTCCGTTGTGATGTGATGGGTGGCTCCGGAATCGACTATCCAAGGGTTGGTAGTGGCACTGAATCCAACGGCATAGTTGGCTTTGGCTTCAAAGTGATTATGTGACTTTGAGCGGCAAATATTTGCAGTGTGGCCAATCCTATTGCAAAGTTGGCAGCGAACTACAGTAGTTGGGTTCATGTTTGACTGCCACTGAGGTTGAGTGTTGGGGCGAGTATTCTGGCGCCATTGCTGGGAATTATTGTTTTGCCTACGATTGTTGCGAATATTTGAGTTGGGTTTGGTGGGAGTGGCAACTGCAGCAGTTATGGGAGTGGGCAGTTTCTTAGCATCCTCGTGGCGAAGAAGGAGTTCATGGTCCAATAACTTTTCAAACAATTCTTCATAGGTGACAGTCGTGTCACGTGCACGAATGGCAGCAGAGATCTCACGAAACTCAGGGCCTAGACCACTGAGTATTTTGACGATGAGTTCAGGGTTAGACATTGGTGCACCAGCAGTGGCTAACTCATCTGAAAGAGACCGAATAGTCTGAAGATATTCGGTTATGGAGCGAGAGTCCTTAGTGACGCGGCCAAGTTGATCACGCAGGCTGAAGACTCGGGTTTGGGATCTGTTTGCATAAGTGGTATGCAGAGCGTCCCAAGCCGCTTTAGACGAGTTGGCTGCAGCAACAGTGGAGGCAATGATGGGTTCAACAGAGGCCATAAGGGCATTCTGAATGAGTTGGTCCTGGCGGAACCAGGGTAAAAAAGCAGGATTAGGGGATATGTTTGCGCCAAGGGTGACAGTGCGACTGGGAGCCGGAGTGGTCCCATCAAGATGGCCAAAGAGATTGTAGCCATACATGAGCATGGAAAATTGAGCTTTCCAAGTGGCGAAGTTATGACCACCACTGAGTTTGATGGGTAATTGTGAAGCAGGATTGAACTGAATGATGATGTTGGTACCAGTTGTGTTGTCAGCATTGACAACTCGGAAATTGTTTCCGTTGGTGCCCATCGTGTATTTGAAAGAAGGTATATTCTGATTTTTGAAAATAAAAATAAAAATTGGATCTTACTCGTTAGAGTTGTGTTGGCTGTGATACCATATGAACACTTGAAGAAGTGCTAGAAGATTGTATCATATTATTGAAAGCAACAACTGAATAAATAGAATTACACAGCAGCTAAGGAGACTCCTAACTAATGACTAATAAGGTATCCTAACTAAATAATAAATCTGGAAAATAAATGTAAAGTGGACAGCTAACAGTCCTAAACAGACCGTGACAGTTCTGAGCAAGTTGCGTACAAATTGTAACACTCCAATAAACTGAACTGGTGCAAAGGTACCTGGTTGGAAGTGGTGACAGTGGCGGCTGAAATTTGAACTTGGAACTTCAAGATGAATTTTGAACTCCCTCAATCACCGAGCCAACCTCAGATTTTATATATATACATAAAAAATTTAAAATACCTCATATATGCAGTGTAATTTTTTACCGAGGGGGTTCGGGTGAACCCCCTCGCTACCCTCTAGATCTGCCCCTGACTGGTGAATTTGTCCAAAAAATTTATAAATCAATCATTTGTCAAAGTCAAAGCCGAGCGACGATGATGCAAGAGGAGACCCTTTCCACTAACTCTTTAAAAGCTAGAATAAATGTTTTTACATATAAACACAAACGTTCTCCTCTTCATTACCGGTGAGGTTACCGACAAGGGAGAAATAAACATATCATTAACTTTTTGTTTTCTCTCCATTTAACTTTCCACCATTTTCCAGTTCACATCACACATCTTTTAATGCTTAACCTTTAAAGAAATCCAACAAATAATTCCTCCGGGCACTTGGTACTATCTCCTATCAGCATATGTACCGGTTAACTCGCCTACTAAGACTTAGGTGAATGGGAACAAATCAAAATGGTTGTGTATTTCCAGAGCATTAGTCTCGAGATTCTTGGAATAAAATTAACTATCTGCAGAAAAAATTGCAAACTTCTGGATAATTGATTGGAAAATTATAGTCCACACAAAATTCAGAATTTTTTCCCCTTTAATATACATTCACATCGAGCAAAAAGTCATACGATTAATACTGATAGGTTCTTTCCAAAAAGGAAACAAAAAAACAGAGATAGATACTTGAGATAGCAGTTCAAACAAAATGATTTCCACTCACCACCATTCATTCAAGCAAAATTTATGCAAAACATAGTCCCATTTTCTTAAAAAATTAATACAATAAATATGGCATTTTAATTGTGTATTATTGCTTTGATGTATTCTCCCTTTCTGGTTTACGCCTCGCATTAGCGATACTCCTGAAAACTTCCAGAATTCCTTTAAATGTTACAACTCCGATCAAATTATGATCCTCATCCATGACCCAAATGGAATTAGCACGATGTGCAAGAGCTTGAATCATCACAGCCACCAATGAACTCCATGGATAACAAGTAATCGCCTCGGATCTTCTTGCTGAAGAATATCGTCCTAGCACAGTTACTTTGCTTGAGCCTGATTCATCATCTGATGAACAACTCGAAGCAGAAGATGATGATGAAGACAGTGAAAATTCTTCATCTATTAGTTCCACCATTGCCCCAAGTTTCTTATCTTGTAACCTCGTCTTGACCAACTCGATCAAGTCCTCTGGGGGACCACCGTAGTCGATGTAAGTCATGAGATCACCAGCTGAAAGGGTTGCGATTGCTGCTGCAACGGTCTCATCACAGTAGGCCAGAGTGAAGGGAGAGATTTCACCAATCAATCGGTTATCTTCATCAACAACTGCAACTGAGCTCTGCTCAATATATGCTCGAGCAATGTCATCCAAGGAAGAGATAGCAGGATCATGGTAGCTAACAGTCATCATGTCGTGATTTATGATGTTGAGTGATTCAATTGAAAAAGTGGGCATAGGAGAGAAGACTCCAATGGAGTTCAGAAGGAACCGGACAATATCTTCCTGCATTAGCCAGCAGTATTCAACTCCGTTATGATTTGTGGGACTCAAAGATGATGCTTTACTCAAAAGTTTTTTCCTCGAAGGCGTGCTCCTGTAGTTTTGAATTGGTATAACCAGATTCTGTGCACCTTCAAGAATGTAATCTATTGCTTCCAGCAAGCTGAACAACAAAAGAAAGACATATGAGAAGTCTGCCATTAATATCGTGCAATCAATAAAGTAGGTCATAAGAAGTATGCTTAGCAATCAAGATTATTCAAATCACATTGATACATCTCACTTTGATCTCATTTTGTCATAGCTTCTTGTGTTCACAATTTTGACCCATATGTTACCAGTACCAGCAGACACAAAATAAATGAGATTCCGTCAATGATCTTACTTTTCACGAAACTATGTATCAATCTCAAACCAATTGGGGCCAGCCAATATTAGCAAGAAAAAATTAACCATAATAAACGTCCAGCAAAGCATCAATTGAATGAACTCCACAAACATGTCAAGCCTCAACGGATGGTTAGCTCTCAACGTGGCAAAGGTTGTTCAGAACAAGAACAAGAACAACAACATACCCTGGGGTCTGGGGACGGTGAAGTATAGGCATACCTTACCCCTACCTTGGGAGGTAGAGAGGTTGTTTCCGATAGACCCTCAGCTCAAGGAAAAGCAATTCAAAAAAGAAATGAGGGAAGTTGTTCACATAAACGAGAAAGCTAAATCAAGAAAGGGCAAAAAGGGAGCATCAAACATTGATGCTGAAAAAGTGGATCTAGAATTAGAATAAATGAAGCCAGAATAGACAAAGTTAACTAATGAAAAAAGTTGGATCTTGATAGCTAAAAAGGGATTTTTTTTTTTCTTTTCAGCATATTCTTTAGCAGTATCCCCACACGTTATCTTAATAGTAATAATTCATTCTACAAATTCTCCTTTTCCTCAGATGTTTAATTCTACCTCTTCTTCCAAATAAATACTACGTAAATTATACGTTCAAGAATCTAAGAATTCATAGAAATGAGCTAATTACCCAAATTTTTCACAAATATAAAAATTAAAACTAAAAAAAAATAGAAATGAGCTAAGAGAGAAATGAAGCAGTAAATTGACTCTGAATTCAAAGGGAAAAAAAATACAAAAGCTGAATAAGACAATAATAATAATTCAATTCAATTTCTTACCTTGAATTAGGATCCAAATGCCTGACAATAGAATTCCCTTTAGGCAAAATCTGCGAAACAGGAGTCTCAAGAGCCTTAGAAGGATTAACCAAATTCTCTTGTTTACAGAGAAAGCAAATGACATCCACCATACAGATCTTCCCAATACAGCGGCACACAGAATAATCTCCTCCAACACCTTCTTCTAGAACCTTCCTTGTATGGTGGTTGTTACAGCTCCAAACGCTTACATGAGTCTCGCCTGATTTTTTCAACGCCGTCAACGCCTCCGATACGGTAGCTTCCGCCGGAATCGGCTTTAAAGCCGGCTTACCAAGGCAAAGGTCAGATACCTCCCGATTCAAAAAACTTACTGCCATGCAAATGCGAATACACAACGGAGAATTTTTCAGAAAGAAAGGTCGCCGGAGAAATGTAATTTCCGGGAAAAAATAGGACGGAGGACTCCGGTGGTGGTATGTGGAAAATGTGAATTTAAGGCTTGAAGATAAAGAGGAGATTTGGGTATTTATAGGTGGTGACTACTGGCAATAGCCGGTGAGAGGTGACCTATACTCCACTCGTTTTTTCTTTTTTTTTTTTTTTTTTTTTTAGCATAAGGTAGGTCTGTAAATAACGAATAGGAAAGAAGGTTCTAGTGAGATTGAAAAATTGATTTTTTGAAAGTTCACACGTGTTTGTAAAGTTTCAAAGAAGTTTCTTAAAAGTTGAACTAGTAAAACTATATTTTTATTAATAATTTTTTAATATGTGTGTAAAAAAAAAATGACCAACTAATATGAAACGAAGGGAGTACAGTAATATTGTAAGTACTACTTCCTCTGTTCTTAAATGCTTGTTATTCTTACTAAAAATGAGTGATTTGTATTGTCATTTTACAAAATCAAAACATAATTAGTTACTCGCTTCATTTCAAAAGGAATAATTTATTTTTCTTTTTAGTCCGTTTCAAAAAGAATGACTCTTTCTTTCTTTTAGCAATTCTTTAATTTTAATTTTTCACATGGCATGCTTAAGACCACAAAATTAAAGGACATTTTGATACATTTGACATATCTTTAATTTAAGATCACAAAATTATTATTTTTTTATCTTCTTAAACTCTATGCCAAATCAAAATAGATAAAAAAGGACAGTCCGGTGCACTAAAACTCCCGCTATGCACAGGGTTCGGGGAAGGGCCCGACTGTTTCCAAGGCTTGAACCCGTGACCTTCTGGTCACATGGCAGCAACTTTACCAGTTACCAAATCAAAATAGATCATTTTTTTTAAACGAAGGAGTATTTATTTCCACATTTGTCCTTAGTCATAAATAGAAAAAAATATTAATATGATGAAAGAAAAGAAAAGTATTAAATTAAAAAAAATAGTAGAGATAATTAGTCAAATTTAAAATTACCCTTTATCTAGTATTTTTCTTAAAGGAAAAAACATGACAAATATTTAAAAACTGAGAAATTAGGTTGGTAAGATACAAATTGGTGTTAACTTTTTTTAAAAAAATGAATAAAAGAAATTAATTTAGGTGTTAAATAAATAATGTTTGGATTCATATCGAACACCAAACTAATTACATATACGCTGGTCGTTTATTTGTCTTAGTTATTACTCTCTTTGTCTCCGTATGTTTGTCCTGATTTTTTTTAGTCAGTTTCAAAGAAAGTGTTTCTTTTTTTTAGCAATTATTTAATTTTAATTCAACATGTGTCATGTCAAAATAGGAAGACAAATCGAAAATGAGGGAGTATTCGGATAGGTAAAAGATATTGTTATGTACCCTTTTTTTCTAGCGTCGAGGGTCTATCGAAAATAGTCTCTCTACTTTTTTTATGTACACAATATTCTCCCTGGGTCTATTTGTAGGATTATACTGGCTATGTTATTATAATTTTTATTTAGTTTTAAAATATGTAAGTTTTTTTTCAAAAAAATTAAAGATATTGTGTCTGAATTCACACTAAACATTAGTTAGTTTGATCCTCGTAATCAGAATCAAGTTAAATAAATTGAAATAAAGTATATCTTATGGAGGGTGAACTACTACTAATTACTAAGTAAGAATGCTGCCTTCGGCGTGAGTGCATCCTTTCATCAGAATTGGTTAAGAATGGGGATCACTATCTTAATCCGAATTAACCAGGTTGTACAATGTCAACTATTTATTCAGCAAAAATCAATAATCTTGACTCGAATTTTGTATACAAATATTAAATTTCAAACCTAGTAACTCAAATGAGCAATTAGTTCGATGATAATCGAAATCCATAAAATTTAAATTCTATCCAAAATCCATAAAATTTAAATTCCGAATACGTCAATAATATTTTATAACAATTTATTACCTAAACTAGACAATAATGTTTTGTAAATAGTGATAGGCGCATACATAAGTTCGTCATTTGGAAAATATATAATAAATTTATATGTAAGAATTATTTACAAAGTTATCACTAATTAACTTTTAATATAGAGTAATTAACTCTAAGAAAAAACTGTCGGGTAGATATTTTCCATATCAAGATAGTGGGCCCCGACGGATCCAAAGTGATTAATGCATTTGATTAAGATGTTTAACTACATAGGCAGCTCAGCTCAGTCTTTAATTAAAATCACATTAATTAAGTTAGATCTTAATTTTGGTATTTAGCATAACGTAAGGTGCATGCATGTAATTAATATTAGGCTAGTCTGAACTACCATGAACCAAAATAGGTCAAAAAAGCAATTAATGGATTGAAACTGAAACTCAGTTTTTAGTTAAATGTAGATATATATTTATTATATGAACATCTGGTGCCAATTTTCCCAACCACAGAAACTTATCAAACCAGCAATGTAATTAAAAAAATAAATTATATATTAATGTAATGGTAGGTAAGACTTAAGAGTGATGGCACGTTAATGTTATAATTAGGGTTATTGTGGAGTTAAATAGAATTTTGTCACATATTCACAACGTTGTTAGTTAGAGATGTGATAATATATTCGACTGGTATGTTGGTTTTAATAATTAAGCTAAGTTTAACGAAAAGTTCAATTGAATTCCTTAGTTAATTGGAAAATTATAATGTACAGATAAGATGAAAATATATTTAATGTAAGTGAAACTTTAGAAATTGTTTTTTTTTGTTGTTGTATTTTATAAGAAAATGAAGAAGCAGTACTAGGAATAGAAACAAATCATATTAAAAGCGCTATTTCTATAAATGAATCATGTAATATACGAATTTTACTATGAGTATCCGATATTAGATTGAAAAAAAAATTGGGTTTAATTAATAATTTGTTGTCCACAATTTTGGCACCAGATTACTCTTTCATATACTAACAAGCCTTTGCAGTTATTTGTAACAAAGGCCATGTGCAGATGTGCTACAACATAAATAAGAGTGTGTTTGGTACGGAGGAAAATACTTTTCAGAAATATTTTTTAATTTTCTCGTGTTTGATTAATTAAAATATTTTAAAAAATATTCTCTTCAAGAAAATAAATTTTTTAAAATTGAGGAAAATGACTTCTCTAGTGAAAGTAGAAAAAATAAGTTTTATAAGTGACACTCCAAATTCATTGTCTCCTCCTCAATTCCCACCCCATTGACATCCCACCACCCGAACCCCTACTCCCTACTCTATCCCGCCCACATAGTGTTCTGCTAAATTACATATAAATGCTCATGGGATAACATTCTCTTGCTTACTTACCAGTTACCAAATACTGAAAAAAGAAAAAAAAAACTCACTTATTTTCCAATAAAACATTTTCTAAGAAACTTCATACCAAACACACCCTAATTAATTAGTCATATATCATATCACATGGGGGGGCTATGTGCTGTATTATATTGTCAAATCATGATACGGTCAAGTACTAACAAAGGCCAACCCTCTCACACGTCGTTATACTAATAACATTCATTATATTTATTTTCTATTAATCAAAATAACTCTCTAGAGATAAAGAAAACTTATACTGTATGATATTTTCCAACTTTGGTGACTTATCACAACTTTATAATTTGGATTAAGTTTATAATTAAATGATCGGCATTTTTTATATTGATCTAGAAAAAAAGGATTTCATAATTTAACTAACAATGAATGGTTTTTTCAATTTTTTATTAGAAATAATTTATCTTGAATTACCAACGAAGGTATTTAATATATATATAATAGAAAAATTGGAGAAGGTCTAAGTCTAAGTGCACGTTGGTGACAAAAAATCCACTAATGTCTAGTCATATTTAAGTTGGAGTTGTGATTTCTAAATTTTAATTAAAAAAACGTGAATGGTCAATTTAGATATTTAAAGAATTGAATTATAGAACAAAAATTAAAGTCTTCGAAGATCCTCCTTTTATAGAATTTTTTTATGATACAAATGAGTTTTGATTTTGCTAACCACATTTTTTAATTGTTCTAATACAACTTTGTGTTCAACTTGGCATTAAAATTTTAGAATAATTTAACTAAACATCATAGACAGGAAGAATGCATCAAAGTTTTGAAAATTCTTCTACGTGCACTGTGAATTTGTGATAATATTTAAGACTTTATAATTTGGTTGTATAAAAGAACAAAGGTGAAGAAATAAAAAATCTAATCAACTGACAAATTAGTTGAGATACAAGGTTTTGAGAACTTCTAATTCCATTAATACACTAGACATGGATTATTTCTATATTCAAATTTTCATATGTTATCATCAACGACTTAGGTATGACGATTGACATCCTTTCATTTCCACTTATAATGATTTTAGTTTTGAGACATGAAAATAACTAAATTTATGTTATGAAAATTTTTATCGCATTTGGTGGGCTTTACTTAATGTGAGCTTGAATTAATTGAAACATTGAATCTTGAACGCCAAATATTTAAAGGAAATACAATATTCAATTTTCAAGGGAATTGTATAATGGAGTGTCGTGCACAAATATTTTTCAAGAATCATATAATCTCTTATTTTATTTTCTCAACATCTAAAAGTTTGACTTGAGCCTATTTTTTCCTAAGAGAAGAAAAAGAAAGATATCAATGAATTGCTCAATGATGGGATGGATGTGATCTTCCACCTCGTTTGATTGAGAAATAAGTTATCTTGAAATTAATTATTTTGAGATTAGTGATCATTCTAGGATTGTTATTCCATCCTTAACGTGGGATAAAAATAACACTACATTTTAGTATAAATTATCACAATTTTATCCCAACCAAACATGAGATAAACTCATTCTAAAACTAATCACAAGATTAGTTATCTCTTATCCCTCATACCAAACGAGCCCTAGCTAGTGATGAGTTTTGATAATAATAAAATTTCTGCTATAAAGTGTTGCTTCTCTTTTAGAGGGTTTTATACGATGTGAATTTGAATTAATTATATCGTTGAATTTCTAATACCTGATATTTAAATAAATAAATAAAAAGTTATGAAGCTCACATCAACCCCAAAAATATATATATGACAGATAAGTATTTTTGTCAAAATAGCTTTTCAGAGAAAAAAGTACGAGTAATTAATACAAGTGCTTTTTGAATATTAAAGAGTGGGATGGATGTGATCTCTTTACCGTTAATAAAAAAATTGAATTCAAACTTTGAAAATAAATAAATTCTCAATCATGGTGCTTCATCCTTAAATAAGTCTTATACAATATGAATTCAAACTAATCAAACTAGCAAATTGGGTGGCGCTAGATAGCGTTGAGGGGTTTCAACAAAAAAATATATTATATATACATTTTAAATAATTTTTTTATGTGTATATAGTAGATAATTTCGTCAATTTTTTTCATGTATTTATTTTTTATATTTCGATTTTTTCTAATAAAAATTCTCACTCCATCACTATTTCTTTCTGACACCAAATAGTTTTAAAAAATAATTACAAAAGCCTCATTTCAACCGCATAACAATTGACGACAAGACAAAATCTTTGGCCAGATTCTTTTGTCGCTGCTAAGAACATAGAATATTATTTTCATAATTCTTCATTTCCATTTTTTTTTAATACTGCTTTGGACTATTATTTTTTTAAAATTTGAAGTGAAAATAACGTCTTATTTTTTTTCATACTCCATTTTGTAGAATTAAATTGAATGTATTGTTGTTGCATGATTGGAATGCAAGGATAGGAGACCAGTAATCTATATTATATTCCAAACGTGTGGAGCAAAAAAATTGTGAAGAGAAGTAAAATTCCCATTGAGTGGGAACTTTGTCCATTTCTGTAGTAGCAAGCTGGCCTTTAATTGATAAATTGTACTATATAATCTTAGATTTTCATTTCTAATGGATGAAAATAAATATTCAATAATTTGTGGAATTATCTCAAGAACAAGACAAATCGATATCGATTTAATTGTTACGACTTTCGAACATAAATAAAGAATATATCTCAGAATATGCCGCACATAACTATGATATTTTTCTTAAAGACTGGAAGGCTAAGTGCATGTGTAAAGTTTATTTTGAGAAATATTTTCATTAAACTTTTTTTAGATAAGTAATTTTTGGAATGAAATAATTTGTGTTTGATTTATCTTTTAAAAATGCACTTTTGAGCGTCAATTACAAAGACAGAATTATGATCATTTACAATTGGTATTATTTAAATAGAAAATCATTTTGAATATTATTTAATGGAAAAACTTTAATTAAAGTTTATCTTTTTATTTAAATATAGTTAAACCAAAAAAATTTATATTTATATTTGAGATATATAGGTTAAATTAATTAGATATAGTTAGGCGCATATAAATATTTCGGAAGAATATTTCTGTCTTAAAAATATATTTGTTCAAAATATAAAACTTCTGTCAAACGATTAAAAGAAAACTTATTATTCTCAAAAGCACTTTTCATTTTCGGAGGCAACTTCATTTTTCCCCTTTCCACATAATTAGTACTAGCTTATTAACAATAGAGTATAGAAAAAAATTAATAGCCTATTTGATCGGTGGATTCTTTACTAAGGGGTCGAAAAATAAAAATATAGTACTTGAAATTTTAACTTGGAACCTCAAAGTGAATTTTGAAGCCCCTCAAACACTAAGTCAACCTCTATCTTATATTCAGTAGGTTCAAAATCTACATATACACATAAAATATTGAAAAAATACAACAACAACAACAACATACCCAGTATATTCCCACAAAGTGGGTCTGGGGAGGGTAGGATGTACGCAGACCATACCTTTACCCCAGAATGAAGTAAATAGGTTGTTTTCGATAGACCCTCGGCTCAAAGCAATCCAGGAGATAAAACCAATAAACAAAAACAACAGATAAACACAAAACTATACTGCAACAAAATAAATTAAAAATCTAACTACACAAGGCACTAGCAAGTAGCCAGCGCAGACGAACAAAAGCTACAAGCGTAGCCTTTCACTACTAAAAAGACAACAAAACCCCGCACTCCTTCCTACAAAGAAACCAACCAACCTACTAACCTACTACCCTAATCTGAGCCCTCCACACCTTCCTATCTAAGGTCATGTCCTCGGTAAGCTGCAAATGCACCAAATGCCGCCTAATCACCTCTCTCCAATATTTCTTCGGTCTACCACGACCTCTCGTAAATCCATCCATAGCCAGCCTCTCGCACCGCCGCACAAGGGCCTTTGTGTCTCTCCTCATCACATGACCAAACCATTGCAACCTCACTTCCCGCATCTTATCTTCCACGGAAGACACTCCCACCTTCTCTCGAATATCCGCATTCCTAAGCCTATCCCTCCTAGTAAACCGACACATCCAGCGCAACATCCTCATCTCAGCCACCTTCATCTTCTGACGTGTTTATTTTAGAAATTTGGAGTATTTGGTCAAACCGAGGGTCTTTTGGAAATAATCGTTCTACCTTCACGAAGTAGAGGTAAGGTCTGCGTACACTCTATCTTTCCAGACACCACTTGTGGAGATTACATTGATTACGTTATTGTTGTTGTTGGTTAAACTGTCGTTTGGTTGGGAACAAGTTATCCCATGATAATTAATCCCTGGAATAGCTATCCCGGGATTAGTTATCCCACCATGTATATGGCATAACTTATCCCATCACTATGACATAAATGACGGGATAAATAATCCCGAGACTAACTAATACCTCAAACCAAACGTAGGATAAAATAATCCTGTATTTTATCCCGTGACTATTATACCTTATACCTCACTCCAAACAACCCCTCAGGGGATTACACTGGGTATGTTGTTGTTGTTGTTGTTGTTGTTGTTGTTGTTGTTGTTGTTGTTGTATTTGAAGAAAAAAACAAGATGATTAAGTTATACATTTATACTTTACTTGAGCCGAAGATCTATCGAAAATAACATCTCTACCTTCACAAAGTAGAAATAAGGTTAGATCTGTTAATTGTGTATCTAGATTGAAAAATAATAGAAGCCAACTCTTTTATTAGTACTGGATTTTAAAATTTTAGATTTCTATATACCTTTAAAATGTAAAAAGAAAAAAAATTTAAAACTTTTTAGAAAAGGTCCTACCGGGAGTCGAACCCAGGTCGCTGGATTCAAAGTCCAGAGTGCTAACCACTACACCATAGAACCACTAAGCTAACACACTTTGATGTTACTTTTATTGCAAAAGTGTCTATAAATTGTAACAGAAGTTGTTGTTTGATTACAAAATAGAAAAAACAATCACTATTTAGAATCTAGTATTGTGTAATACAATATTTTTGTTCTGTTTTTTTTTTCAGCATAACTTATGTTTAATCAAGGCGGTGCCTACTAGTGGGACTACTTGTATGTTTAAAATTTCAATTAAGAATTAATAACTTGTTAAACAAGTGATTATTCAAATAGTTTTTAAACATATCTTAAATTTTTTGGTACATTAGAAATACATTAAACATATCTTAATGCTAATCATCTACTAGTTGCCACAAGCATTATCTAAATCTATGGTAGAAGCTTAAGTTTCTATTATCTGCCTACTCAAAAAAAAAGACAAAATAAAATAAAATGTAGGACGTTGAATTTGGTTATGTAATATGGTTCTTAAACTAGTTGGTACACATAACCTAAATTTTAATGTTTTATCATACAGAAAGTTACACAAATGTCACGGAATAATTAAAACACAATTTAAGACCTTACACTACATTGTTTATGAATTATGATCACTGATTAATCATTTTTCTTCTAATAACTGATGGACACCTAATTAACTACCTAACGTGAGAATATTTTATTGATGAGCAAGGGGTGATTTACATGACAGAAGTTAGGCGTGAACCTAACGTTATTAGTAATAATTTATAAAAAATTATGGAAGCTTTAATATTATAATTTTTTTTTTAATAAATAGATGCAGTAAAATTGAGATATTTTTGTTCAAATTCATTTGAATTATGACTATAGCCGTAATAGCGTTTGTATTTTCCTTACAAACACATTCGAATAAAATGTTAAAGGCGTTTTATTGTCCGCTCTTTATTGAACACGCTTTTATTATATTGTTTGAGTAGATATTGTTACTTTTTATCGAATTATAGTATTATTATTTGATTAGATCATCAAATCTTTTATTTCTCTTGAGATCTTTTTAATGTTCAGTTTCACACATTAAAGATAAATTTAAGATTTGAAGTTTATGGTTCCTACATCAATCTCAAGCCAATACCACCATAATAATTGGATTCACAGTCAAATATCTACGAATATTCACTAAATTCCTTAATATATATACGAAATCTCGAAAAAATTATTAAATTCATGTGAACTTATAACTAACACCGTAAATTTGCCCTTACTACACAAGTCTTTTTTTGAGTTCTACAAGTAATATGTTACATATATAGAAATTACATCTCATACGAAAATTAATAATATTTCACTTTAATAAATATCTCGTAATGTTACATCTCTTTCTAGATCGGGATCTTTTATATATTGTCCATTATCATAAATTATTGAAGTAAACATGCAGATATTCCCATCTCTATCCAAACGAAAAAGGGTTACTTCATGAAATGAAATAGCTACTATTTCATGAAAATTACGTATTTGATTAAAGAAAACGAGAGATATATAAAAAGTGCTCATTTAGTAGCAATAATTGTTTGTATATCAACGTTAAGAATTGTGACAGGATGAATGAAATTCTTCGTTCATAATCAGAAATGTTTTGAGTTTGATTTATGAAAATGAAAAAAACACTTTCTCCTATAAATTTTACATGATATGAATCTAAATTAATCGAGTCAATGACTTTTAAATCCAAATGATTATTCAAAAGAATAAGAATAGATTGTTTCTTCCTATTATTTTCAAATTTCCATTATAGAAAAATTGGAATATGATGGGAAGTTGGCCATGTGGATAGATGCCCAAAACCAAAATTATGCCACGTAATGGATGGCGTAGCCCATGGGGGTTTCTGATATGTGGTCCGTAAATTTCTCCAAGGGACGTATTAAAGGGCCAATTTAAAGAAGCCGGTAGCGCACACAACACTGACCCTCCATGCCTGCCTTCATAATTGTTGAAATTAATCGTCTTTTTAATTTATTTGTCTGATTTTAATTTGATATAAAATTTTAAAAAATAATAGATTTTTAAATTAAAAATATATCAAATCTTTCAAAATATTATTTAATTTTATGATCGTAAACGTGTGATATGAGGGTTAGAATTAAAGAATCGTGAAAAAAGAAGAAGAAATATTTTTCTTTAAATGGATTAAATAAAAAAATGGGACAAATAAATTTAAACTGAGGGAATAATAGATAAAATATATCTCAACACACATTAATAATTGCTTTCACGATTGATATTTTAACCATTAGATTATACAACTTGTTGAGTTTGAGTTTCAAACTTTAATTGGTGCTCGGTTGACATGCGGGATGGAATAGCAATTCCATGAGATAAAATAGAGAGATTAATTTTCTTTTTCTGTATTTGAATGATGAATTAGCTATTTCATACAGAAAATGGAACAAATAATCTCATGTGATCATATCTTTGTTTGTTCCATCTCGCTCACCAAACGAGAGTATCAAAGACTGTGATGGAATATATAATAGCTAATCACGCTGTTCGATTTTACTTGTCATGTTTTATTTGCACACTTCATAAGAAAAACATTAACTAGAAGGTGATTTAACTAAATTTTCCTTATTTAATTTATTACTCATATTTACTTAATACTTCTCTCTTTTACACCTTATTAGTATCATCTCTCCATATTTTATGACCAAGTGTAAAAATGAAATAAACAATTAACTATGTCTTGATTTTTTAAACTGGCAAGTACTATTATGGATCATCTATTTTTAATAAGGATGACAAGTAACACAAAACCAAAAAAGCACTAGCTAGGTACTAAGTAATCATTAATCATATATATATATATATATATATATATATCGAATTTGAATCTTAAGAATAAAGTCATATTATTAATTAGTACTAAAGATTACTGTGTTTCGAAAACAGAGATCTGCAAATTAACAAAAAGAGAATTTTTCAACATACTCTGTTTCGGAATTGTGCCTTGAAGGCGATGCAGTTAATCCTACTGAGGACGTTATGAATTTCTTTTCCTAAAAGCGAGAGATATTAGACAAAAATCCCAAATAAGGCCCGATAGTAAATTTTTCAACACGAATTTGAATTAGTCTGGTTAAAGAAATACCAAACACAAGGATGCATGGAATACCAAGAAAAAACAAAAATAAAAAGGATCATCTTATCCATACTTGCCTATGGCCGGATAACCCCGCGTGCGCCGGGAATCTGGAAGGTGGCTTAAATATGGGCCATGGTTGTTGGAGGCGTCGCCGGATAAGACTAAAATAATATGTTGAAATGTTTGACAATAATTACAACTTACTATCATTATTATTCTTTTATAATGGAGTACAAAACAATATAAATATGCTTTTTATAATATCAGGTACATTTGATGGTACGATAATGATAGTTGTTGTAACAAAAGCCACGTCTCATTACATGTCATTTCTGACCCTGCGCTTTATCAATTACTACGACTACTATTTCTCTCTGTTTCTATTTTCTGTATTCTCTGGCGCCAACTTGGGTTATAAACAAACAAAAAACAAAGCTGTGTATGGAATATTTATGTGTTCATATAAGGTTTGAAAATTAATAGCATCCTAAGAAGTGTGATATATAATTAGTACATTTTGACACAAATATGACACAATTGAATTTGTAAAAATGGGGTTAAAGATAATAAATTATGATCGATTTGTACGGGTTGAAATCGGTACGAAGACACGTGACAATAGTCGAGTGAATAGTTCGGGCGCGTGGTCATCACGGCACGAGTATCACCTCAAAAGCAAAAAAGCTTCCTCCTCCCATCACCATTGATGACATGGCATGAAATGACAAGCAGTAGACATGAGCGTTAGGAACGCGGGCGAGCACCTGCAGAGCATAACCGCAAGAGCTACAAACAAACTGGACATGTGGCGTCCTTATATTAGCGGAACTCCTAGAGTAATACCTGGCATAATGCCTTAGCTTGTATACTATAGATAGTCACCCTAACTCACCTGTAAAGGAATTTGGATTTCGCCTCTCTCCTTCCATATTAAATATCAATACAACATCAGTTGCTTGGTCTTTAAGCTTTCATTACTGCCTGTTATTTTGTTGCTCTGTAATATCTGTCAATGGCATGACTCTGCTCTCGGGAGCTCTCGAGAACGGACTCGGCCAACTTAGTTCGTGCACTTTACTTATTTTCTATTGCCTTTTTACTATTAGTGTCTTCTTCTAATCATTGAACGCACTAAGTGCAAACAAATCGATAACACAAGCGAGGTTAAATCGTAACACGTGCTTTTGATTCACCTACAAATTTAATTATACCAAATCTAGGGTAAACACGATCAATCTTGATTTCTTTTGACTGAAACGACAAAATATGAATGAATATAAGAATGTAATTAGAGCAAAATAAAAAGCAATAGAAATAAGCGAATAGTGTGCCTTTTATCTAAAAATGAACTCAATAATGATGTTTTTGGTGTTACGAGAAAGGATGAAAATGTCTTTCTCTTTTGTGAGAGAGCTTACTTATGAGTTATGAGTCATAAAGCCAAGTCTATGCTATAGAATTAAAACACCACAAAATAGTCTGAAAAAGACTATTTAATCAAGATCTAATATACAATGACCCAGCTCTATAGTACTCAAGTTTTAATACACAGTGACCCAGCTCTAGCACTAGGCTCGAGACTAATTAGTATCAAGCGGGGGTTGTCGTGAGTCCAACTGAAAAATGAGTTGTGATCGGAGGATAAGATCTTGCGAAAATGGTATCGTGAGTCGATCACAAATTAGTAATTCTCATTATATCGAGACGATACCGATTCAAGACATATCAGGGATAATGGTTCTAGGATGTTCTCGGGCCATGACTGGGATTGCCATTGTAGGTCCAGTTCCTACCGAACTAATGTTGGTACAAGTTGATTTCGATTAGTCCACTTGCGCGAAGTCTAAATTTCACCCCATACAAAATATATATTAATATATATATATATATATATATTTTTTTTTTTTTTTTTTTTTTTGCCTACGATACTATATTCTAAATTTGATGTGAACACTGTGAATTCTAACAGGAACTGTGAGAGAAATTCAGCCCAAATCACTTAAATATGGGCCTCATCACTTGAACAGAATTCGTCACATTTAGCCCATGAACCTATTTTGTGAAAGAAATTCAGCCCACTAAGTGGATACCCGATATGTTCAAAATCGAAATTGAAACTTTTCCCCCATTCTTGTTTCCATCAAAACCAGAGAACTAGGGATAGGTTTTGGTGATCAAAGATTCAAAACTACTAATATGCCTCGCTATGAAAGCAAAAATGACGATCGCAGAAGATCCTCTTCGTCTTCTCACAAAGATCGGAAATCGCATCATCACGAGGTTAATTTTTTCTCTTAAAATAGAATTAATTGATTCAAATTGCTCAAAATTTGATTGAATAATTTTGATATAATCATTGCAAAATATAGAAACTTGACTAATGAAAGAAGTGACATCGTGTATATAAACAAATTTCTAATGTACTGGTAATCATGGACTTGAGCTAAAGCAATTTAATCTGAGAAAGAGTGCTATTACTCTGGTAGAAACCGATAACCTGAACCAAATAAGTGTTAGTGGTTTACGGATATCCCGTTATTGGGTTACCAAATTTGTAGGATGAAAAAGGGTTGTGTGTGAATGGCACTTTTATGTCCGGAAAAGAAAAAGAATGGGACTTTTATGTTACATTGCCACTCTGGCTGACATTTCCACCACATGGTTGTGGCTGAAGAGAAAATGCAATCCCAAATTGATTGAAATTCTCATTTCCAAGAACTTCAAGAATGAAAGTTAAAACGTATGAGCCCATCAACTTAACTTTTTCCTGTTTTTAGAGAATGTAGAAAGTAGCACCTAATGGTGTTACCTTGTAATGGACCTTGGTCTCTATCATGGGAGACCAATGTTGACAAAAAGAAGTAGGTGGTTTATTCCAATATGTGTTAAGCTTTGGTGGAAAGAGCTGCTCGGTATATGTGCCAGTGAGAAATAGAAGGTAGTCGGTGGATTAGTTGAGGTACGTGTAAGTTGACCCGGACATCACCATATTACAAAAGGTAAAAAAAAGTACTTAAAAATAATGCCGCCATGTATGTAGAAATTCCATACTTGTTATCTGGTATGCCAATTTAAAGTTGCTAAACATATCCTTGAACCATGTAGAATGGTGTTGGATATAACTTAAGTATTATGGAACATTGGAACTTGAGTATTTGATGTTTAATAATTAAAATATGCATGTTGTATTCATACAATTTGATTTAATTTCAAGCAATAATACTTTAAATGACCTGTCTCTTTTTTTGTTTCCTTACATTGTCAACCCCAAAGAAGAAGCTTTTGATTGGGAATTTTGATCAGTTAGACCAATTTTAGTTTGTATGTCATCCCCTGAACTCGTAAGTATTATATTTCCTTGCTTGCTGATTTCAGAATATTATCTAATTGAACTTCTCCAGAGCCAGTCTAATGGATCTCAGCACTATAGAGTGAGGGCTAATTGTTCCAGAGATCAAGACCGTCACCATGGGGACTACAAGGATAAAAGCACCAGGAGCTACAGAAGAAATGACGACAATGAGGATTACAGCCGTTCCAGGAACCATAAATTTGACAGGTCATTTTAGGAGAAGTGTTTGTATCCATAAACTTTTAGATCTTTCCATTTGTTATGGTGGTTCTTTTGTGGGGTGCGGGGTGATGTCTGTTCATTTGAATTGATAGGTCATACGTCCCTCGTGGTTCATTATGCTCTGTTCAATCTTCAGAAGTTATAGATACATGCAATGGGAAGAAATAAATAATTAGAGGATTAGTTAATTTATAGGATTTGTTATTTTTGGAAACGCATAATTAATCTAGATAGTGCTTCTGGAATCAGACAAACAGTTCGATCAGGAAAATCAAGGTAATCCAATTGGCTCTCAGCTGGAAGTCTTTGTACAGTTGTAATTTTGGCCAACACAAGATAATTCTTTGTTGTTTCACCAATAAAAAGAATATTTCTGCGATTGGTTTCCTTTACTTTTATACAATTTTTTTTGATAATTAAAGCTTTTAAAGTTCTATCAATGAGCAAAACTAGCACTAAGGCAGTTCCGTACACTACAGTAGGATGTCCCAAGTACAAAATCTGTTCAACTTTGTAACAAACTGACGGAATCTATCATAGAGTCCTCTTTATATGCATATTGTAAATTCTCTGAAAAGCTAACTAATTAAGCATCTAAGTTTGAAGACAAACAGCTGCAGCTCTGCCTTCGAAACATCCTTGATTCCTTTTTTCTGCACCACCCAACATGCAGATGCAGGAATGGTTCTCCATAATCTGCTTAACACCCAAGGAGTTCCTTGAGATTCTTTGGCATCACATATCTTTACCCCAAAATATGTTCAAAATAAGGTTCCACAACTGGGTAGGTGGGAAAAGTGCGAACAGAAAGAAAAGAAAGATACTTATCATCTCCTATCTCTCTTTGTACTTCTCACGGCAACAGATTCTTGGCAGCTTATAATGTATTAAGGAATTAAAGAAAAACACAAAGCCAAATTATACCTATAAACCTTTTTCCTGATGATGGATCGTATATATAGCTTACATGATTGTATTTACGAATTAAAAGTAATACACTGGATAAATGATTATCATTGTTATTTGGCCATTTGGTTATTATTGTGATTTTATAGGCGCCAGGGCCGTGGAGGTAGAGAGAAGGGTGAGACACGCAGATCCCGTTCAAGGTCGAAGGATCGGTCTCATGACAAAGCTAGATCACGATCAAGCTCTCCTTTACCCCCAAAGAGGTTTCCTTATAATTTTTTTAACAATATGAATTTCCTAGTTGATAACTCCTTATTCCTTAATACATCGTACTCTTAGGTTTTCTTTTCACAAATTATGGCAAGATCTCAATTAGTCACATTATCATGTAGTTTTACTTTAAATGTTTGCAATTTTTTTTATTATATTAAGATAATTCATATATCTTTTTCTCAATGCTCTATTTCATTTTCCTGCGAGGATGCTTTTGTTTTCGTTCTTGTAAAACATGAATCTATTTTACTCTAATCATAGAAAAAATCCTTGATTCACTACACTCTTTGAGCCATCCGCAAAATTGATTTGTCATAGTCTGTTTTTCTTTTCGACAGCAAGCGGACAAGTGGCTTTGACATGGCTCCACCAGTTGCGGCATCTTTTTCTAATGGGGCAGGTTAGCATTTAGAACCTGAACTGCACATATAATTATAGCTCTCTCCTACCTAAAATGATGTCAGTCCTGTATTTAGAGATTTATGGTTATGTTCAATATGATAAGCTTTAATTTGATTTCATGCTGATAATTTCTACTTGAACTGAGAGATCATTGTTGTGTTGTTTGCTGTTGTGTTGGTTCCTTGTTTGAGATTTTGTTACATATGGCTAAGAAGGCAATATTGGACTTTATGTCCCACCATGCTACTCGTGGGCGTGAGGACTGTAGATTTAATTCAACGCGGAATCAGTGCTTCGGTTAGCTGGAACTTTTCCATCATCAACAGCACCTGTTGTAATTTGGTAGACTCACAATTGTTATCCAAGAACCTGCAGTGGTGGAATATAATTCTTGTTTTATTATCTGAATGGTATACAATATCTAGGTAAGGAATAGTAGCTTTTCCCTTTTATGCTCTCTCTTCTGGTAAAAAACTACTACTATGATCCCTTTGTCTCGAAGGCTTAATTCTTCAAAAATTGTTTTAGGTAATCTGTTGAATTTTAGCATTTAAATATGTCATTTGTCAGTTGCAACACATTAATTTCTCAGATTTTACATTTTGAATTTCATCACTTCTGATTCCCTCTTTAATTATTCCTCATTATGTAGGACAAGTTCTGGGTTCTTCCAAGACTCATCCATCGATTCCTGGAATGTTACAAAATGTTTTTCCAACTGATGCAACTCAGGTACGGCTATTTTAATTCATATGATTGTTTTTTGTATTTTTTTCTTGTGTCCTCAAATGTAAGTTTTCCCTGTGGATCCATTTAAGGATTTCTCTGAATAAACGTCTTCAACAGGTTAATCCATTAGGTTCATTCCCTTTCTTGCCAGTCCAAGCCATGAGTCAGCAAGTAACTACATTCTTCTGAAGCTCAATTCTCTTCTGTATTTACAACAAGTATTTCACATCTTTTCTGTTTTGCTTTTAGGCTACAAGGCATGCACGACGAGTCTATGTTGGTGGCCTTCCACCACTGGCTAATGAACAGGTACGCGATATTGGTATAATGGTCCATTTCCATCCCCTTTCATCCACATTGTACCTGGGGTCCTGGTTTAGTGGCACATGTTATACTTTACTATCTTTTTTTCAAGCTTGCACATTGTAGAGGCTGAATTGTATTACATGTATTTTAAGATTGGTAATGGTTCTTCACATCATGAGTTTGAACATTCCCACGGAGGCACGGACCAAAAATCTGGTATTTAGAAGGGTGAGGGTGCGTGCCCATTATCCATGGAGATTCGGACTGTGCATATTAGAAAAAAGAATGGTAATGGCTCTTAGGGATGGTTTTATGGTAAAAGGGTGAGAAAATGGTGAAAGCAGAGGTTTATTGTAGGGCTCAGAGGCAGGTATAAATTTAACTGGAGGAGGAAATGTTTTAGAAATAGCTCCCTAGCCATATGCATATAAGTTACGATGTGGATCTGTTTTATAAATTAGGGCATAGCCTTTGCACTCCTGCTAATTTGGGATTGAGGTGTAGGTTAATATATGAGCATGAATGCATCAATTTGAAAGATGTTCTCTTCTTGCTTTATTAAAAAGTTGTCCCCTCCCAAACAAAGGGGTGTGTTCATGAAAATTCTCCTTGTGTTGAAATTGTCCCATTAAAACAACCTGACATTTTAACTCAACTATAAGACTATATCAAGGCCAAATGTGTCCCTTTTGCATACTCGTAAGAATGAGTCGACATTGAGAGTGCTCCAAGTCTCAAGCGTGGTATGCCATATAAGAAAAATATGTTGTATGGTAGTATCTTATTGCAGGACTTTTGTCATATCAAATTTTGTTTCTCTTGGGATTTCTTATTTCTTCTTCTTTTGCTACATCTGAAACAGACAATCTCCGCATTTTTTAGTCATGTTATGATTGCAGTTGGTGGAAATTCTGCTGGTCCAGGTGCATTCAAGTTTCAAAAGTGATACTTTCATACGTTTCCACTGTTACACCCCTTGTGAGTTTAACCTTTTTCCGAATCTCAGGTGATGCAGTTGTCAATGTGTACATTAATCATGAAAAGAAGTTTGCATTTGTGGAGATGAGAACAGTCGAAGAAGCCAGTAATGCAATGGCATTAGATGGAGTTGTTTTTGAGGCATGTTAAACTACAGCCTTCTCGTTCTCTCTCTCTCTCTATATATATAGGTTTTGCGATTCATCTAGTTTTCTCTCTTTTGGCTCAGTGAGAAGTGACTTAAAGTTCTAACACTTTTCTTTTTTCAATTTGGGTGGAAGGGGTAAGGTGGTGGTTTGGGAGCATGAAGGAAAGAGCATGGAAAACCCAAGGGACTTAAGATAATTTTATATCTATGGCTGGAAAGATATTTAACAACTTATTAATTGAAAAAATGATTCACTTTTTATTATTCCTCTTTTTCTTTTGTTTTGTTTGTGGGGTTTCTGTTATAATCACGAGATGGAAAAACAGTCCTGATTCTTCATGAATAGAACCGTATCTGTGATTCTAGATAATCTTTCCCCTTCCGGTCCCAGGGAATCGCTCTTACAGTAGGAGGTTTACTATGTCCCCAACTTCTCTTTATTAAGAAAGTAGAGGTGGTCTATGAAATCCATCTATGTCCTATAGTGCTCAATAATTTGGGTATTCTCATAAATCATCTCATTGAGGTTACCTGAAGATGCTGTTATGTTTTGATAGATGATGCTACTCTCATCATGTTGTGAGTAATAGAAAGCACTTCCAATGCTCTTTATTTCTTTATTCAAATGAAAGCACTAATGCTGAAAACTTCCCGACTCTTTTCCCTGTATACTTGTTTGAGGAGGAAGAGTTTGGGAAACAACTTTTGACTTAAAAAGAAATTTCTGTGTTTGACGTGGATGTTTCAAGAGGAATAGTTTGGAAGACACCTTTAGGGTTTAAAGGAACTTAACAATTTCTTGTCAGCATTAATTCTCCATAATAGCAGTACTTTTTCCGATGAACATATTCTCTGCAGACTTATGAAAATCTTCAAATATTCTTCCCCATTGGCAATAACATATATTAATGAATATTCTTTGTTGTTTGCTAAACTGGGAGCTCGTGTCTGTAGTTCTTTGTTTTGCCAGTGGCATTTGTTAGTCTAACTATTTGTTATTCTCCGTGCTTTATTGTAAACAGGGTGTTTCCGTTAGGATTCGAAGGCCCACTGATTACAATCCTTCTTTTGCTGCTGCACTTGGTCCTGGCCATCCAAGCCCTCACCTTAACTTAACTGCTGTTGGACTCACGCCTGGGTAAGTGGAAGTTGTCTATTTTGCTTCATTGTTGTTGCTGCTTAAAAATTGTGCCCCTGTTTTATGGTGGCCTAATTTTGCTTGATTGATATTAGAAAGGTAAGTTCTATAGATAATTTTAAGGCCGAAAATATATTGGCGTGAATGCTTGGCCGCTAAAGTCCAATATATTCACAAGATGAGTGTCACTGAGATGCACATTCTAAGATAGACGTGCCGTCATACAAGATTAGACTTTGCACTGTTCCCTTGTTAGTTGCTATATTTTCTTAACTGTTTCCTTCTTCTTTGTACCTGGATTTGCTGCACTTGAGCTGAGGGTGTTTCGAAAGCAGCCTCTCTACCTCCCTGAGGTAGTGGTAATGTCTGCTTATACTCTACCCTCTAGAACCTCCCTTGTGGGATTTCATTGGGTATGTTGTTGTTGTTGTTGTTTCAACTAAAAGAATAAGACAAAATGGCCGAATGATGAATGTCATTTAGACCATTGAAGACAGATTTATCAGAAACTTACAAAAGTAAATATACATTTTAAACCTTTTCAGATGTATAAATTTGATTTATACATTGTTTACGGTTACAATTATGTGAAACAAGCTTAAACCTTTTCTAATTAAATAGTAAAATTTCTATAATATTTTTGTTTTAAAAAGTAAAAGCATCTCAATATAAATTGGGTCTTTTCTACTACTCTTAACATCTCACAATAAATTGAGTCTTTTCTACTACTCTTAACATCTCATTATAAATAAGTTTGTTCTACTATTTCATTTGGTTAACATGTTCACAATTTCTTGAGTCTTCTTCTTTACCATTTTCAGTTTCAGGTACTTAATGAAGCTTAACAATTGGTAGCTTATGCTTTCATATTTCTAGATTTCAGTTGCTATAGTTATATTTTCACAAACAATGTTGTATTTTCTTTTTTTGTGCTCTTCAATAATTACGATACAATCATCTTTTTTTTAACTTTTTAAATATTCATGTGTTTGAGTCAAAGCAAAGTTTTGTGACTTCTGACCACATTTGGGTTGATCATGATGTGATTCAATATATGTATTAGTTTAGTTTTCTTTTTTCATGCATATAGTTAATTTATATATATATATATATATATATATATATATATGTTCGAGAATGTGTTTATCGTTAAATTAAAGTAGCATCAAATTTGCAGATTTTATAACCTCAACTTATGAGGAGTTTTTTTTTTTTTAATATGTTTTGATTTTTATTTTATAGCACATAGAAAGTCCAATAATATCTGTACCATTTAAAATTTATCATTTGCAATACAAAATTTGTATTCAGTATCCAAAGTGCAAAGTTGGATTACCATTTTACCTCTAACTAAATCAAAATATTATAAAATATCTAATTAATTAAATATTAAATAGTAAAGTATAAATGAAATAATAGTACTTTAATGCTTATCATATCATAATAGATTGAAGAGTCAAAAACACACCTAAAGTATTCCGTTTTTTTGAGTTTCATAATCACAAAATGTCTAGAGAAACACACCTGAACTCTCAGTTGTTTCAGTTTCATAACTCAAATTTCAGGTAGGAAACTTAAGCAACTGATAGTTCAAGTGTGTTTCGCTAGACATTTTGTGATAGTTCAGGTAGGAAACTCACGCACTTGATAGTTCAGGTATGAAACTCAAAAAATCAGAATACTTTAGGTGTATTTTTAGCCTTTAACTCTATCATAATAATATAATACTTTTGACCATCAAATATTGAAAGTTATATCTTTCAATGCTCATTAAATCGCGTAACCTATTGAAACTGAAGAGAAAGAGAGGGAAAGGTAACTAAGAAAGTTAATCAAGAGAGTCAATGACAAAATTAGAAAATGCATAGGCAGGACAAGAAAAATAGCCTATAAATTAAATATAATGTAATGGTAATTAAGAAAGTTAATGATAGAATTAGAAACTGCATAAGCAATACAAGAAAAATAGCATATAAATTAAATATAATGTAACGTCCATACAAGTAAATTCTAATAATAAGTAGGCATAATTAACTGGAGAAACTAATATGCAGCCATAATTATAGCTTTTACGCTTTATTTTTTGATCTTCCATGCCATGATTATAATAACCTTTTTGCATTGTCTCTTTACATTCTTTACTGTCTTGGGGCCCGTTTGGACATGTGATATGAAAGCATTTCATATGAAGTTGAAGTTTGGTTTAGACATGCAATTTGAGTTTTTTAAGTTGTATTTTTCCTCATAGACATGAAAACCCCACAAGTTGTGAAAACTATTAAATTTTTTCCAGTTCTTATAATATCAAATGATCAAACCATAGTTCATAAATATGATATCTTAATATCCTAAGACACTGGATTGATAAATCGCAAATCTCCATGTTCCTTTTATAAATAAATATTTGCGATTACAAACTTTTAAGTACACATAATTTAAAAGATCCGCTAGTTAACAATAATAGTAACTAGTTATTCTTTAATATAGTCCTTTCACATGGTATGGCAATCTCTTCAGGCCGAGCATGAGGTTTTTTTTTTTAAAATAATTTAAAATGATGTTTTTTTTTTTACAAAATATAAACTTATGGGTCAAATTTTTTATTTAAAAAAAGTTGAAATCATGATTTGGAATCGCAAATCATGATTTTTTGAGAATTTGGGATTTCATCTCATGATCGCATGTCCAAACGTTGATTTCATCTCATGATTTCAAATATCATGAGATGAAATCGCATGTCCAAACGCTAGCTTAGTCATTAATGTAGTTATTTGCTTCGGTAACAACCAGAGTTATGATACTCTTAATTATTTATTTCTTTCATCTTCCAATATAGCATTAAATTTTTCCGGTCTTTTGACATTTTTATAGTACTCTATAGAAGGGTACTCTGACAAACTCAAAGTGAAAGGCTTTCACAATTCTATTTTGCGCCTTTACTCCGACATCGGTATTTTCTATGTTCTTTTAATGAGTATCGTGAATTTTGATGAAAATATAATATGCTCATTTTTGGGATACAATTTTATACAATTGTAGGGGATGAACGTGCAACGCACGCTCCCAGAACTAGTTTGTTAAAAAGGGTACGACATAGACCTAAAGTCACATGAACGGAAGTTGTTTTGAAAGACCTATAACCTTTTGGAATGAACTCCTTTTTGACCTCCCTCACTTCTGAAACTCGACTAAGCTGTCAGCATTTCTTTCAATGCCATGCAGACCCTGAGAAAGAGTGCTCCTTATCTTTTGCATTCACTCTATTCTTTTAGAAATGGAAATGGAAGAAAAAGATTTATATAGGCAATACCTATTAGTTGAGACTACGCCAGTGAAAAATATAGAGAACTTTTGGTACTACTACTAATTGTTAATATTGTTGAGACTGGCTTAATGTACACATATTGTGAGATGCTCCAACTGTATGGGTCTGTTTTATCTCAAAACAATGAGCACAATAAACGTTAATTCTTTGATTTTTTCCCTATTAGTTTTTAGTTTCTCCCTCTCTCTCTCTCTCTCTCTCTCTCCCTACTTTGGGATTTTCTTGGGAGGGGAAGTGGATTGAAGATGGGAGCATACAGACGCACACCCAACTCCCAAGCACCCTTACACTGAGAAAATGGTTCTAACAATTACACCACTTTGTTGTCCTCTATTTTGGGAGACTATTTTTGTGTATGGTTCATGTTCTAACAAATAATAATATTCTTTTCCTCTTAATTTCTTCCTTACGCTGCCAAGCTGTATCCTTTTTTGTTTTTGTCTTCATGTGCATATTTTTCTCATCATTTGCCAGAGCAACTGGGGATGCGGAGGAACCTGATCGTATTTTTGTTGGTGGATTGCCATACCTTTTTACTGAAGTGCAGATAAAAGAACTACTGGAGTCTTTTGGGTAAACAAATCTTTATTAGATGGCAATTATCACTAAGTTTCAGAATTTTACCGGAGCTCTGATGTACTGAATGTTGTCTAGTGCAGACCTTTGCGTAGATTTGAGGTGGTGAAGGATAGAGACACAGGCAACTCTAAAGGTTATGGTTTCTGCACATATCAGGTGATTAAGCTGATATCTATGTTTATTCTTGCCTTAGATTTTTGAGATGTAGAAAATGTTCCAACTCTTTCCATATCCAGATTGATTTTTCAGAGCTGATTAATTAGATGTGTTTCTTTTTTTGATCTTCATTTTTGTTTAGTAAATATCATTCCGTAATTTGATTATTTACTTGTTATCCTTCAACTAATTTGATCCCATGCTTTTCAGACTGAAAGTTTGCTATTTTTGAAGTCTTGGCTTTATAGTTTATGTGCATCATTTTTATTCTTGTAAAAGCAATATCACGTACTCTTCCTCTCAATTACTTGATTGAGTTTATCCTATGGTTTGAGATTGGGAGCTCGCTGATTGATGTCTAGAGTTTATAGTTTTGCTTTTCAGGCTCAAATATTTTTGTTGTATTGCTTCTTTTTGTTTTTGTTGATACGTCAAATTTATTTTTTAGTACTGCATCAAGCATTGTCATATACTTCACGTTTTTGTTGATACTTCCTGATGTTTAGGGTTTATAGTTTTTTCTTTCAGGCTCACATATTTTTCATTTATTGCTTCTTTTCTTTTTGTTGATACTTTAATTTTTTTTTTAAAACTGCATCAAGCATTATCATTTACAAGAGGGAGTACCCCGACCACTAAAATTTCCGTCTACTATCAAGTATTAACCTAATGCAAGATGTCCTACTTTATCTAAACATACAATAAAGAAAAAGAGCCTTGAATTCTGTGTTTCTCTATGGTTTTTCACTTCTTCCTAATTACTCCGCTTATTAGTTAATGCGATATCCTCAGTTTCCCGATCGTCTACTTCCTCTGCAGATACCTGGGCTGATCCTACAACCCAACTCAGCTTTTTTTACTGCAGCATATCAGCCATTTGCATTTTGCAGATAATTTGCTTAATCTCTCTCCATTCTTCCTATTCTGGATATTCTCATTATTCCTCCCGTCATAGTTTACTGAAGATGTCACTGATAGGAAAAAGTTCACTGAAGATGTCAATCTGTTTAGTTACAATTTACAAATGAGGCCTCCCAATTTTTTTAGATTTCCGAGCATAGGTATATTTTTGTTCTCCTTGCCAGCACTTCTCTCCATCCAGCCTCTCTCTATTTGATTACTACAGATACGGTCTCATCTTCATGCCAGTTGAGTAAAATGCTCAAAAGTTTACCAAATTTACAGAGGTTTCGCTGATTCCACACTAAATTGTCCTCTGTTTATTCTAGATCTCGGTTTTTAACCTACTTTAAATGAAATGCTATTGCTTCTTGATAATGCTGAAGAAAGTTCTACCTTATAATGGGTAGCTGACCAACTATTACTTGCTTCAGGATCCATTAGTTACAGACATTGCTTGTGCTCAGTTAAATGGCTTAAAAATGGGTGACAAGACACTGACGGTTCGACGTGCTACCTCTAGGTATGTTTTCATCCAGCTTTTTGGAAATGTAATGATTGAAAACTGGCAATATGTGAGGCCACGTAAAATTTGGCCTGCAGTAATGTAATCAGGATTTCATCTCTTAACTCTTTTTTCTATGAAATATTGCTTTTGGAATTTTCTCCAAGTCTTGCATTACCTCTTTGTTCGTGTCTTAGTTGGATGAAGTTGTCATGGCTTCTTTGTCGTACATCTATTTCTGTTTGGCATCTGAAGCAATCATTTATAGTAACAGATCAATCTTTCTAAACTGAATTCGTCTGATTGTTTACCTTGGTGTTCAAACATCATCCGGATCTACACTGTGCATTGACAGATTATTATGTTTTTGAGGTTCAAGTTTAAGTGGTGACCTTCCTCTGAGATGATATATGGAAGTACATTATGCTACCCAAGAAACATGTGCCTTCAACCCATTTGGATAGTCTGAGATTTTGTTATTTCAATTTTGTCAGCCTTTGGGAACAGCGTGCCAACTGATAATTTGGAATCAAATTCGTTTTATTTGGTCAGTTATGAGTCTTTTGCTTTTAGAAACAAATGTCTTGCATGCTCGCTTCGTCTGGCTCAAAAAGTAGAATTTGTAAACTGCCTTGAGCTTAACCATGTTCAGCAGAAAAGTAAGCTTTTGAATGATGATTCACTTCTTTCCGTATACTGACTATTTCTTCCATATGTTAATTTGATGAAGGGGTGTTTGGTTTCTGGGAACCACACTTGTGGTTAGGAAAGGGCTATTCTGTATTTAACCACTCCATGGTAATTTACTGTGCTCTTTTATGACTTTTTCCAATCATGTTTAACAGCAGTGGGCAGGTGAAATCTGAACAGGAGTGTATATTAGCTCAAGCTAGGCAGCATATAGCTATGCAGGTTGAATACTATCTACAGTATTAACTTATTATTCTATATACTCCCTTTATCCCAAAAGTTTCTGACATTTTTCACTTCCTGAGTTTTGAGCTAAGTGTACTTTGACTAACATTTTAGAATATGCCCATGTGCAGTTTGAAATGTGCAAATTGCAATTTGTAGTACTACTTGTGAAACTTCTTATGTCTAATTTTAATTCAATATAATAAATAAAATTGATCCGATCTAACTCCTAAAATTGGTCAAATTGACCTAAATAAGCTTAAAGTGGTGATTGGGACAGAGTGCGCATTTTTCCTTACTTTTGAATGCTGAAGATTACGTTGCTTGCTTGCAGAAAATGGCTTTTGAAGCTAGTGGTATGACTATTCCTGGTACAGAGATAGGGTCTGTTGTGACTGCTGAAATTCCAACCAAGGTCTTATGCTTAACTGAGGTATTTACAAGTCTGGGAAAGGTTATCTAACATAAACTTAAAGTTAATGGTAAACATTTCGAAGTAATGATAATGGGTTATCTTCCTCTGAATGTATTGAAGGTGATTACCCCTCGAGAATTATTTGACGATGTTGAGTATGGAGAAATTTTGGAAGACATGAAAGAAGAAGGCCAAAAATTTGGTAACTGCAGCGTCTCATTCATTAACATATCTTTTGTCATCTCTTTTTTGTTTTATGATATGTTCTTTGTGTTTCAATCTGTTTCCCATGTTCACGTAGAAAATGCTTCTATTCAGAAAAGATGATTGAACAGGAGACACTTTCAGATTGATTTATTATGAGTCCGCTTTAAATAACCGCAATAGTACACAGGGAGGGGCTGACCCTTCTCTTTGATAACTCGGAAACAACTAAAAGTTCTAGTATGATGGTTGATTTCTCACCTCCATAATTGGATGAACCAATGATTTAAGACTTGAATGAAGAAGAGATTAAGAAAAAAGGTAACTGGATTTATAATAGTTCTTCGGTTCTATGAGCAAAACATTTTTTGAATAGATGATAAATGATTGGGTACCTTTGTAGAACAATATGCTTCAACTGTTCGTGCTTGGAGATTTCCGGCCACAAATTAGTCCCGCAAGCTGAGCTTTATAATGTCGATTTCACTCGTAGGACTACCCCCTGTTTTTTCTTTCCCTCACAAGTCTGCTACTTACATAACATGGGCCTTTGACGTGTTCCCCCATTAATGCGGATTCTTATCTTTCAACGTATTAAAATTTCCTAATATATTGTGCAACTTTTTTTGTTTTGGGTTTTCCTTTTATGTGTGCTCCTCAATTTGTACGATTAAGTATTGATAAGTCATTATGGGATTCATAGGTGACTTGATTGCTGTTGTTATTCCTCGGCCAGAACCTGATCAAAAAATGATAGAGGGTCTTGGGAAGGTAATAATGTTAGTCATTTTTACTTGTGTCCAAGCTTTAGAAATTGATTCAATTTTGCTATGCTGAGCATTTCTTGTATCCGTGATGTGTGCTCTGCAAATACTTTTTATTGTTCAATTGAGCAATGAAACCTGTACAACTTTGTTGCCATGGAAAGCCCATGGTCACTTCCTGGTTGACAATGGGGAAATAAGGTGCTCTGTTACTAGAAGTCATCCCTTATTTCTTTTACCTGTTTGGTTCTAGATTTTGAGATCATCATAGAATTTCCAGTTTAGGCAAATTTTTGAATGAAGAAGTGATGCATAAGCAAGTTTTAGGTTTTCTTTCCTCATCTGTCCTTCATATGTATTAATCCTCAATATTTTTCTGCACGAAGAATTGAAAAGACTCATTATTTAATCCTCATTAAGCACATTTTGATCACCATCAAACGATAATCTTTTCCAGTAATGTGCATCTTGATAGTAGTTCACCCGACATGGTGTTATATAGCCATAAATCAATAGTCAGGATAATACAACAAATTATAGGAGGCTTTTCCGATCTTGAATCCCCTCCTTTCAGATGGTTGTGTTTCAAATTGCAGGTATTTCTCGAGTACTCTGACACTGTTGGTTGCACTAAAGCAAAGGCAGCACTTGGTGGCAGGAAATTTGGAGGGAATACCGTTGTTGCTATTTATTATCCCGAAGACAAATACTACAACGAGGATTATGCCTCTTAAATTTCTGAATATCTTCCCATGTTTATAGTCTTGTATAGGTTTTTAGTGCTTGCAATCGTCCATATAGCTGCGTTCAAGGCTGTTTGATAAGTTTTTCCCTTTTTTTCTTCTGCCACAATTGCAACGCTAACGCACCCATGGTGGGTGGTTTGGGCTGTTTGATAATAGTTTGTCTATTAAGAGTAGTGTTTCATGTTTCAACTTCCTCTTTCAAACTACTGTAATGACCACATTTTAGCACTATTGAAGCCATTTACTGTATTTCCAGAATCTTGTTATGCTGTCTATTAAGTGCTAGTTAAGCAACACTAGGACTGAATGAAATAAATTATTTAGCATATTCAATCATCATATAACTCACCTATAGATTTGTGCATGTAGATGTCTAATATGACAATCATATGACCTCTTTAGCCACTATTATCTCATTTTTATTCTCTTTTGTGCTACTTTATACCTTATGTCACATACAATCATTTCTAGTAATATTTTCCAATTTTATTTGAATAATCAGAGAACATAGGCGAGCAAATTATTTGTTCTGATGTTGCAGCCGACGGAGGAGCAACCATCTGAAGGTGGTTATGGCCGCTGATGCGCGGTTGCGCCGCCACTCGCCCCTTCTTCCTCAACCTTCTCCCCTACATAAAGGTTAAAACTACAAAAAGAAAAATATAAAATCAAAGTAGAGATTCAAGAACGTGAAGAAATGCCAGCAGGGAATATAGTAAGGTTTTATCCAAAAGAATGATTTGCTGACTAGGATTTGTGTCATTGTCAATTCATGGTTATAGGTAAATTTGACCTATTTTGGAATTTCCCAATTAAATTTACTCTTTGTCATGAATAATTAATTTTAATTCAACAATTGTTGGGAACTAAAATCCTCAGACACAACCAATTGTCTAACTTGTCCTGTTGTCCATATCATAAGATTAACATATTCTTTATGTTATTCACCTCAAGTTTAAAGTGAAAAAGAAAATATTATTTAATCCAAGAAATTCTTATGCTAACCATGGCCCCAATTGTCCATTTGATTAAGATTAACATAACACTCCATGTCATCAACCTCAAGTTTAAAGAGGGAAAAAATGACACTTTTTTTTTAATTCTAAAATTGTTAGGCACTAAAACACTCAAAAAACAATCAATGGCCCCACTTACCCATTTTACAAGATTAACTCAACTTTCTCCCCATCTCAAGATTATTAACGGATAATGTTGACACTTTTGTCTCCTCCAACCCCCTTACCTATAAATACTCATCAAATCACTTATCATTTCTTATATTTTCTACCAAAGTTTACCATCCTTTTTGTGCTTTCTCAATACCATTTGCTTTTTCATTGATTTTGTTTTGAGAAGAAAGAAAAAAGAAAATGTTGGCAATTTTCAAGAAAAATGTGGTTGATCCACCAAAGGAGCTGCAGAGCCCTGCCTCTTTGCAAACATCAATCAAAGCTGCTTCCCCTGAAGATACCATGAGCAATTTCTTAGCTTCAAATTCCAACAATGGGTTTTCTGTTGGATTCATGGATAAGGCATTCTTGGCATATTCCAAACCTCCACCCTCATCAAATGCTCAACAAAGGTGAATCTTGAGTCCCCATGCAAGAAGGCATATTTGGCTCTATATATAACACTCTTTTTATAATGGTGGTGTCTGGGTCAGCCTAAGTCATGGGTACCTATTATCTCCCACCCGCATTTAGGTAACAAGTAACTTGTCCATGAAGACTTGGATAGATGGAAAGAAATCACTTACGCCTATGCTATCTTGAGATTTGGCTATATTATTTATGAGATGATCATAAAGATTCAATTTTTCACTAGTAAATAAAATAAAAATGAAGATAAAATGGGATGCTAAATGTTAATGATTATTTCTTGAATCAACTTTTGTCATTTGGCAGCTTCTAATTTGTGGTAATGAGACAAATGTGTGAACTTTTTCTCTTGTCCAGGTTGTTCTGTGGGTTGAATGACATATACTGCATCTTCTTGGGAAGCTTGAACAACTTATGGGCACTAAACAAGCAGTATGGCCTGTCAAAGGGTACCAATGAGGCCATGCTTGTGAGTGAAGCATATCGAACCCTTCGTGACAGAGGCCCATTCCCAGCTCATGAGGTCCTCAAGGGTCTTGAGGGTAGCTTTGGCTTTGTGATCTATGATCACAAAGCTAGCAATGTCTTTGTTGCCCTTGTAAGTTCTTTTCTAACACAGCTACTTCGTTAACTGCTTACCAAGGCTTAGGCAGATGGGAAGAATGACTTTCGATGATTTGAACCCTCACTATCCCATCAACATACATTATGCATCTTTTCTTACAGTTACATTCACCAAAAGAAAGTGCATAATTTTTCCTATATATGTATGTACATTATGCATCTTTTCTCATAGTTACATTCACCAAAAAAAGTGCATATTTTCCCTATAAATGTATGTAAACAACACCTTCTTACTCTGATTGGAGATGGGATGATGGTGATATCAATCTTGGAAAGGAAACACATACAATAGATCATTTATTTTATTCTATTTAGACATAATTTACTTTTTTCCCTTTCATTAACTCAGTGACATGAATGGTGTCCATGTATAGGGTGCTGATGAAACTACAAAAATGTTCTGGGGAATAGCATCTGATGGATCTGTCATGATCTCTGATACTGTGGATCATATCAAAGCAAGCTGCCTCAAATCATTTGCTCCCTTCCCAACTGGTATGTTAGCTTAAATTGGACAAATGCTTAAAGCAAAATGTCTTTATCGTTTCAGTTACATTTGACAAGAGACTGATGGGGTACAACTTTTCTTTTTAATGAGAAAAACACATCAAAATAATTGATTTTTGATGAGATTGATATCTTTGGCAGGGTGCATGTACCACAGTGAAAGTGGATTGAAGAGCTTTGAGCATCCAAGTTACAAGATGAAAGCAATGCCAAGAGTGGATAGTGAAGGAGCTATGTGTGGAGCTTGCTTCAAAGTTGATGTCTACTCAAAGGTGAATAGCATGCCAAGAGTTGGAAGTTCTGCCAACTGGGCTAATTGGGGCCAGCAGGCTTAGATTCATTTGGACCTCATTTTAACTAACTACAATATAAAGAAGAAAGGAAAAAAGTGCTTTATCTTTGTCTTCATTCCTGTTGTTATTTTCTGATCCCATGTTGTATTTCAATAAGCTTCCTGCATCTTCCATAAGGGCCTCAGCTTTGTAAATTTCACATGAGGTTCCAACATGAGAAGATTGTTGAGTTTCCCTTTTTGTTTGTCTGTTTAGTTCCTAAGTGTTGAAAAGTAATGAGCAATTAGAACATCTATTTAAGTTATTTGTATGTAATGACAATCAAGATGCAATGACCATGTAGTTATTTCCTTCACAAGATTTATCCTAAACCCCTTTAAGTTTCTGTATATTGAGCCCCACCCCTCATCCCTAAAAAAATCCATTTCAACCACTATGAAATTATAGATGGTTGGCTACTCACTAACATGAGTGAACAATTTGAATTTGAAGCTTACAAAGGAGGATGGACAGAGAGCTGAACAGGTCATCTCATCTATGTCACCAGATGAGTTGGAAAGAATGGTGAGATGGGCAGCAAGGATTCAAACAGGAATAGAAGTTCTCAAGATTACCAAAGATTTTGTCATGGCAAATCCTGGCATGGGCTTGGCACTTTTTGTGCCCATTTTAGCAGTCTTCCTTCACCTGTTTGGCTACATCTGAACTTTTTCTGTTCTTTTATATTTTTTCGGCATGTTAGGAAAATTTCATTCTTTCTTTTTATCAGTAAATAAAGTTCTATACAAAACAGCACTAAGATAGTGCTAGATATGTACAATATAGCATTACAAGAAACTCATACTCCTTAATTATTCTTGCTAGGACTTAAAGAGATATATCACTTTCAGCATCATAAACAATATACTTCCTACACCAAAAAGCTAATGAAGAAATAGCTTCGAATTTAAGCTGTGATCGTGCCTAGATCACTTTTGAATTGTTACCTTTTGATGGAATCCGGTATCTAAAACCTCCTAGCCTGACTAATCTGGATTCGTGCTGGTAGGCCCACTAAGGGTGTAAAGTGCTCCCCGCTAAGAAATTCTCCATTCCTAGATCTGAACTGTTACCAAGTCCTCTTCTTCCTCGACACAATAATAGTTCCTTGGTAGTCTTAAGCATGACCCAGTTCAAGGTAAAAACACAAGGAAACCTTTCATATATTTATTGCAACTGAATATAGCAGAAATAGATCATTTTTATCTTCTGCCTTTTCAAATGTATTATTTTAATCTAAGACACCTTTTACATCCCAAGTGTTTAATGAGAATCTCACCTTCATTTGACTTACAGAACTGCTGGTTCAACTATAACTCATTAGATAAGGAGCCAAGATGAGGTTATATTAATCATGTTTTAGATATCCACTTGGTCTATTCTCATTTACTGCATAGCATTTAGTAATGGAATCTGCAATATGGAGTTATGGACCATGATTCAAGCTTGTTCATTGTCCTTCATATTCTCTGACCAATTATCTTATTTAATTTTCTGACTATCCTAATGTTGAACAAACTTTCAGATATAGTATCCTTGGTTCTATGTTAACACCTCGTTTTCATCGATCACTTAGATAGTGCTTTCGGGTGAAAGAGTAAGGAAGAACGGAAATCAGATCACCTAGACCAACCAAATTTTCATACTCTGTTTTTGTTTGAGAATGTCATCATTTGTGTGTGTGTGTAGGAGTGAGGGGTGGAGAAGGTGTAAGGTTGTGCTACAAAATAGAAACTTATTTGTTATCAATGAATGTTAAATAAGTAAGACTTAAAAAGGTTCAACAAATATAGGCTTATGCCCATTCCCAGGAGTTTCATAGGCTATTTTCAAGCCACTCTTGTATTTTAATTATGTCAGCGTTTTGTGAATCTTCAGAATGAGTCCATCATTTGGCATATACTGCTTTACTCTTGCTAATTATTTTTGACAAAATCATTAGCTGATAATCCACATATTCATACAGCTCAAGAAGCTTCAGAGTAGGTATATCACCAACACTAAATTTCGACTCAAGAGATGTTCTAAATATTTCTCAGCAAGCTCTTCTATCTATTTAATCAATGGACTTGCTCCTCACTCTTTTGATGACAGATTCAGAAGCTGAGGTTGGTCTGAATAGAGCTAACTGGTGAGTCTCACACTTGTACCATCTTATAACTCTTGTGTTTCAGATCTTTCTTTTAACACTTTTTCATACTTGTATAAATTTAAACTGCTCTTGGATGCTCCTACTTACACTGATATAGTTTTCTTCTTGTACTCTGTTTTGAACTGTGAATTAGGTCTTTCAGTATTGCTACATCTGTCAATGTTATGGAGAATGCATTATTGTATTTCACTTGTGTTGATTAATTGTTCACTTAGTTCGTGCTTCGAATTCTTCTTTCCTTTTGAGCCTAGGGTCTATCGAATCAACCTCTCTACCCCATAAGGTAGGGGTAAGGAATGCGTACATCCTACCCTCCCCAGACCCCACTTGTGGGATTACACAAGGTATGTTGTTGTTGATGTTCAGTTCGCGTGGTGAGTCCTTGCGTCAGTCATGCCTCGGATTTGGATGGTGACGTGGGGTCAGTGTTATAGCTAACTTAATTAAAGTAGTAAATTGGATCAGTTGTAAGATGTAGAGTGCAAAAATCAATTATCAAATGGGAAACTTTTTTTACCCAAACTTCATTTTCCATTTGTTCCAAGTTATCAAATCCAATGTTATTCCTTAGCTCAATCTCAAGCAAAACATAAAGCCAAGTAAAAGTTGACATAGACATGCAACTGATCGATTGAAGAGATAACTTGAATAATTGTACACCCCCCACCCCCGCCCCCACCCACCCCACAAACCCCACAAAAAAAGAAAAAGAACTTAGGATATGAAGATCACACATGATGGCTAGCTTGGCAAGGTGTCTGTTAAACAAGAGGAGTAGCAAATTCTAGGAGCTCTTTGTTACTTTGAAATATTGACATATCAGCTTCTGTCAAAGTGATTAGTGCATTTATCCCGTCTCCACTTGGGTCATCCAAGAAAGTTAAGTTGTTCTTCATTGGATTTTTTGGTAGTGTCACCCTTGTGGGGCTACCCCATCCAAAATCAGCCTTATATAGCCCTAAATGGCACAAGCTGGCACATAGATAAGAATCATATTCCATGTCTAATGTGTTCTCACCCGCTACCTCTAATTTGATTTCCATAAGTGAACGTGAGCCTAGCTGATCTCGAAGAAGTTGTTTAGCCCCGCGTAGCTGAGCAACAAAGTGTGGCACTTCTATATCATCTTCTTTTGCTGCTATTGTGTTAAAGAAATGAACACCATTTCCAATGGTGTCTAGGGGCAATGGCGGGCGTAAATTCATTAGATGGCACGATAGAGATGGTTTGAACAAGCCGGAATTATTCGCCTTTGATGCTTCCCTTCCACGTTTATGAATAAGTGCTGTGGCAACTTCAAATCGAGTTGGATTCTGCACTCCTGAATTCATTGAAACTGTATCCTTGAGTCTGCCCAAACTAGAGGATGAGAAATGGTACATTCTTGACACACATGGTTGATGTTGTTCATGTAGAACATCGGGTACCGGAGGATCATCCATTAGTGGGAAGAAAGAAATCGCATCAAACTGAGGAGATGGTTTGAAATCCGACTGTCGAGTTATAGCAGCCCAATCATTAAGGAACTTAGAGATACTATATGCATCAACAATCTTATGTGATATGCATATACTGACTGCTATTCCACCACAATCAAAATGGCTTAATTGGACCACTAGTAGCCTTCTTTCGTTGAAGGAACTAGGAGTCCTCCAAGGCAAATCTTGTGGGTACACTAAATCTGTAGCATGGTTGAGAATTTCAGACATTGGACAACTGACTTGGACATTCAAATACTCAGCACCTATGTCATTGCAGTCGACATAGAAGCATTTATTATCCATGATTAATCTTCCGGCAAAAGGATAATAAAAGGTTAATACTTTTGAAAGGGAGTTTTCAAGAATCTGGCTTACATTGTTTTCTACAGGTTTGGAGTATAATACGGCCATTGGAGCATATACAGGAGTAGCTATGTAATCATTGAAAGAGAGATTGTGTCGTCTACACGAAGCAGGGGTGGGAGAGGAGGGCTTGATCATCTTTTGTGAAAGAATCGTCGATAACACCATTTCTGTGAGCACAGGTCAGGTCCTTCAAAAGTACAATATTAGTTAGTTTTACAAATTCTAAGGTTCAAATTCCTGCAATATAATGTGGAGGAAGATATTAATGGTTGAAGAACAACAAAATAGTTATATTACATCACCTGCATGTTCCACGCACCCTCTCTTTGTAGCAATAATAATTGTTTAACAGGTCAAGATAAGTATGTTTAAATTAATAGCATCAATAATTGTACAAGAAGTTTGACTTCATATATACTTTGTTAGATTATATCACTTGGTGCATTTCAATCTCATTCTTCAAGTACTACCATCAGGAAGTTTTAAATATGATATCATTCCAAGTTGACATTGAGAATGTTTTGTCAAGTGATGTAAATATTACAGCTGTGGCTTATAATACTGCTTTCTTTTTAGATTCAGTGACTTCCATTTTAAATGTTCCTCTACATATTGCGTAGTTGCAGTTCTTAAATTGAATGTTTATCTGAGCAGAAATCAACATCTAAGTTTATAAGAGGCTTTTCGTGTCAACCAAAATTTCTTTTTTGTCTCTGCTAGAATTTGAACTTGGTCTCCTATGGTTTCTACCCACTTCTTTATCGGCAGGCTAGACCATTGGGTGCTAGAAACTCATTTGTTAGTGATGAGTGTAAAACACAGATTATAACAATAGATTAGTAGGACTTAGAAAGGTGGACGAATATAAGCTTATGCCATTCCCAGGAGTTTAATGGGCTATTCCACCACAAGAGAGAATTTACAACAGAAATTTTGCATTTTGTTCTAGAATTCCAAACTAAGCAACGATTTCTTTTAATCTCCTTTCAATATTACAGACCACATTATTATTTTTATTTCCCCAGACTGACTTTCCCTTTTAACCTTATTTGCCATACAACTATGCAGAGGCATTTAAGGCAGCCTCCTAATAATCCTCATTCATATCAGTGCTATATCCTTCATCTTATCTACTCTCTCTTCCAGAATTACTCCATCAAGCCTTGCTTATCCTCTGCTAATCACACAAACATGGAATACATGAAAAAAAATGAAGAATAAGTAAACTGAACCGTCCACGTTCAGTGAACTTCATGATATTGCAACCTTCAAGACAATCAAATTTTTAGTATTTTAATAGCCTTTACAAGAGAACAGGAATCTATATCAGTTTGCTGAGAATTTATCACAGAGTTGCTGAAATATTTAGATGACTGACATGTGGTAGATTGTTCCTAGATACGATTGATAACTTACCATTAATGATATCATAGTTGTGAATGTTAATAATGAATCCATCATTTTCCATATACTGCTGCTGTTCTAGCTGAATTCTTTTGGCAGAATCATTAGCTGATGATCCACATCCATACAACTCAATCAGCTCCAAAGTCTGTATATCACCAATACCAGCAGGGGTCTCAGTTAGATTTTTGCAATTTTACAGCACGAGGCACTCAAGATTTGGGAAGTTTAGGGAAAACCACTTCATTTATTTCCCATTTGCTCCTTGGAAAGCAAAATTCTTCAGTTTGAGCTCTTGAAGTTCTGGTAATGAACTAAGAACTGACATTTCTTCCCAGGGACGACGGCTCCCACTCAAAGTTAGTTTCTCGAGGGTTGATGGGAAAAAATTCTGAAGCGGAATCCGCATTGGGTTGACAAATCTGGCACTTGAGAGTCTCTATCCCCTCTATACAGTTGACATTGTTGAGGTAATACCGTCTAAAGTAATGCATTTTTGGAGAATACTATATTTTTGAAGAGTTCGAGCAACATAGTTCATAATGCAAAATGAGGCTCATCCCACCGATGTGGGACTTAAGCTTGTTCAAATGAATTAGGAAGTCAGGACCCCCTGCTTAGATATCTTTGGTGCCATGATCAGACTGATTAATGGTCCTCACTTTCTTCCTCACAGATAGCAATAACAAATTTACCACTGATAAAAAGTATAGCATATTTGGGTGAATGGATATATGAAAGAAAGTTTGAAAAACTTAAAATAAATAAGAGGAATTAAGACTTGGCTTTTTTATTACAAGTAATAAAGAACATTAGGCATTATGCCTAATGGCATATTAATTTATTTATTTCATTTTCTTAAAAAAAAAAGGATTTGGAAGAGAAAATATGAAGCATTTAAAAACAAATCCCTTAATTTATCCTATATAAGAAGCCGTGGTGAAGCAAGTGAAGCAGGCAACAGGCGGTTGACATGTGCACTTCAACGAGCCTCACTTCAAATTTATTTATTTGTCTTACACTAAAGTATTATAAATCACAATAATTAACAACTCATTATATATTTGAAAATTACATTAAAAGTATTATAAATCACAATAATTAACAACTCATTATGTATTTGAATATTCTGATATGAATTTCATTGATCTAAAAATAACATCTAGGAATTAATCGACTAAACAAATGAAGGTTCTCAATTATAAATGATAAAATTAAGCATATCTTAGAATTTTCAAATATAAACATTGGGCCCGAGCATAACACGGACAACAACTTCTAGTCTTTTCATATTGCATTTAAAACCAGCATCTCCACTTAAATGGAAATGGAACCAGAGACCATGTTAACTAGTTCGAATTTATAATTGAGCCTTGGCTGCTTGTGAAGCATATTATTTACAGTTTCAGTCACCACTCGTACCATCTCTCTTGGGTTATTCACAATTCATGCATCAATAAAGTATCAATAATATCTAATAAAACCCTTCTCCGCCTTAGACTTGCTAAAGTTCCATCCCATGACACTTGAGATTTTACTAATAAATAGATAGAATCGGTATTAATCGCTGAAAACATCCAAGAAAAACTGAAGAGAAGACCGCACTAAGAAATCGAGCACTAACAAGAGATATAAGGGCTAAGAAACTAAACCAAAATAAATGCAATATCTGAGTTAGTCGAGACTAGACAATATATAACCAGCAGGAAAGCAAAACACTTGTATCATGTATGGACCCTCGACGCAAAACAAATCAGAGGGCAACCCCCGCAGTTGATAACTCTTCCCACACATTTATAAGCCCACGTAATAACGACTATCGCAGCAACCAGTCACCAGAAACAACACAGAGAGAGGCTCGCGCGTGGTGTGTGTGTGTGAGCGGGGGGAGGGGGGGGAGGGGGGGATTTTAGTTACTAAATCTGATGACTTGACAACTACTCGGAGTAAATAGATTGCCCCCATACAAACAACAAATGGGCCACTATTATACATAACTACAACCCCAGAAAAGCTCTGGTTTGGGAAGAGAACCTAATATATTCAACTCACTAGCAAAAAGAACTTTGCCCACATATGTGAGGATTCTTTCTAAGGAGTACTCCCATTTCCAGAAAACTGGGTTTCGTTCATCTCGACTTCTTTCCGAAACTTTTCTCGGTATAACAGAGATAGTAAGATCAGACCACATACCAATTACCCAACTTCAGGCCCAGCCTCACTAGTCACACTGATCTTTAAGATATAGTACATGACCAGAGTGACGAACCACAATAAGCTGGCAGAGTTCAAGGTTGTCTCCATGTGCTGAACAAAACTGTTCACAAAAGTTGGGAGAACCGTTGTTGGTGAACTACTCCCAATGCTCTACACAACTCGAACCCAAGTCCCACCACACATGGGGCAGCCACATGCCCACCGGCTGATCCACCATACTTCCTTCTCATTTTGAGTGGTGGAAGGGTTGCCACTGGGTGAAGCAAAAGCTGAAGTCTGTCTCAAACATCTTATACACTGCAAGAAACAGTCAACACTGTTAAGTCAATAACTAAACTGAGACTACAACCAAAATTTCTTGTTGAGCTACTCCATATCAATGAGGTCTGACATTACAGCGACAAAAAATTATAGGAATAAGACCATGTTTATTAACCATTTGCTCTTAAATAGAAAAAAAAATTGAAATTAATCTAAGCACAACTAAAACTAAATATTCTGGATGAACGAGTGAAGCTCGCTTTATTTTGCTTTTCTCAAAATATATCATTGGGTGGATGTTGCGCACAGTTACTAATGACTAGCATATTTCATCAGAAAAGCCAAGGACTGATCAGCAAGATAACACATGATGTGGCCTACAGATCAATTTCCATCAACTGATCAACAATAAGTAGATTCAACACCAATAATGTACAAACCAAATCTCCGAGAAGAACGAAAGGGAAGAAGACTTACATTACATAATACTTTTCCTTGTAACTTAATAACATTAACAATCAATTACAAAATAGAATATAGTGTTTTATTATTTATTTCGATTTGTTTTTCTGTTTAATAACTTTCGGTGCATTTTTTACCTTATACATTTGGTTATTATGTTTTTCTGTATGCATGTCTTAGATTAAATATTTGTTTTTTTAACTTTTGGTACTATATAAATGTTATTTCTTCAATATCCAACTGAATTTACAAGAAATGGTACGACCACGCGAAGCGTGGGTTAATTAACTAGTTTAGGAATAAATAGAGATCCAAATGTTTAGACAAACCTTGTACCAAACTCCTTCAAGTCCAGTCTTCCAAACAGCTGTCACAACATCTCGTCGAGACCCCATTATACCAAGATATGCACCCAGGCCCACTGAAGTGTTCAACCCAAAGGCAGCATCTCGTTCAGACATCCTACGTTTTCTGGGCCACAAACCATGAGCTCCATGATATACGTCACAATTTTCTGATGCGCTGCGCTCTGTCAAATCCCTCGATGGGCTAAGCTTAGAATTATCATCCATGCCGCCTGTATCTTCTGAATCAGACCAAGGTCCACCAAACATATTTCTCCTGTGCCATTCCTCAGCAGGTGGATGGAGTTCTAACTCACGCAATAGCAGCCCTGCAGCATCTGCACCTCTAGGCCGAGGCATATTCTGCAAGAAAAAGGAATGAGATGAGTAGTAGTCTAAGAATTCTGGGGATTTCTACCCAAGCCTTTATGAGTCGTTTTATTTATTTATTTGGTGTTTATTTCCTGTTAAGGAGGTTTGAAGTACCGCAGTGGCCCAATGGACTTGACAAATATAACTGGCTGAACTCGGCCAACCCGACAAATATTTAAAAAGCAAATCTAGTCATGTTATTTTCTTTCATGTCTTAATTTCTTGTAGTACACATAATTAAAAAGGTAATTTCTTGTAGTACACATAATTAAAAAGGATGACTGATGAACAGAGTATACGAAGGAAGCTCCAAAATGATATTTAGCATTACAGCTATAAACTTAAAGAGTTAAATGAAAATATCCCAAGAAACATTCACTCTTACATGCATCGCACCCATATCTCTACAAATAGAACTACCTGCATGTGAGGTCCGAGGGAAGCTTCAACTACTTCCGGCAATACAGTATAGTTCCCATCAATATAATGGAGGCGGACCTGAATGTTGCTGCTCCCAACCTGAGAAACTGGCAATGGATGTACCAAACCAGCAGTCCGGCGACAAAGATCCATTAGAATAAGGAAGAGGACCCTCACCTGCATATGATAGGTTTCAATTAATTAACATTTCATCTGCATAGTGAATAAGTTCGCAACTTCAAACATGGGGAAAAAAAATCTCAGTAGACTTAGTTCTTTTGGGAGTGAGGGGGGAGTATGTGATGAGAAAGATTTCTAGTTTTGGAAGAACGAATGCAACTCAAAAAAAATCTGCATCATCCAAAAGCATCAATAACTTCAAGCAATAGAGTGATATCTAATCTAGCAACAATCGGTACCAATGAGAAACTGAACAAGCACTAATGGTTAAAATGCTCTCGATCATGTTTCAAAAGGCATCCGTGGCGGAATGTCTTCATTATTTGCAATTGGCATACGAGAAAGAAAGAGACAGTTCAAGGTAAGCAACAAGTTAGGTCCTCATGTTAAAATATTGTCCACACCAAATGAAACAGAGACTTTTACCTGCTTGCAGGATGTGTTCATCCAACTTCTTAGTATTATGGGAAAGTGTGATTGTTTTTTTTTGTACAAGAAAAATAATTGCAATTAATTAAAGTAGCACCAAGACAGCATATAAGTCACTTGAAAAACAAATTTTAATAAGGGTAGAAAAGGTTAATCACATTCTTTCATACTAACTTTTTCTAAAATTAGGCCTTCCTTTCATCAATATGAAACATTACATCCACGAAATATATGGCCTTGACTAATCAACAACTTCAAAGATAAGTATGCATACTCATGAGCCATTTCATAATTCCTAATGAACAATCTAGAAAAATGCCTAAATATCAATTAATTAAACAACAGTACAAGACTAAAAGGTGGAGCTCAAATTTTTCTTGATTCAAAACTTCTCAAAAGCTATGTTGCTCGGACTCTTCAAAAGTGTCGACGGACGTGTGTCGGATCCTTCAAAAATAGTGTATATTTGAAGGATCTGACACGGGTGCGGCAACATTTTTGGAGAGTCCGAGCAACTTAGCTCAAAAGTACTTTTTTTCTAAAAGGAATTCAAAGTAAGATACTTAACATTAGCAACAAAAAAGTTAAGTTGTTGGAGTGATCAACCAAACTGATTAAAAAAAATTCTCATTCACTGCCATAACCATTCAAAAATCAGAGGAAGAGATAAAATAACGGGACTAAAATTTTTAAATTAAGTTCTTGAGCTCTCATTGCTTTCTAGCTTGCCCATAGTGGTTGCTTTCATGACTTAGTACAAGATTTCTTGTTCAGATTCGTAGCCAGTTGCTTTTGGCGTCTTACCTCAATATCCAGAACTAATTCTTTTCCCCTTCAAAAACAGATATCACTAAATATTTTTCAAATATTTTCATTCAGATAATTCCTATCTGCTGCTGAACTATAGTGGTTCTTTATTCCTGTCCATTCATCTCCCCGGCGGGACAGTTGAATGATCCATTTAGAGATAACATGGACATCCAGTTTGTTTGAAACTTCCTCATCTGGATAGCCTGGCTATCTCATAACAAGAATATGTATTCAACCAGCTTGACAGAAGAGTGGAACAATCCATCTAGAGAAATACAAAACATCCTGTTTGACAGAGACTTCCCCATCTGAATAGCTTGGCCATCTCATAACAAGCTTAAGTCACTAAGCAGCTATGTCTCTTAAAATTGACATGTTACACCTTTCCCTAACTTCAAGAATTTCTTTCCCCTGCATGTTCCTAATCTGAATTGAAAGTGAACTTTGCAATCTCATTACACAGCATATAATGGCATGTAATGTTTGAATCTACCGTTAACTGATTGAAACTCTCTTCTACTCCTTGGTGCAATTCATTGGACAGTGTCCAATTATTCTCTCTGGAGTAAGCTCATGTTAAGTGGCTAAACATTTGAGCAGATCTATACAGTTTATCGAACTAATTCATTAACATAAATAGTTACTGGGAAAAAATTAAGTTATTTGGGCTCTGGAGGATTGACTGGGCGCACTCCTAGCTTTTCGTTACCAGATATACACACTTGTTTGAAAAGAGCGGGCTAGTAGGATAGATTCCAGTACACTTCAATAACCTGGAAGCCATCAGTATATCTCTATATGCCCTGGGTTCCCTGACAATGCTTTGTTTTCAACAGTGAGGAATATATTTTAGTTTCCCTAGTCTTCAGCCCCCCTGCTCATACGCCAACCTCTGAGACTCAAATACCACTAGGAGTCTACTGCTATTCCAATACCACCAATTTGGTGCTACATGGAAATCGATAATTATTCGAAAATGAAGAGACAAAAGTATAGCAATCCAAAACAAAGAACAGTTCAAGGAGAAACAAGAGCAACTGGCAAAGCAACAGATTATAATGTTTACCTCCTCATATGTGTAACCTTGACCAGCATTGCCAGAACCTATCCTAGACCGTTTAGATGGACCTTCTTCAGACCCCTTTACTCCTGCCGTAGGTTTTGCACCGGAGATGGAATCTTCTGCTTTGCCTGGGATACTGGACTGAGGTTTTTGCATTGACGCATCAGCATTCCTTTGAGCAGCACCCATAAAACGCGGTAACTGTGTTCCCCGGAAGAAAAAACAGAAGTGCAAAAGTTGAAATAGACGATGTAGAAAATGGCAGTCCCCTATAAGTCTAACAGCCGGAGTTCCAGGGAAAGTGCCTGTGTTGATACTTATGGGCATAAATGTAGAAGGACCAGTGATGGGGTTTGGGGCTGAACTAGGAACACTGTCGGCCGTACTACTAATTTTTGCTATAGCTCCTTGTACCCAAGCCTGCATCTGAGTGCTCCCGGTGGAACTTGCAGTACCACCCTGACCACCTGAAAAGCATAGGTCCCTGGTTTAGCTCAGAGAGGGGAAGTGGATTCTTGGATCCAGGAAGAAATATCCCTTAACAGCACATAACAGAGAGAAGCAAATTCCACTAACCCTGAGAGGCCGCAGGAGATGAAGCACTTTGAGTAGGACTAGTCACCATACTCCTACTCCCACCTGTACCTGCAGTAACAGCATGACTAGCCAATGTACGGCAGAAACTTGCATAGCGCCGTAAACGCGTGATGAAATGTGAGGCCAGATCAAGTATCGCATCTACATATGCCTGAATTAAATCATCCCAATACTTGAGAAACTCAAACACTGAATGCAGAAATAGAAGTCTTTGGTTAAACATACAGAAAGGTGATGATCACCACGACATATTATTCATTTGTGGGAGACCAGTGGTTGGGGAAGGTACATCAGACAAGTGCAAGAAAATACCTGGATACTTGGCACAAGTGCTGGTTCAACGGCCATCGCCTCGGGATCAATGCCAATCAGTGCCTCACTAGAAGCTTGCCATGGCTCTGGAACCAATGCTGATGGGTTTGTTAAAGCTGATTCGATCCCCTTGCCAAGCATATCTAGCAACAATCTCGCTTGCATGTCAAGCACCATTGCCCGGACTTCTTGAGCATTTGTACCTTCTAGAAGCCTGCATTTTATCCTGTCTAGACTCTGCATTATATGGACGAGATCTATCAAAACTCAAACGAAATCCAAGAACAGGAAAACTCACCATACATCCCTGAGAATGAACTTTGATGAAATAAACAAACAGGTTTAAAAAGCAAGAACTACTCGTATGTACGTGTGCACAGATTCAATGCAAGAAAAACATGATCCCATCATCTGACAGAAATACATAGAAAAAAAAAATCTTCCACGCGAGAGACTATCAGATTAGTATTTAATTGAGAGAATAAATAAATAATTGCATCGCACATCCATCCTAAGGACTTCACTAGAACTGCATTAGGTTCATGCATTCGCTGTACCATCTCCAAAAGATACACATAAACAATCATAGCTAGAAATGGGACGAAGAAAAGAAAGACTAATCTTTGATGGATCATTTTATTACATAAAATTTAACATTTGAATGCTTCTATGCCCTTCCGCAAGATCTGTATTAATTTTGATGCAATTCCTTCTGTTCAAATTCAACATTACACATTCAAATCTTCATTTTCATTTATGTGATCAAAAGCGAAGAAAGAATAGGTACTTGCTCAGAATCAGGCATCTTCAGGCAGTGTCAGCCTTTTGCTAAAGGAATCATTCTCTCTTACTTCACATTCTCATTGTTGTTTTGACTTCTCAGAATAACATCTCTTCTCAATTGAAGCAAATTATAATCTTGATCTTACTTCAATTTTCTGGATTTTTTATCCAAGTTTCATTGTTCAGTTACCGTCCTATGGTGTATAGGTTTTCTTATTTGGGGGGAAGGGTTCAGGAAGACCCCCTCCTTTTTTTTTTATAAACAGTACTGTTGTATTCTGCAGCATTTGAAGGGTGCTGGCAACCTCAAAAAGATCACAATTCTCCTAGGAAATCTACCAAATCCACTACTTCCTCTATACGGTTTTCTTTACACCAAAAAAATAGAGTAACTATGCAGCTCCATTTCACATCATGTATGGATCTGATTCTATCTTCAAGCATCTCCCGTTTCTCTCCTTCCAGACTGTCCACCATATACATGAAGGTATTATCCTCCACCACTTCTTCAGGAAGACCCCCTCCTTGGCACCTAATCTTTAATGATTAATAAGACTTCCACAGATTGATTTAATAACTTTGTTCAATGGTTTTCATTGTATAAACTGTGTTCAAGCTTAGTCATGACAAGCTTCTACAGGGAGAAAAAGGATAAGTAATTTTGACAAAGGAGAAAAAGGATAAGTAATTTGATCAAGCTATTCATTTAATAAGCAAAAATCACGTCTTTCATATATCCAAACCTAATAAGTATAATATATTGTATTCGAGAAAAGTGCTGTAATTCATATGTTAAAATAAATAACATCAAATAGAGGTTTCATGTTCACAAGATAGAAAAAAATTAAGGACATAATCAATACACAGCTCCATTATTCATTATCTTCTCAAAAAGCCTAAAACACAAACCACCCCTAGAGCTCCCCAACAGAAATGAATTCTCCATCCTGAGCAAGTGAAGTCATACTGATATCATGCAGGAGCAAAGCTCATACAGAGAAAGCAAAGCATATAGAAGCATGAAAAGCAGAATGTGAAATGCAACTTCTGATATATTCATGTAATTGCTCATTATCACCAGTCTCCATCCAATTCGATACACCAGTATGATAATTTCCTCATATGCAAATAATACGCTTGAAGTTGGAATTAAATAAAAGAAACATACCGGTCCATACTGCTGTCTATGCTGAGTTGAAGGAAGGGAATGGAAATCTGCATCCAGTACAGCAATGACACTGTTCAAAGCAACTGCAATAAAAGCACACATCATTAGTGATTTCCGGATTCTTCATGCACGCGCCTGACCCAACCAGGATCATGTAGTCAAAACTACTCAAACAGAAAAAGGGCAGAGATCAACTGATTTTTATTATCAAATCCTCAATCAAGGAATAAGCAAGGCCAGGAGTAAGCTCAAACTTGAACCAAGGCCTGGCAGAACAGGTGAGACATTATATCAGACTGAAGCACAATCTCTTCGAACACCAAGGAGCATTCCTTTTTTTTAAGAAGGTAACATATCCAGTATATTCATAAGAATCATCAGCCCAAAATTCGTGCTGGAAGCCAACCAATGAGCATTCGTAAAGCCACTCATATTGATAGACTTTGTGAAGATGGAGGACTTTCGGAAGACCAAACAGAAAAAGGCACAGCTGAGGATGTCATGGAAGAGGAATAGCCGTCTTCATTGTTCAGAGTCAAAGCAGGAGAGAAAAAACAAGGAAAGCAGAGCATCTAAGAACTGGTGGTACTTCCAAACCACACAAGAATATCAACAAACTAAATCTGCTATGTAATTTCTATTTTGAGTTCCATGAAACCCAAGAAAAGATCTTGCAGCAGAATGACCATGGATTAGACAAAAGATTAGTACTATGATAGGAACATGTATGCAACTCTAAATTGAAGATATGACATTTCAATTCTTTAGAGTTCCATATATCACAAAAGGTGGGGGTTATGTTACTTGAACATGGAAATCAGTACAGGGACAAATTACCTCCACAATTAGAACAGGAATGGAATATTTAATTTAAAAACTCTTTATGGCTTCTCAGGATTCCATATTAACACATCAAATAGCAAACAATCACAAATCCTGTCATAGACTCATTCACATCCAGATCATGAATGTTTAGAATCCATACTATGCAAGGAGACATTACTTTTGCTAATTCGAATTGAAAGGTGATATAAAATCAGTCTATTCCCGGCATCATATCCATAGTTAGCCCATTAATCCTCTCCATTGACTCCAGGCTAGATATCAGAGGTCTATAATTCTATTTTAGCTATTGATCATATATCAAGTTTGAAGCACTTTCCAAATCCATTTCAGCAGTTCAATTCGACGGCTGCCAACAGATTAAGCTCTTACCAATACCATCCTCTGCAGCACTTTGTGTACATCCCACAGCATCCCACCAATCAACTCCAACCAAAAGACTCCACCAAAATCTTCCAATAAAAAAAAACATGTCATCTCTGGGAAGACGGTTTAATATCATAAACAAATACTATTTTGACTAGATGTAATAACAATCAAATGGAAATGCATTAATAAGCATGCTAAATTGCTTTAAATATTTAAGTGAAGTGTGCAGTGCACATGTACCTCTCAGCAATTGCACGTTCCCAATTCGCAGAGTTGGCTTTCACCTGATTACTTGGAACAGCAGGAGGTAGAACTCGAATAATCTTCAATATTGTACAATCTCTGCTGGTGTCATGCCAAACAGAAGCTGAGCAGCAACTCGTCGAAGAGAAGGTCGGAGCAGCAATGGCAGATCCAACATCAATATGGTAGTTATCAACAGGGGTGAAACTTGGACCTGAGAATACATGGACGCCACCTCGTAGAAAAGCAACAGCGATCTCACCACCATGAGCAGAATACACAATACGAGCAAGGGTTCTAACATCACTTGGAAGATCAAAGGGATCAAAACTACACCTCTTTCCCATCTCAACACCAGAGTCGGCCATGTTTCTTCCATTAGGAACTGGTCCGGCTCCCGCTGCTTGGGGTCTCTTAAAATCATTTCCTGCTGGGATACATTTAATCACTTTACTCACCCATACTGTCTGTTTTGGTGCCTGGCCACCAAAGCTGGACGTGGGATTTCCAAATATTTGGTGGAGGACAACATCCTCCACAGATGATTCCCAACGTTGAACCCTCCATCCTGTGATTGAAGGGCCTTCATCAGGATCATAAGGCGACATGTATTGTCCTACAAAAACAAATATAAATGAGTAAAAAGTTAGTGCCAGAAAGAAAACCAGAGAAGGGGGAAACCCATCCCCACTAGACAAATTTGAAGGGAAAAAAGGGACATTAAGTCCATATCCCAACCCTCAACAATCACAACAGCTATCACAGAACCACCACTGGTCGGATCAAAAGCAACTGCAGTAACACCAGAACCCCATGTCGTAGTAGCTGTGGATTGAGCTGCAGCTTCAGGACTAACATATGCAGAAAAGTTGGAAACTGGCGAACAATGAAGTGTGACCATGTCACTGGAATGTTGTTCCGTTAGTTTTTTGCCTTGCTTAGCCTCTTGTAATAAATACTCCTGCGAGCTAAACAAATATGCAGCCAAAGGGGCAAATCCATCCCAAGAAGGTGGATTAAGCGACGGTGGAAGCCCATTGCTCACACTTGTCTTCGGAGTTGCTTGAAATCCATTACCAGGGCCAGGTGTCACCTCCCAGACGACAACAGTTGATGGATTGACAATGGGAACTCCAGCAACATGCATTGCTCCAGAGTCTGTTATGATAGCATCAGCAGCCATGATGCCACTAGGCCCTGCTCCCAAAAGCCCTTTGCTTGTGCAAAACCACTTTGATGGTGCACCATTCTGATTAGGTGGCCATTGAGACCAGTGGAGCTGAACAGACCCTGATGAGAAGACAGAGCATACACACAGAAAATTTGGCCATCCAGCTGCAGTCAAAATTACAGTAAAATTAATGAAGGAAATTTTCAATTAAAATTGATATTTTGAAGAGGAGAAAACAACACCATGGACACATGATGGCAAAAGTAGCAGATTAGCAGCAAAACAGCAGTTAATGCAATTGTTGGTGAAATGAAAATTATCATTTTAGACGAATTTAGATAGCATCAACCTGCAATTTGATCCAAACAAGGGCGGAGTAAACTGGGGCAGTTCACAAGTTATTCAGGTTCACTTCATTTTTGTCTTGGCAAGGCTCACCTAAGTTTATACTCAAGCCAGCTCGTGCAGCAAAGCAAACTAAATTAAAGCTTTTTTGTGCCTAGTAGTTGCACTGGAGGCTAGAACAAACCTAAATAATTTTTTTCATAATTCCTATGTTACCCTCCAAAATCCAAGGTATAAATACTTTATAACCTTAAAATGCTCACTTCTCCGCTGCTCTCAACAGTCACCACTGCATTCCCCTAATCTGTGACATTGGCAACTAAGTAAGCCCTGACCCCTCCCATCACCAGCCTTCTAACCCCCTTGGCTGACCTTCACTGCCATCCTTTCTCCAACCGGATTCATTACCCACTATGTTATTCAGCTTTTTCTGCAAACCTTGTTGTGCAGCTTTGATTGCTTCATACTTGTTGGGGTTGGCCATTATACTTGGATAGGTAAGAAATTTGTTGGCAACCTACTTCGTCACCGATAATAAGGTGTATAATATCACAGAAGGAAGTGTCTGACTCTGATAATTGGGGTAAGGATTGCATACACACCAGTGACACCGCCCTCCCCAGACCCCCACTTAAGGGATTACACTAGGTATGTTGTTGTTGTTGGTAGAACGGAGGAGGAACCTAATCACACGAATAACGATAAGTAGAAAAGTGATTTTATTTTATTTTGAAACTGGTAAGATTGTATTCCTCAGTATTAAGATTATGCTGGCCACCTCCAAAAAGTAGCACTTAAATCTATAATCTGATCTATATCTTCTATACAAAGTTGTTTACACCAAAAAAGGAAAGATACTATAAAATTCCATTTAACTTTGCGTATGGAATTGGACCTATCTTCAAAGCAACATTACTGCAACTATGAATTCCCTCCATACTGACCACCATATGCATAATGGTATTAACCTCCACCATCTCTTTTGACTTTTACTGCCTCCCCTCCAAGCAGAAAAGTGATTTTTCAGTCTGTGAGTCTGTCAAATGATGATCCTAACAACTAAAGAAGTAGGAGTGTTTTCTGCAAATAGTTCCAAAAGATCAACTCTATAATACTGTTTTGGCTCAAATTTATCATCCATGAGATGCATCATTGCAAGGCAGGAAGATATTGAAGAAGTGTTATTATTGTACAGCAACTCGCCTAAAACGTGAGGTGGAGATATACTGCAGCCAAAATACAGATATATAGAGAGAAAGCCAGTATACAATGGAAAATTCTACGGACTGACAATCTAAGCAGTCAGTAAAGCAAAGATGGCGAAGAGATGGTCGGAAGTCTTAACAAGACGGAAGGGACTGACAGGCAGAGAACAGTGTAGCCGTAGTAGTAGAAAAGAACTACCTATATCTCTGATAGGGATACTCGAGGAGGAAATGAAGGAATTTCGACCTGCAGTGAAGTTAGGAGGTGAATACAGAACATATATAAAGTATCATCTGAGGTGCATGCAGCTATATGAAATGAATGGCCTCAGTTCCTTTTTGGATCATGAAAGAAGCTGAAATAAACAAAATCGCAAAGTAAATCTGGCAGAAATGGTAGTCGCTGGAGGCTGACTGTAACACATCTAACTTCAAGTTGATTCAAGTTGGATTTGAATAAAATTGCTGGAGTTACCTTTACACCTTCAGTCAAAGTTAGTGTTGCAAACGACCGGTGATAGATGTGGACCAGAATCCGAGGGAAAAGGCACCCAGAAGGAATTCTACACTCCTATCAATCACCCTTTGTTGGAATAAATATACACAACTTCGGTAATAGCCGGTTTAAAACTGCCAGTCAAATGTCATTGTTTCCATTCCTTGCCGATCAGATTTCACCTCTAAATTAATCCGTAGTCACAAAATGAAACTTTTTTTAAGAAAAATGAAACTTTTTTTAAGAAAAATGAAACTGCTGACCTAGATGCACGCCCTTGTTAGAGTCCCATGAGGATATGGGTTGTGGTCTCTTTATATGAAATTAAATAAGCTTTTCGGATTGACTGAGGTCCAAAGTCTAATTTTAACATGGTATTAGAGCCAAACCAATACCTATGTTTGGCTTACCCAATGTTGAGCCCCATGTTATATTGTTCGTGCTACTAATATCCAGTCTTGAGCATTGAGTGGTTGAGGGCATGAGTTGTCTCTTTACAATGCCTTGAACAATTCTCACCTCATGAACTAGTTTTGAGATTGAGTTAGGGCCAATATCGATTCTTAACAACCCTAAATGTTGGATTACACACATCTGGAGTCAAGCGTCCCCCACCACTAGTAAGACGTTTACGCCTTTGGACCAGCATTGTCGAAGGTTCATTTGAGGTTGCTTAAACCATTGTAACACTTCACCTCGCTTAGGTAGCGCTTCTGTTTAGGCACCAAGAAGCTAAGGATGTGTCACGCCATCAATGGACTACTAAAGAGAGCAGTACTAAACATTAACTATTTATCAATTCTTTATCCACATAATTGTTGTTTGTGATTTGTTGTTTGTGCTGATTTGTTGTTTGTGCCATCAATGGATCACATATATTTTTTTCTTTTACACTTCTTCAGTTGTGCAATTTTTCATGAAGACTGTGCTTTACTTGCACTTTGTGCTTAAAGCCCAACAAATCTCAACGATGTTTTCATTTTTCGCCTATGATAACATTGCTTTGACATGCATCAGAAATGTCTTTTGAATTATTTTACATACATCCCAACTAATTACTCATTTGATGGAAATATTTTTAAAAAAAGAGAGAAACAAGGAACCTGCCTGGAGATTGTGGTTGCTGCGAAAGGAATTTCTCCTCAAATGTTGACGTGGCGGAACCACCCGTTCTTGTTGAAAGCCACCTATACTAAAGTTAGGTATAACAAAATCAAGAAATGAACCGATCAAATATGCAAATTTCACGACATCATAACAATTGCATACCGGAGAAGCTCCTGATAACCACTTTGTAACAACTGCAATATCTTGACGCCATTCATACTCTCGCTGCCAACAGCTAGCATCTCGTACCAGATTAGCTGAACCCTGAGTAACCAAGCATACATGTTAAGTAAGTATATATTTTTTGATAACCGTGGTGACCCAGCCAGCTAGCACGGACCTCGACTAATTCCATGGGGTACCTGCTACCTCCCACCACCACAAGTACCGGTAACTCTATCCACCAAGGCTTGGACAGATAAAAAGAAACCACCTACTGTTCTTTGCCTCTGTTGGGACTTGAACCAAAGACCTAATGGTTCCCGGCCCACTTCATTGACCACTAAGTCACACCCTTGAGTGTGTTAATTATGAATAGTTTTTGAAGCAACAACGCAGAAATAATCATGAATGTGTACCATATGGGTAAAACCAACACTCAATCAAGACATTGGCTACCAGATCTGACATGGAAAAGGTTAGAAACCCCGCAACAAAAACTTGCATGTCACCTAAAATACATGAAACAGAAAGTGAAAAGGACAACGAATGCACTATAGTATAAACTCCAGAAAAAACAGCTTACTTGAGAAGGCTGAGTCCAGATTGTTATTCTCCCATGAAAGTTGGCAATGAGCAGTGCACGCGGACACGAAGTAGGAGACCATTCAATGAATTGTACAGAATCACGAGGGGAGTCTGTATAACATAAAATGTAATAGATGAAATATCAAAAATAAACCACCAGCCATAAATGAAAGGTAATCAATCATGCACAAGAGTTAAAAGTGAGAATCTCTTCATACAAAATTCAGTTCAGTCCAACATCAACACAATGTACCAGACTTTTAGGGCCCATTTGGTTATCTTAAAAAAAGAAAAAAAAAAGAAGGGGAAAAAAAGCACTCTTACTCAGTTGGAATTAAAACAACTTAAGTCCTCTTGAAAAGATGTTCGGCTGTCTCTAAAGACAAAGGTGAGCTTCAAGGGTGTTTTTAAACTTAAGTCGAACCATTTTCTAATCCAATGCAATCTTGTAAAAATCAACTAACCCCAATTAAGGCACAAACAACATCAACCCAGTAACCAAAACACCGTCGAGTCATTCTACAATACCTGCTATAACATTGAACACAGTGCACTCAGTTGGTCGCTCTGGGATGACTATATGTATAGGGATCCAGAAAGGTGGATTTGCATTTGAACTACAAAAAGTTAGAAGCAATAAGAATAAAGTGGTACATGCAAAGATATAAAGTGATATCTACAGAATTTGACAACATCGAATTTGACATTGAAAATTTGCACATCGTCACATCTTTTAGCAGAACCACTGTAACTGATATCCAAGCAGTAAACTACAGTGTGCTGAAATAATTTACCATGATGGAAATCAAAGCTCTAACCTTGGAATCCTTGCACACGTTTCGGACGCACAAGCTATTGCATTGAGCTTCCCACACCAAGCAACAGCACTGAGAAAAAAATCCAAAAAAGCAATTCAGAAACAAAAGACAATATATCTATCCATTTGAAACGAAAGCAACTGCCAGAAGAACAAATATATGACTGTTGGAGACTGAGAAATAACATCAAAAGCATGTTCTTGATAGTGAAACTAACGATTTATACATGCTCGATAGTGAATTGAAGGATATATACATAATCATAAATGTGTGATAGATCATGAAAACCACAAGCATCAGTAGTTCAATAGCAAAATAGACCTCATCAGCTACACGTTGATACAAGATAGATGTCAGGCTCACCTCCGTCCTAGCAACATTCTAAGGAAAGAGATCCTTATAACTACGAGAGTGAGCAGAAGAGTTATTGTTCATGATTAATCTAGCAGCCATGGTTGGTTGACTCATTAGGTAAACTTTCATTATGTGTTTCCTGATTGCACCCTAAGACACTGACTTGATTGATTCTGTCTACTAAACAGTTCCTGGTGGAAGAAGATATAAGAATATTTCTAAATTCTAAGTTTAGGATTAGGATAAACTCTTCTTATCTTATATGTAGAGACAGCAACAGCTTTTTCACCACTCAACTTTCCCAATCATCCAGGAATTCTTGTCTCACTTTCATTTTCTTTTACAAGAACCTCTAAGATTAGCCACAATCACCCTTCATATTCTTGGTTTTCCTTTGGTTTTTCCATAACAAACTAAGGCACTGATACAAAAGGAAGAAGATTTTCTTTCCCTGTTCTCTGAGTTGAGAACAGTCTACACCATCATAGCAAGCATAGTCACAGTCTCACAGAACAGGAGTTGGAAAATTTCAAAAGAGAACTTCTATGGGCAGCCAATAGGCCCAATACACTCATTTCATAATGAACATACAGGAGATAAGAGTCCTTTTTTACTATGTTGCTCGGACTCGGGTGGGGATGGCGGATACGGGTACGGATCTAGAAGTCAGATTCGGTATGATCTAAATTATAAGATTTGTGGGTATGGATCCAGGTACGGACGAAAAATAAGTCAAAATTCCAAGAGTACAGCTTAGAAAATCAAATTTATATTCCCTTTTAATCAATGAAAACAATATTCTTGAATAAAAATTGTTTATGATCATGTAAAAATACTCATAACAGGATTTGACAAATTTGAATGTGCTAGCATAGCATTCCATTATTCTTGGCAACTCTTATGTACTAACTTTTTAAATTTAAAGTCCAATGGGGTATATGCAGGTGTTCAGTGTTTCTTAATAAGGACCAAATTTGGATGAAGTAATATTGTAAATAATGTCCACGTGGAGAAAGGTTAACTATTTACACGTTTCCACCTCTCCACTATATTACTATAACTCAGTCGTTTCAAACCCAAAAGAGAACGGAACTCAGTCGTTTCAGACCTTAAAAAAAAACAGTTGTCTTCCCCAATTTCTTTAAATTCTCTGCTTCTTCCCAGCAATTATGAAAACCGAAACAGGAAGAAATTAAGGACCCATTCAAGCCATCCCCCAACTGTTGCATACACACAAGGCAAGTCACCACTCTGCTACCTGAAATCAGCGGTTTAGATGGGAGTAGAGTTAGTTTTTTGGGGGGCATAAGTGGTGTGGAGTCTTGGTGCTCAAAATGAATTCCCAGTACTGTATAGGGTTTCTTGCCAAAAGGAACTGTCTGTTTCGGCAAGTTAGGGAGACACAGAAAGATGGAACTTCTTGGGATTTGAGGTTCAGGAGGAATTTCCAGGATTGAGAGGTGACCGAGCTTTGCTAGTATTACTTCAAAAGCAATGCGAGCCAGGCGACAGAATCGATGCTTTGAGTTGGGAGTTGGGGAATAACAAAGTGTTCTCCGTTAAGTCCTTCTATGAGAACCTCTTGGTTAGGGCGGAGGATAGTTTCCCATACATTTCGGAATCAGACATGTTTGGTAGGTTGTCTTGACAAAAAGAATGTTCTAAACATTACACTGTGGATATGCAGAGGAATGTTAAACCAGGAACCTTCACCACTCTATCCAATGATAAAGAGAGCTACTTCAGTATTACTCTCTCAGTTCACTCCATTGAATGGTTGATCATTCCCTTGCTTCTTTAGCTTCATTACAAAGTTATAAGCTAAATTTCATAAAAAGAGAACCATCCTGATCAAGCGAAAAATATTGTTATCCTCTTCTACTTAACTTCTCCTATATGAGCTTCGCATCCTATGTAAGCTCACACTGTTGGTCTCAGCCAGAGGATGGTTGATCATTCCCTTGCTTCTTTAGCTTCATTTCAAAGCTTCAAGCTGAATTTCATAAACGAGAACCATTCTAAATCAACTGAAAAACATTGTTATCCTCTTCTAATTAACTTCTCATGTATGAGCTTCGCATCCTAGTAAATCCATAACCAGTGTAAGACTAATCAAATTAAGACGATTTTAACCGGAACAATTACGAAGAAGCTATGATCACATCCAGAAAAGTTTTAAAAAAATCACCTGAAATTGCGGCAAAGTTCAGGAACACTCATTTTATGAAGCAAATTGGACCTAGGTTGTTTAAGCCTGATGCAGAATACGGTAGCAGGATTGACAGTATCCTCATCCATGGGATCGTCGTCAACAGAAGAAACCTCCTTGTCCGTCACCATAGCCACAATTGCAGCCGGGTGGTGGTCGTCCTCGTCTTCTTCTTCAGTCGCTTTTTCGTGATACTTACTAGAAGGTTCTAGAGAATTCGTAATAACAGAAGACTCCTCCTCCTCTTGCTCCTGCTCCACTCCCACTTCAGAGTCTTTAGCAACAGGTGGTTGTTGATTGTTCATTTGAATAAAAACCAAAAAGGTCCAAAAAAAACCTAATAAATATATAATATTATGTATAGTGAGAGAAAGGTTAGAGAGAGAAGTGGGTGGCCGAAAAGTCTAGGCAATTGAAGGCGACAGGAATCACTATGGTGACTGTGTGGGGTTAGGGTTTGAGTGGAATCGGTGGAGGAAATGGGGGGAATGTGAATGAAGATTCTTCCAACTAGTGGGTATTTTTGATTATTTTTTTTCCGCTGATCTTTTTACTGTACTGCCTGTGTAGTATCTTTTTAAAGGCCAAAATCAACTGGCACAATGCTTCGCTGCTACGGTTTTGTTTTTCTCTTTGGTTCTAAAATGTTTTTGGTTCAGTTGGGCTGAGTGGGGTGTTAGTGCGATAAGACTGGTTACCATTAATTAAATTAACAAACAAAAGTAATTCTCTGTAAAGTTTGTTTTCTCCTGGTGATTTTTATTTCTAATAACTGGCACACAAAGTGGGACGTTTGGGATTTTTATAGTTAATCGCCAATTTTTAAATAAAGTGAAGAAAGAATTCGAAAGAAGTTCATGGATAAAATGGGTCTAAAGACTCACAAATTTAACCTAATTCTTTTTCTTTAGTTTGTACGGGGTATTTATTTTGGAGTCTCAACTAGTTTGAATTCGCATCGTATAAAGTTTATTAAAACGAAAGTATTTCTTACTAAGGTTTTTATCATTCTTATGATTTAACTCTGAATTTTTTGATTAAGAATGAAGGAATTTTATCTATCCTACCAAATAATTCAACATAATTCTCTGTCATCCATCTCCAATTTCTTACCGTATTTTTTTTTTTATATTAAAAAAAAGGCTAAAGTAGATTTTGTTAAGAATTCATCACCAACTTAATTAATATTCAAGATATTTCAAAGAGGAATCTAGAATATTCTAGAGTTATATAGAATTAAAGAAAAATCTCTATAATAAGTAGTCTAGAGAGAAAGATCTAGAAATATTCTAGAAAGATTAGTTCTAGAATTTTTGTAGTTGGCGGAAGATTCTAGAATAGAGTAGTAAATACCCTTCACTAGATTCTTCCACCACCACCTATAAATAAAGGTGGCCATTTGAGTTTGTATGTGTGCTCAAATAAGGAAGTAAAAAAATAAGAGTGAGTGCTAAGTAAAGAGTGTTGCTGAAGCAAGCAACAAGTGCGGAATAAGAGAGAGCAACAAAGAGAGTTGCTAGAGTAAGAGTGCAAGAAAAATTGAGTGTAAGAATTGTAAGACCAAAGCGGATCTTTACTTTGCAATGATAAAATATAAGTTGTGAGAAATCGATTGTGCCCATCAAAAATATCCAACAAATTTTATTATACAATTTATTAAAATACACAACTTAAATCTATTAGGACAGTATATTTCATTTCCTTGTTAACCACACACACAAAAAAAATAGTACTAAGAAAATGATATTGTATATCCCTTTTTGGATAAATTTAGCAAGTAAGCACCCCCCACCCCACCCACACCCCTCTAAATATTTAAAACAAGTTTATTGTAAATTAAGAAAATATAGTAGGCGTAGGAAAATAAGTTGCATATGTGTTATTTCAAGCTCATTACCTCCTCTCGTATATGCCATTCAAGAGCTACTCGATGCATAAAGCATTTTTGCGTTCACATGTGATCAAGAAGGACTGCATTAGGGACGGAGCTAGCCTTTTGTCTACGAATTTGACTGAATTCAGTAGTTTTGGTTCGGCTAAAATCTTGTATTTGTGTTAAAAATTTACTTAACATATATATATGTATAAATAGTTCATCAAGAACTCCATAATATTCTTTTTCTAGAATCTAAAACTCATAAACTCAAAATCTTAATTCCACCTCTAAGGGGAGCAATCTACTATGATGCAAGTATTAATGAATGATTTCATGTCTTAAACTCGTGATTTATATAAATTATACGAGAATAACTTTATCATTACTCCAAAATATCATGTCTATTCTCTGAAATTATTGCAATAAAATATCTTTACAGCTTTCTTGGTGAAAATGGGATGACAATTTTGACTTCCATACTACTATTTGTGTATTCGACCATCCTTTTTGTTAAAAAAAATGTTACTACTAAAAATTTCAAGTTTCAAGATTTTATCTCAATTTGGTTCAAAAAATTAATTTTAAAGTGGGTCAAGTATACAATTGGGCTTCAACAAAATCAAGTTGGGTTTGATAGGTAAGAAGACCAACAATTGAATTGAGAAAATAAAGCCTTTCTCTTATACACCAAGAGTTGTGTTCTAACTTCTAAGCACATACAAACTTTGGTCAATAATCCTAACAACTCAATCTGACACTTATGAATAATTTAACAAAACAAGTAAAATGAAAATAATATTGCAATTATGATTCCTTCCTCGTAACTCGTAAACAAACAAGTTTTGCTAATTCAGCATGATTTTTTAATAATTTAGCAAGATGTGTAAAATGAAAATAATACTAAAGTTATGTTCCTACCAATCACAACGTGTGAACAAGACAATATTTGTTAATCTAGCAAGACTTATGAACGATTTAATAATGTATGTAGAATGGATATAGTATCAAAATTATGCTCTGTCAGTCATAACTCGCGAATACAGCGACAAAATTGAAAATAATTTATACACTTTTTTTCCTATTTCTTTTAAGCTTTATCAATCAACATTTGAACTTATTAAGCATGGACGATTCTGTTTCCAATTATGTCGAAAATAACAGTACAATTAGATGGCTTGTCTAATATATTATTAAATTATACTACAAATTAATATTGATTTGAAGTCCAATTTTTTTTCTTTTTTGAAAGTTGCGGTGGGAACTGATAGAGATATTTATTGTTGGGTAAAAGTCAAATATGTGACTTGTTAAATTCAATAGTTAAATTAAAAAGTCCAAAATGATTGAACATAATCCAAATTATTGTTGCCAATGACGCTTCCAAAACTAGGTGGAGAATCATTAATTAATTAAAAGATGCTAGATCGCTAACGACAAAAGAATTATTATGAAAACAAAAAGTTAAAGGTCAAAACAAAACACATGGGAGACATTTGGAGAGCATTTGAATAAAAGCATTTGAAAAAAAAGAGGCTTTTTGCTGAGATAAATACTAGTATATGTTTACGTACAGGTCAGGGTTAGATTTTTATTGACGGTGTCTTTCTTAATTTTTTTATTTTATTATATAAAGTTACTAAAAAAAATTAAAATAAAAAAGCATTAAATTTTACTTTAAGTATTACAAAAGTCGTTAAATAATTTTTTATAACAAACCACCGTTTAACTTTGTCTTAGTATCACAGAAAGTACTAGGGAAAAAAATAAAAGAGACATGGTGAGAATATGATACCTAAATAAAGTTAAGTGACTTAAAGGCAAAATTAAAAGACTTTCCTAATTTTAATAATATAATAAAATAAAAATGAAGGAGATTGAATCTGAACTGAGTTTTCCACGGGAGGCAAAATAAGAATTTTTTTATTTGATTTGATTTTTTTATAATCAAAGTTGATTAGGCAAAAAAAACCCTTAATTTTGTTAAACCAAAGTCACAGGACTTGAATCAACTTTGTTTCCATTAATAAACTTTAAAAGTTAGATTTGAATAAATAGTCAACCAGCAACTTAGTCGTCCTTTAGTTTTGGCTTGATTAAGTCATAGGTTTTAGTCAGTCACTGTTCATTTAATTTATTTAAGCATAGCAACCATAATTATTACAATCATTTTTTTTTTCTAAAAGATATATATGCGCAGAAAATATATTATACTATATATAGTTCTCTCATTAATTGAAAAACAATTAAAATTTAGTAGAATTGTGAAAATGTGATAAGTTATATACTTTGTCGATAGAAAAAAGTATTCAGTTACGTGGCTTAAAAGATTATTACATGTAACTCATTATGTCGGTGTAAAAACTATTTACCAATTGTGTTGCTTAAAAAAATTATACATGTCACGCTCCAAGCTCAGAGAGGCGTGATCGGCACTTGATACTTTATTTAACCGAGCGAATCAATTAAAATCATACAAATCAAGCGCTAGTAAGCGACATAAAACTACACAACAAGTAAATGATAGCAAATATAAATACAATACATATGTTGAGCATTTGACGCTCCCCAAGTCCTGGGAGGCGCGACCACATGTATAACTCTTTATTATTATATTGATTGATATTTTTTTGGGTGCGCTCTGGGTAAATCTGCTCTTATACAATAGCTCGTAAATCACACAAGAGATGTAACCACACAAGGCAAGTTCAATGTGACGAGCTCGACTGAGAAGACGTTCGCAAAGAGAATGAGATATCACCACCTATTGCACTAACTCAGACACCCTTACTGGTAACAATTATAAGTTGATGTTGGTCAATTATATGATTTTGTTCAAAAATAGGCTACTGTTTGACTATTCTCCTTTGGTTTTGGAACCCTTACTTTGACATTCTAGATTGCTCAACAATTCATATGAAAATTTTGCTACTAGTTAATAAAATACTGTATAGTTGTCTATAGTATTTAAAAATGATGAAATCCTAACTTGAGACTTTAACTAACCATTAATTAAATAAATGATGCATTTGAATATATTTTAGGAGCTCTTGTGTCATCTTCTATGAACTATTTTAAGTCAAACTTTAATTTGATTTCAGCTTATTGTTACCTACTCTTAATAGTATCACTTATCAGACACTTTACCTAATTGATCAAAAAGTCTGATTAGATTGATCTAAGTATAATTTGACTAAATTTAACAATCCTAAAAAGAGTGTTCAATTATAAATCCATACTTCCTCCTATTACTAAAATTTTGTAACATTAGTGTAATTTAGTGTGACATTTTTTGCTTTTTTTTTTGTGTGTGTGATTATTTTGCTGTCTACAAATTAGAAAAGAAAAAGTAAAAGGAGTTTAGAAAGTGTTTTTATTTTTTCCAACTTGGAGGAAGGGGATAAAGAGAATTGAGACAATCCTAGAAAAAGATTGTCTTGTAAGATCATTAGTTTCTTTAAATTAAGGTAGGATAAGAGAAAAATAAAATACAATAAAAAATTTTAGAGATAAAAATATAATTTTAATATAGTCTTATTGAATTATCGATTTAACCGTTAACTAATACCTTAGAACAGAAACCAAATTGCTAACCCAATAAAAAAATTTGCACAATCATTTAAAAATCATTAACTCAATAATTCGATACGGATAAATCAATAACATCTTTTTTAGTTCGTTTTATCGGTTAAATTGATTTTTGCACACTCCTCCTACTTTAGTATGTATTTAATGTAAATTAGAGGGTGTTTGGATTGACTTTTAAAAAGTAACTTAAAAGCTAAAAGTCAAAAGCTAAAAGTTGAGTATTTCTAATTTTGATTTATTTTTATATTTTTTTGACTTAAAAATGAGTGCTTAAAAGCACTTTATCAAACAGTATCAAACTTAAAAAGTGCTTAAAAGTCAAAAACACTTACAAATAAGTCAATCGAAACACCTCGGTAAAAAGGATATATTTGTTGTCATTGGAGAAAGGTGGTTGAGGAAATAACGTAAGAGGGTAAGTGGGGGAAAAAGCATAAAGTGGAGAGTCGCTTTCGAGCTCCAGAGTTAAATTTGCCTTTAACGTGAGAACACGCTGATAAACAAATCACCTTTATACATGCACTGAAATAGCCAACTATGACGACTCTTCTTCTTCTTCTCTTTCTCCACCAGCCCACCACCTTTTCCAACAAAACTATTTCTCTTATTTCTCCATTTTCTTTCCACACTAATATTCAAACGTATGCCATTCTTCTTCTTTCCCTCTGCTTTTCCAATTTCAAGGTACACAAATTTTCTTCTTCTTATTACCACTATTAATACTATTATTCTAAGTTTTTTTTATCACTTTTATGGAATTAATCGTCATGTGAGCAAGAGATCACCGGTTCGACCTGTGAAAACAGACTCTTGCAGAAATGTAGGGTAAGAATGCATACTATAGATTCTTGTGGTGCGGTATTTCTATGGACTCCGCACATAGCAGGAACTTAGTGCACCGGGAATTAATCATTTATGATTTGAGTGGAGCTTAGCTGCAATTTACTTTATTGAATCTTGTGGAATTTGGAGTTTTTTTTCTCTCTCTCTCTGATATTGCTAGCTGGTTGTTTATCTATGGTTTAGAGCTTGAAATTGGTGTTGTGATGGGGCTAGTTCAGTATGATGTTTAACGCATCAAGCAAGCAAATTCCTTGCCTTTTGACTTTGTGTTAAACATTTTTTAATTGAAAATATGTAAGCAACCTTCATTCAGCTGCAATTGTGCTTTCAATCCTGCAATTTTACTGAGTTCCTAATCAAAATGAAAACAACTTTTGGGCTTAGCCATATTAATTTTTATTGAATTTAAAAATTTCTTGAGCCGATGGTCTATAGGAAACATCCTCTCTACCCTTTCCAGACCCTAGTTTGTGAGACTACACTGGGTATGTTGTTGTTGAATCTAAAAAATCATATTTATTTCTAACGTTCTGTACATTTGTTTTTGTTGTGCAGTTTATTATGATAATAGATAGCAGTATGTAATGTGCATTTGATTTATCTGCGCATGCTTTTGTGCTGCTTCTGCTATTCTTGTGGGCAGGAAATATTCATATGAGTAAAAATTGTTCTGCCTTAATACTAATTAGTTGAACAAGATGAAGGAGGAGAATTTTTTGTGAAAAAAGAACTTTTTTCCCTTTGTTTTACAGGGTATTCGTGGTGAAGGCTGACATGTAATTTACTCATCAAGAGGCACTATCAATTAACTTAGAATATTTGTCCCGGAAGCCGCAAATTGACATGAGTTGTTGCTGCTTTGGTGCCCGGAAAAAGGGTGGTGATCTTGTTCATCATGATACAAGAGATACAGGAGGTTAGTGGGAACTGGGGTGGTAGCTAATCAATTGTTTTCTAGTTTTATGAATTTATTTGGTTTTAGAGGACTTGTTTGCAACTCTATGCCATTGGCATTGAAAACATAAGAGTGGTTTCGGAAAGTTAGTTTTATCTACATATAGGAATAATGGTCAAAAATACCCTTCTAATATCCACAATTGAGCTTTTGTCGTCTGTTACACTTTTGGACTTTTTCCTAAATGCGGGGTAAGATTGGACCGAAATTCAAATGGAGGTTGAAGTTGCGGAATTTCAAATAGTAATTTCAAATAGTAAAAGGGCAAATTTGACCCTTTTCACTATAATATATAAGTCAATAAAATATTTTTAACTCCATACGCTGTCAAATACCGTCACATAAATATATGTTGCAATACCATTAATATCTTCTATGCTGCAATAATATGAGCTCCTTTAACACTTCGCTCAAACCATGATGTCCGTTTCTTGCTTTTCTTAAACTGATTGAATATATTTCTGGATGACAAACCTGAACAATCATTCAAAACATTTGTTAAATACAAGAATGGAGGTTAGCTGGACTGTCTTCAGTTTCTTGCCTGAAAGTAAAGAGAAGAAGGTAGAAGCGTGGATATATTAAGAAAAAAGAGATGGTGGAATGACAAACTTACCGATAAACAAAAGACGCTGCAATGAGAAACTTAAGAACTACAACAAATATCATACCAAAATCATATATGAGTAGATTGAGCATGATATGCAAGTTTCAAGGCTTATGAAAGTCGGAGAGATGCATTGCACATTTGTTTGTAGACCATCTTCAACTTAGGCATAAGTAACGCCAATGCAAAAGCATTGTTTTCTGGATTGCTTGGATGTCTTCACTAGAGCTTGTCTTAAGTAAATTCAAGACGGGCCATCTTGAAATATGAAAGACACTCAAAGACAATAAATTGACAGGTTCAATGTAAGGATCAGGAATAGAATTCTGAGGGTAGTAAAGTATATTTCATACTTATCTATCAGACTATTATTCATGTGTGTTGTGTTTGTGTTATTTATTGTGATAAACGAGGTGACTATACTGAGTAGCGTGAAATCTCATCAGTGATCACATTCTTTAGAGGATGGCAATTCCATTTGTCTGTTTTCTGGGAAAGCCTCGTACAGATTCAGAGTCTATTTTTCACAGGAAGATTTGATGCCTTACATTATGTCCTTGGTCCTAATTAGATGCCTTTAAAAAACGGCAGCTTAAAAAATCTTCTTACCTCAATTTATGCACAGAAAATAAGATAATTGAACTCTATTCTGCATTTTCATATACCATAAGTATCTTTTATTTCTGGCAGGTGAGTCCATTGCAAGCACGAAGAACTTTTCATTTAGTGAATTAAGATTAGCAACCAACAACTTCCATCAAACAAATAAAATAGGGCGAGGCGGTTTTGGCACAGTATTCAAGGTATAGCTCTACTCAACAAATAAGTCTCATGCTCTTTCATGCAGCAGTTTTATGCATTGACAACTAATTGTGTCTTTTGCATAGTGCTGTGTACAGTGTTACATTCTTGGATATTAAGGTTTAGTTTAAGTTACAGGAGCAGGCAGATTTCTGAAATTCTCAGGAACTCTGCATTACTAACTTCTTATTTTGTTATTAGATTTTCATTATTATCTCCCCTCTTTGAAAGAGTTGCCTAATACTGTAATTGGCATTGCTTCCGAGGTTAAGACCTTAGTAACTAAAAAATTGTCTTGAATACATTGATATTGTTGTTGGTTCTGGTTTCTAACTCCAGTGCAATTTGCAGGGAACTCTGAGAAAAGGAAAAGAAATCGCTGTGAAGACACTTGCAGCGGAATCAAGGCAGGGATTGCGGGAGTTTTTGACAGAAATTGAGACAATATCAAATGTCAAACATCCAAATCTAGTTGAGATAATTGGATGCTGTGCTGATGGAAATAATCGGATTTTGGTCTACGAATATTTAGAAAATAAAAGCCTTGATAGAGCACTGTTTGGTAATTGCCGAACTTCTGGTGAAATGAAGGATTAACTTCAGAACTATGGAATGGCTGATAATGCTATTTTTCTTTGCAGGTTCAAGGACTAGTATTAAGTTAGAATGGGACAAAAGGGCTACTATTTGCTTGGGTACCGCTCAAGGTCTTGCATATCTACATGAAGAACTAGTGCCACATATTGTGCACAGGGACATAAAAGCTAGTAATATTCTGCTTGACAAGGATTATACACCAAAAATTGGAGATTTTGGGCTTGCCAAACTTTTCCCAGATAACATCACTCATATCAGCACAAAGATAGCAGGAACAACGTACGTTCTTCTCTGAAACTGTAGTTGAATCTCTCTATATTTTGCATGGCTGAAAAAGGGACCTTTTTTGTCTTCATTGGTTTTTAGGGTGTAATCAATAGTTAAAGATGCCATGAGATTCTGTAATTGTATTAAAATATAAAGGAGTGTGAAACATACCAAAAAAAGAAAAGGAGTGGGAAACGATGTCTGGAAAGGAATGCAATGAAGTAAAAAAAAAGCTTTGACAGGTGACAACTGACAAGTTCATATAACTAGAGTCCTTTGTCGTATTTTTCTTTTTGGGTTTGTGATTGCTACTTGGTGACTGTTTTATCTTGGGTGAAGAGTCCACATATATGTTCTTCCTGAGAACTTTAGTCTATGAAACACCTCTATAGATAGAATCAAAATCAGAAAAAAAGAAGTAAGTTGTTTAGGCCCGGAAGCAATATTTTCCCTTACTATACCTAATGATGAGCTATGTTGCTCGGACTCTTCAAAAATAACAATGGGTGCGTGTCGGATTCTCCAAAAGTAGTGTAACTTTGGAGAATCCGACACGGGTGCGGCATCGAAACTGAAGAGTCCGCGCAACTTAGATGATGAGTCTTCTGAGTGAATGAGCCTGAATGGGAGTGGTATGAACATGGAGGAATCATTATAAATTGGTTCAGGATTGAGGTATAGTCAGTTTGTTTCTTCACTGCAGATGATTACTTTGTATTTCATGAAGTAAGAACGAGAATTGGTAAATAAAACATCTAAATAAATTTGGTCATCAAAAAAAAAACATCTAAATAAATATTTAACTACTTGGTGCTGGGTATTTATAGTTAGATTTCACCGTACACGTATATATATGATTATATGAGAAGTCAATTCATCTATTTTTTGTGACTAGTGCTGCTATCCTATAATTCAGCTGAACATATTAATTGTTGAAATGTAACTACTTTACTTAGACAGTCTAAGATTATGTTGTTGTCTCGTGAACTTACAAAGCAAAGTGTCCTTATATCCAATTACACATTTTAAGGTTATTATATTAAATGGGGTTATTACAATGAAAGGTAAGAAAGTCACAGTCCTACCAATGATAAACACATAAATTTTAAACCTCCTTTCATAAGTCAAACAAAGTCAGTTTTCCCAGTATAAAGTTTGAAAATAAACTTAATAGGAGGTTCGTTAACACATAAAGAACCACTCTATAAATTAGGATAAAGAGAACGCGAGAAAGTTAAGTAAGAAATGTAAACAAAAATATGATTTAAAATTTTATATATAGTTGACAGATGCAAAAAAGGACGACTCAACAAAAAGAAACTACAATAAAGACTATAGTAGACTAATTATTTCTTTTCCACATCTTTGGAATCATTTGACATTTGTAAACAGTTATATGAATATGTGCATTTGAAAATTTCAATTTCTTGATGATCTGTATTGATAAACATATTATAAGAAAGCAAAGAATGCAATAACTTTGGTTATAAATAGAAAATGTACAAGTATTTCTGAGTGGCTTTCAAATACTAGTTGCTTCAATCAAAAGGATTATGTTTTACGTTAGCATTGTTGGTCAATTAAAAAATTCATTTGGGTAGAAAATAATCATTTATTTTGGGTTTACATTATTGCTATGTGCTATGCATCTGTGTACAGTTAGTGATAAACAAAAGAACTAGACAACTAGTTGAGTAAAAATTGTCTAAATATAGTCATGATCATTGGAGCCAGGATATTGGTTCTATTTTCAACTATCTTCAGGCGTTGATGCCACTAAATTGAGCATAAAAATGATTAGCCATGCTTGCATATAAGCACAATGAATGCATCTTATATTTCTTTTCTTCTTTAAAGTTCACGGTGTTTTGTGTCTTACCTTCAACAGTACTCAACTATCAAAAGACTGTTAAAACTCGCCACTTACTGAGAACTTGCTTTTTGCCCTACTCTTGTATGCATATTTGTCGAGTAGGATCAATAGCAGATCCAAAAGTACCAGCTTTAAATTATTGAAATTCTTGAATCTGTTATACCAAGCACCCTCCAAAAGATTTGCTGGAGGCAAGTATCTGACTTCTAAACTTCTTCTCTCTTCCAAGCAGTGGCTATCTGGCACCCGAATATGTATTAGGTGGACAATTAACGATGAAGGCTGATGTTTACAGTTTTGGGGTCCTAATACTTGAAACAGTAAGTGGCAGGAGCAGCAGCAGCAGTATTTGGCAAAGCGATAAAAAGTCACTTCTTGAATGGGTGAGTCAGATTTATCTAAGTTCCTTAATTTCTTTTTAGTATTGCATTCGTTTCCTGGTGTAGCATCAAGAATTTGTGTTGCATAATTCAACTTGTACTTCAAACGAATAATCATATATTCTGGTTCATGTTATTGAATCTCTGCACACTGCAAGGACATTTAGAGATGCGTGAATTTTATGAGGTCAATTGATCTCTAATTATTCTATGATTAAGCTTTTGCTCCTCCAATACAACTGAATCTCACAAATTTATGACTAGCCAGTTATTCAAATTGAAGATAAATTAACAGTAAGATAAGTTCCAAAATGGATTAGCAATTTGTAAATGCAATTTCTCCCTTACCCTTTTTTTCCCCATACCAAGTGATCAAAATGACAGAAGTACAATTTATTGCATCAGGCCTGGCGGCTCTATCAAGAGGAAAAACTATTGGAGTTGGTGGATGAAGAACTAGATGATTTCCCGGAAAATGAAGTCGTCAGGTACATCAAGGTAGCTCTCTTTTGCACCCAAGCAAATGCAAACAGAAGACCAATAATGAGCCAGGTTATTGAGATGCTCTCAAGAAATATCCAGCTAAATGAGAAAGAACTTACACCACCAGGTTTCTTTGAAGATTCTGGAGAAAGCATACGATCAAAATTGAAGTTGTCTGAATGCAATACTAGTCAACAAAGTTCTGTACTCCTCACAATCACTCAGGTGACCCCTAGATAATCATCCTTGGAGATCCCGGCACTTGAATCATTCTTCCTTGAAGAGGTTATTTGCAGCTTAAGGTGATGTTTGCTTGAGATTTTCCAAGATTGAGTTTGGAATTTTCAAAAAGTCAAAAACTAGTTTTTGAAATATTTGGAAAACTGAGTTTGAAGATCTTCAGAGAAAATTTAAACTTCTTTGCAAATGCAGTTCAAATAATTCAAACATTGAATTTGCAAACTCAAATTTTGGAAAAGTTCAAACAAACACCACCTTAGTTTACAGAAGATTTGGCATAGCAGAATTATTGATATAGGAAGACATTGTCAAAGTTCCTCAACGAAATTCCAGCAATTCATGTATTCTATTTTTGCTCAAAAGGCTGTTTTGTGGCCTTACGTTTTTCCACTTATTTTTTGTCCTTTCTTTACCTTTTTATTGATATAGGTTATTATGATTGCACTTATTGAGTGGATAACTTAAATTGTATAGTTTCTGATGTTTTTTTTTTTTTTTTTTTGTGTGTGGTGGGGTGGGGAGTGGGGGGTGGGGGTTGTTTGTTTGGTACTTTAGTAAATTTTTTATTGAGAACATAGTTGCACTCAACATATTGGACATCAATTTATGTGAGTTTAGTATGCTTTGAGTATTCCTATTTTATCAAGCAATTCAATTCTAGCAGTTACAAATTAAGGTGAGAAGAACTATCACACAACTATTGCTAGATGATAAATGTGAATGAAAGGCACATATCTTGAAAGTTTGATATAAATATCGGGTGCATATAGATTTTTCTCCGTATGTTCTCTAGATATACTCCTGTTTGCAACAAATTTTAAAGTGATGGAACCTAATTTCTCGAATGTAGGATGATTTGGGCATCCTTGGTGTATTTGATTGCTAGAAATATCGGGCGGCGGCTTTGACAAAAATAATATTTGATGCCTTCAAATGAATATCTATGAAGGGAATTCGAGATGCCTTTTCAAGAGAATATAGTACTTTATATAGACGTGAGCTAGAATTTAGGATAAAATAGCCTCCAAAACCTGAATAGAAATTAGGCTCATCCCATAGAATCGCATAAATTTCAACATCTACAACTCCATTATGTATCACATATTTACCGATTTGAGAAGACGATTTGACGGGATGTTGGCAAGTGAAAGACTACTAACTCAGTAAACGGACATGTAAGATAATGGATTTTATTTGGATTGTTTATGAGCCCTTGAAGTGGTGTTAGCTGTAAGAAACAAAATGTTCTTTACAAAAAAATATTTTTTCTGAAGAATAAGAGATCTTTTCACGTACTTTTTGATATTTGGCAAGTAATTAAAAAAAATATTATCCCAAAATCAATAATCTAGACAAATGTCAAGGGAGTAAGGGGTTAGGGTGTGGTCAAGAGCATTTTGTTGAGGGGGGTGAGGAGAGGAGACAATAAAAATGACATTTGTAGACCTTATTTCTTACTCCGCCAAAAAAAATATTTTCCTAAAAAGAATATCTTCTATAACACACTAGGACACATCCAAGACCACTAATGAAAATCCATGGTAGAAAAGGATCAGAACGTTTCACCAAATCAACTTCCAAGCAAATATAAAGGTTTCTGTAAACAAGAAAATAATGAATTCAGCTCAATAAAGAAAGACCTAAATAGTACAGTACAATAAACGAACTCAGACATCCAATGCAACAAAATGCAGCTATTGTCTGTCACGAACCAATAGAATAGTAGTAGAATGGCACAGAATATAGCAAGTGATACAAAATTCATAAAGAAAAGAGTATTCTGTAGAGGATAACACATTACACATCAAAGACTAAAGAAATTAGGCCGAAAGCCGATCATTCAGCAGCAGCAGGTTCTTCTGATGTCTGAGTAACTTGGGCATCGCTGGGAGGTGCATCTGAAGTTCCATTTGGTGCTGCAGTATCTTTAGCATTCTTGGTGTCTTTTCCATCCTTTCCAGCTTTGGCATCCTTGGTGTCTTTTCCATCCTTCCCAACTTTGGCGTCCTTGGCAGGAGCGGGAGGGGGTGGTATCATGTGAGGTGGCGGGGTGTGCTTAAGCTTCAGCAGTATGTGGCGCATCCTAGAAAGATCGGTAGGTTTCCCAGGTTTAGGCCCTTGGACGACTGTGATGGATGGCTTCTTCTCTTGATCCTTCTTTCTTCCCTTCTTCTCAATGCTAGGCACCTCCTTGGGAATGAGCTCCCCTATGGCTTTCCAATATTGTTTGTCAGCTTCTTTATGGAACTTTTCTTGATTAGTCAAGTACAACTGTCACAGGGGAGGGGGAGAAAGAACTTGTCAAAGTTAGAGACCCAGAAAAGCTTGTAATCAAGAGTAGAGAGGATCAAATATAACTCCAGTTTGTAAGAGAGACTATGATTGATCAAATATAACTCCCTAAAGCTTCACCTTCTCTCTCTCGCGGTTAGTTGTCTTGTTGGTCTCAATACTGAGATTTCTTTTCTCATAGAATGCTTTCTTATATTCTTCACCTTCCTCAATAATTTGGCTTCTGATTTCCTTTTCTCTCTTCTCCTTCTCCTCAAGACGGATAGCATTTTGCCTGCATCCCAAACCGAAAAACAAATGAAAACAGAATTTAACAACGCACAAATTACACCTCCAACATTCCTAGAGAATATTGTACAATCAAAATCCTTAACTAGTTCTAGCATATGCAAACTATAAACCTCAAACATCTGTTAGACTCATATGGCACCTACATTTTATATGACAGCTCAGTATTCGTCCTTTCAACTACCAGAGTTCGAAAAAATCTGGTCAAAAAGAGTCGTGTGCTGCTGTAATGTAATGAGATTCTTTTTATTTTCTTCTTTTTTATTTATCGGAGAAAAGCAAAACAACTATCATCTAGATAGTCAGAATCCCCTTTAAGGTGAAATATTCTTCTCCAGTGACAAGGTGGTTCATTGTTGTTGTTCAACACCTCACCCCCTAATACAAAGTCGTCGCTCATTCCTTTCCCTAAATCCAACCCCCAGAATTGTTACATTTGCAATTGCCTTTCATTGTTATCAAAGGCGATTAGTAAAATTCCAAATCTAATGGGACTCTACATGCAAGATGCAATAAAGCTTGTGTTTTAGTGAAGTAAGGGACAAATAAAGAAATAATAAAAATGCATAAAAGTAACTACAAAGACAATTATATTGGAAAAAGAATGAGAAACCAAGAAGCAAAAACTTGGTGAATAATGGACCAAGTCTATTTTTTTAACCGAGAAATCGTGAGGGCCACATGGTGAATAATGACTTAAGTAAAAGACATGATGTAAAATCATGTCAACCAAATTCAAAACTATTTAATTTTTCCGATTGAGATGCAAAGATGTACAACAACAACAACAACAACATACCCAGTGTATTCCCACAGCGTGGGGTCTGGGGAGGGTAGAGTGTACGCAGACCATACCACTACCTCAAGATGAGGTAGAGAGGCTGTTTCCGATAGACCCCCGGCTCAAGACAAAACAGTCTAAAAATAGGCTAAAAAGGACGTAACAAGATGCAAAGATGTACAGTAGTTTTTAATTTTCTAATTCAGATCTTACAACTGATTTTACTGTACTAAATTTCTAGTTTCTTACTTTTAATAACTAAAACTCACTCATTATATTTGCTTAACGATTACTAAGTTACTTTGCTGACTATATTATAAGTTAGTGTTGCCCTCTTCAAGACAAAGCTCATAGGAGATGAGGCCACGTCTTAGTGCCTTGGTGACTTCAACCATCCGTTGTCTAAACAAGACAAAGAGCCCAACCGGTAGTGCCTGCACAAGCGTTCAAGTAAATCTTTAACAACACTACCCGCTGTTCTATGTGATCGATAACAATCCTGTCCCTTCATTGGTTCTCCTCCCTTTCACTCTCTGCTTCTGTTTTTGTCGTTGTCAACGTCTTCATCTCCAGCAAAAGCATCTTTACATCCATCTACCCACATCCCTGCGAGCCTGCCATTCTTTTCAACTTTCTTTTTAAAAAAAAATTATGACCGAGAAGTCCATCTGGAGCCAACTCTTTCGGACAACCGCAGCCTATGGAACTTGGGAATGATGGGCCCCCGCCCCTCTACCCTTCTCCACTTAAATACTGGACTTAGTTCCCATTTCAACAATTATTATTGTTGCATTGATACTATGGCGGTGATTTTTTTGCCTTACTTCCAAAAATACCCCTTTGTCTTGCTTTGATGAACTAGCATGTGTTGTGTAATTTTTCACATTTGGTGATCAAAAGGACGGACAGCGTATAGTTCCAGAGACATGAGTACACGAAAGACTAAAAATGAACAAATGAATACTTGAAGGTTATATTTGTATTTGTTAAAATACAAGAGGGATATTTTGTACGATTTCCTTTTTATCCTTTCTATCAAGATAAAGATGAACTGCTGCAGACTAGGAATAAAAGACTGGTTCTGATCCTGCCAATAGCACCAATGGAATGCTATGCATCGCCCCACGTCAGACCCTACCATTTAACCCCTAATTCCTTTTTGCTAAAGCCCTAAAACCAATTCCAAAAAGACGGTGAATACCAAAGGGAAAAAGAGTTTCACATAACCAATTACTCTCAAATAAAGAATAAGCCACCGAAACATGGCATGATTCTTTCGTAAGTTTTCAAGAATGTGCTATGTTTGTAGTACTAGTAGAAAATAAAGTCAAACCATCAATTATCGATAAGATTCAATCCCTAGTCCTAAACTCTATATCATCTCATCCAAGAACCAGTCAAATTTGGTTCTAATTTTCTCTTTACACATACAAGTCCTTCAATCAAATAAGTTAATCTTTCACAAACATCACAATCCGGAAAGTCTAGAAAATATTAGTTGTGATGTGAAGTAATGAAATAGTTCAGCACTTTGGACAACTTTTAAGAGTGGCAACAATGGGGAAAGACAGAACCATGAAAATGCTCAATCCTTCTAACTTCTAAGTGAGAACGATTAATGAAGACGTGTTAAGATATTTAAACATTTTCCCAGCTTACGTATATCTCAATTGAAACTTTCTTAAGTTTTTCCCTATGCATGACAATCCATGAACCAATACTAGAAGAAATAGTCTAGCTCTAACAATACCTAATTAGTCTAAAGATGCCTATTTTGTTTTACTCAAAAAGCATTACGAGTGTCTCGACACAAGCGTTACTTAGTTGTAGCACTAAAAGCTGACCAATTTATTGGGGGGCATCCCCACTAAAAGCTTAATATTTCGTCCCATGGCACAAAGTGGTAGTCTTGAGACCAATTAATGCAATAGAAAATCAACATCAATAACGTTCTAAAAAAATTGATCTCAAGATATGTATCACGTACGGTAAAAGATGAATATCAATGAAATACTCCAAAAGGTAAGACCTACAGGCTACAACATTCAAATTTCCTTTTTTCACTCTCCTCTCTGCCAAGAGATCATAGTGATCAGCGTCTTACACCACTGGAACTCCTAAAATTGAGCGCAAACACAAACTAACAGATCCATTAGTATCAGCAATAGATCTGCAAATCTAACCACAAAAATCAAAAGTTCCAGAATTTAATTACAGTTTGATGCAAAAAATCGAAATAAAACTGATCTTATCGATGATCTGCCATTTACAGTAAGTAACAATAAGCAATAGATCTGTCAATTTTAGTTAAAATCTTAAGGAACATCTTAAATTCAATATATTTTCTTTTTAGTAATGTAGTAAATCAAACCAAATTCGCAAAAAAAAATAGGAATGAAGTAGAACAAACCTTCGCCATTCGCGGAGTGCAAAACCTTCCTCACGCATTTCATTCGGAGGAGGAAGAACGGGTCCATCGGAGCTGAAAATCCCCTCAGTGTCTTCACCTAGATCGTAGGGCTTACCATTCCCATTCGAGATCGGAGCTCCAGAAGCTCCAAACGAATCGGTTTGGCTAGGAAACGAATCTGACCCCAACCCGTAGGGATCGGGACTGTCGACGGTATGAGATACGTGTTCCACCGTCACTTCCTCATTATAGTCTCCACCGAATCCACCAGAGCCGTGGAACGGCGGCGTATCGGCGTTGGAAAAGGCGGTGTAAGAGCCGTCGTAGTCTCCGTCGTCGAACGGAGTTGATGCCGCCGGTGCCGGTGAGTCACCGTCCATACTAAATGCATCAAATGAAGCCATTTCACTTCTTCTCTCTTCTTTCTCTCTCTATAGATGTGCAAAATCTCTCGAAATTTTCGTTCTCTCTCTGTATATATATAAGCACACACATATATATGTGAGAATCTATGAAAATATATGTGTGTGTGAATTTATGTTTCTACTGTTTTCTTTTTCTTTTTTTTTTTGGGTCAAAAATTGGAAGAAGAAAAAATTACTACAGGCAAGGGTAAATTATTACAAGAAAATATTTTAGGTATAGTCAACTTCAAGTAGTTGGAGGGATATTTTGTTGACTAAAGAAGATTTATTTGTGGTATTATTTTTTTTTATATAAGATAATAGAATAAATTTTTGATAAATATATAGATTTTTTATTTATTTTGGAGGTACCTCGAATTGAAAAGGAAAGATAAAAAGGAAATATGGCTAATTTCGTGTTTTAACGAGATTAAGTCGTGATTTTAAAATCGAAATAGAAAGACTTGGATCTCATAGAACGAGAAGTTCAAAAAATGGCAAACTCAATATGAAATCGTAAAAAATTGAGGATTCAATTATATCGAAGGTGAAAATAAAAGGAGAGGGGAGAAGAAAATATTGTGTTAATTTTATATTTTTGGAATGATCATGTAAGAGAAGTAAATATCAATTATTATCGAAGTTTCACTCTTTCAATCAAGTAATGTCATTTAACATCCCTAATAAAATTGAGTAGATAAGTGTTTTGATTATTGAAAAGCATAATAATTTACTTATTTTTAGTCAATTAAGAACCTCTATTAAGAATATTTTTCAAACTTATTTTGTTAATTTCATACATTACTAAGTAGTATCTTATTATGACGATTCCTTTTTTGCTAGTATAAGATATTTTACCTTTTTGAATATGTGGTTAGCTTTATTTCCTTTTTCATCCGCAACAACAATAACAACAGTGTATTCCCATAACGTGGGGTCTGGGGAGGGTAGAGTGTACGCAGTTCGTACCACTACCTCAGAGGTGAGGTAGAGAGGCTATTTTCGATAGACCCCCGGTTCAAGACAAAAACAGTCTAAAAATAGGCTAAAAAGGACGTAACAAAGATACAGGATAAAAATACATGATAAAACTACAAGAGACGATAGGAAGTAATATGTAGTAACAAACAACAGACAGAAACAGAGCACTGCCACAAAATACTACTACGAGGAATCCAAGAACAAGAAACTATAAGCGTAGCACTACGATTACTAGTCGGGACAACAAGGAAAAACATTCCTACCTACTAGCCTACACACACTTCTACCTACTACTCTTCTACCCTAATCCGCGTCCTCCACACCTTCCTATCTAGGGTCATGTCCTCGGTAAGCTGCAACTGCGCTATGTCCTGTCGAATCACCTCTCCCCAATACTTTTTCGGTCTACCTCGTCCTCTCCTGTAACCATCCATAGCCAACCTCTCACACCTCCGCACTGGAGCATCCGTGCCTCTCCTCCTCACATGTCCGAACCATCTCAACCTCGCTTCCCGCATCTTATCTTCCACCGACGCCACACCCACCTTATCTCGGATATCCTTTTTCATCCACCTTTCAATAAAATGAAACTTTGACAATTTAATTAATTCATTTTCAACATCTTTAATTTATTCTAATTGACGATCAAATAATTATGAAACAATCTTTTGTGTAGTATCATGAAATTTTTAAGAAGATATAAAATAAATGACCTAAATGTGCTTACAATTGAGTATAAAAACTATTAAAATAATTATTTTTTAAAAAATAAAGTGAGACTTAAAAAATTAGTAATTGTGAAAATTAAAAACAATCATTACTCGTTAGAAGATTGTTGTTTGCTAAGATTCTTTTTTTAATGGCATGGTTCGAAAGAAAATTGTCTAAAATTTGTTTGTGCCATCTTTTCTAGAATATTCAAATATCTCTATAAACTAGTAGTTATTAGTGAGAATTTAGAGAGATCGATGTAAGAAAGTGAAAGAAACAAGAAGACAAACGAAGAATATATTATAAGTGAATAAGAGAAGTATATAATATGGAAGATTATTATATATGCAATTCTTTTCACCACCTTCCCTTTTCGTCTTTATATCTCAATCTACCAAAATCGTCCCTCTTTATTTGACTTGGTATTCTTCAAGATATTCACCTTTTGCTTTACTCCCACAATTGGGTAAATTGTGAGCAGGAAAATAAATGTTGCATTCATCAATTGTCCAAGGTTACACTGGACAGTAAATTGTACCCCATGGGTACAAAAAACAATGCAAAAATATACTACAATTAGCTAATTACAGCTTAACAAAATTTTCCACTCATCCTATTCGGTATCTAAACAAGGGGAGAGGAAACACAAAAACAAAAGGTCAATCATATCCTCAATTAACTATGCAATCGTCAAAATTGAAGTATCCTCTAACAAACACATTGGACATGGCCAAACCAACTTTACATTCCACCACTAACTTGCCTATCAAAATGAACGATGAAAAGTGAATTCAATGCACGCAAGAACTCCCCCAGTATGCGGCTTATGGTGCCCATCTCGAATGAAGATGTAAGAACTCATTCCAGGCTCTAAGTGGCTTTTGAGTCTCTAGGTCCCAGAAAATAGCAGGACATCCACAGTTTACAGATTCAAACTGCCTGCAAAGGGTAAGAATTCACCCTAGGCTCCCAAAGGATGTTTCAATTTTGCTCTATCAATCCAGAGACTTGCTTCTATTGTGGGCGTGCATACTGGATATAGTCGGAGCTGAAACAGCAAGGACAGCGATTCGTAGTACCCAATTGGCTTCACAAATCACAGCGGCAGATGTTCCCATGCATGTTACAATTTCTATGTGGTTGATGTACAAGCAGAGGTCAAGAATCTTTATACATACACAGTTCATGGCATAGTGGAAGTGTTCTTCGGGAATCTACCAGAAGGTGGTACTCGCTGCACACCCCGAGAATACTCAGGTTTCAATCTTTTATTAGAAAATCCCTGCTGCAATGATCTGTATGAAAGAGCAACATTAAATGCATGTAAATAGTCAGAAGCTAATACTGGTTTGCCTCAACAAAGCCATGGAGAACACGACTCTAAAACAAAGAGAACGGCTTCACCAGAAATCAAACCCTCCTACACTTAAGTAACAAGATGTGAGGAAGGCAAGAACATAAATTAGGAACAGATGGCAGCAAAAAGACAAATCAGAAGAATCTGAATACACCCCCCCACCCACACACAGTTTCATTTGGCTTACTGGGTGGCCACAGGAAAAATTTGCCTTCCAAATAGAGGAAATTACATCAGTCTAGTATCAAAAGTGAAATGGCTGAAATCACTTGCCTCGGAGAACCCTGGCGCTTGTGAGAAAACTGACTCAACTCAGACTTCAGAGCAACAAGAGCCCTTTCAGCAGCCTAGAGAAACAAATGTGCAGCCCAAAATTTTTAAATCAAAGAGAAAAGGGATAAAAGAGGAATTAAAAACATAAGCTCTAAAAGTAAGCACCTGTGTTTTAGCATCATCCCATGTAGAACCAATTCCTTTGCCAAATACTTGTCCATCAATTTCCACCTGCAATGTGATCACCAAATAGACAAAAGTACGCAGAATGTCAGCAAGGTAAAAAATAGTTACTCCATAGACATGATAACTCCGCCATCTTAAGTGCATACTTGTTTCTTGAAACTATGAGACTCACTACTTTGCAAACAAAATTATAAACCAAACCTCCACCAACCATCCATCAATATATGAATTTCTAATATCGAACTTGATATTTAGCAAAGAATGATTTCCAGAAACGTCAATATCAGATTAAACATTAAATATTTTTTAACCTACAAGAGAAAGAACCGAATGCAAAGTTCTTCTGTTGTTGCAGGACAAGAAAAGTGAATTTACAGTAAGATCCTGCTACAGAGCTTTGACACTAGAGAATGTACCAGAACAGTTGGCCATGGAGAAATATTGGATAAGTGGTACACAGCACAAGGTAGAATGTCTTTTTTAGCTGGCAGAGCATGGATGTTTGCTTGACACAGGACAAGTTGCAAAAAAATGGGCTATTCATCATCAACAGATGATATCTCTGAGAGAAGGAAATAGAGTAAAAACAGTCAAATTCAAGTGTGACACAGTTTCTGAAATGTTTCAAGGTTAAATGGACAATGCCAAGATCGACCAAGGAGCTATTTGAAAGCTGGAGATAAAGGGGTCTGACTTCTAAGTAAGGTGTCAGGGCCTAATTCCCTCACAACCACAATGGTGGCCTTCAATATACAAAAGAGAAAAAAAGAGGAGGCTGGGGGTGGGGAGTTCAGAGTACAGAAGAGAAAAAGGATATAGAAAACATTACATGCTTGTATACTCTGGCCGATATGGAAAGAAAGGAAAGCAGATTTTGGAGAATAGAGCATAAGTCATCAGCAAATTAAAGTTCAATAGTGTGTGTTACTAGCATACTGGAGTAAATTTGAATAAAATACAGAAATCATGCTAATGGGAGACTCTCTTGAACTTTATTCAAGCTTTATCTTCATGCTGTTCTAAATTAATAAAATCTTTTCTTTAGTGATCATTAGAGAAGAGACAGAGAGAGAGAGAGGGAGAACTAAATGCAAAGGATTAAAGATGACCTAGATCCATCCCGCGAATGAAGCACAAGGTTGCAATTATTGCAAAATAATAAATGGTATATCACCTCCAAACCATGAGTCAGAAAAGATGTAAAGAGTTCCTAAAACTACAGCTAGGCATGTTTCAATTAATCAGCAAATAGCAAAGAAGAAAAGGGAAGTAAATAGGCAACCTGGGCGTATATTTCACTTTTCTGGCCCGGATTAGCTGAAAGTTGAGGCTGAGTTTGGAATGCCAAACCAAGTCCTTCAATCGCGCACTGAAAGAATCAAAATAATCAATGGCATAATCCAAGACCCCAAAGGAAAACTGAGGTAAGTAAGGTACACTGACATAGCAAGCTTATAAAGTCTTACTAGTTCTCTTAGGGCGCCAACTGAACCCACTGACTTCTTAAAAACCTCAAGCCTGGGATCCAACACTCTGGGAGGCTCTGATGCAAAAGAATGTGAGACACGATCCTCCTTCGGATATGATTGATACCCAAAAGGACTCATGTTGTCAACAAACCCATTATCACTTGCATTTGGAAACCTAAATCCATCACCAAGTGTGGAGCTGGAATCAGGTTTGAGACGTGACAAGTATTTGTCTGTAGAAGCAACATGAAAATGTCAAAATCATCACACCTATTTGGCAACATAACATCTGACCACGATGAACATCTAAATTCATGGATATTGCATATGGTTTGCTAACAAGAAAATATCGTCTGCTTTGCCACCAAGCACCCTATATAAGACTAGTGGAGTGCTTATTCAGCTAGAGCAAAGATAATTCGTTATCCCCCCATCCTCTCCAAAGTCCAACCACAGTATCTTGTGGCTAAGTTATATCTATACCGAATTAGGCCACAATTAGATACCTATAATCTCTCTCTAGAGAGTTCCATAACACAAGGATTCAATAGTTAACATCAACATTAAAATGTCTTCGAGTCCAAAATGAAGTAATGTGATCACTAACTATTCTGCCAAAAAAAGAAACTTTCTCCTCTTTCTGAACCCTCTTCCAGGAAAGGGACTGGTCAACAACACCAACACACATCGGTTCTACAATATTCTACTGAAGCATTATGCACACAACTTGAAGGATGACTCCTTGAAAGAAGGAAAAAGCAGCATCTATGCAAATATTGCAAAACCTCCTTTTTATTATTATTATTTTGGTTAGGCGGGGGAGATGATGTGAGGCTCATTTACAAGTGAATAAAGGTCAATACCAGCTGATATATAAAGTACATACACAGTGCTCACATTGGAGTAACAACCCAACGAACAACTTTTTTCTTTTGATACAGACAACCTAAAGTAGAAATAAGTAACAGGAAAAGTTGAACTTTACAGAAGCATGAAATCCTTTTAGTCTGACTCTAATTATTCCCACCAGAGCTTTTCAAACTCACTCTCAAAGTTCAAACAATTTTCCCAATAGACGATACAAAATTCACCGCAGTAAAATGTCACAGTTAAGTGGCATCATTTACTTTTTTGAGAAATACTTTATAGACAAACTCACATTCAGCATAAAATGAGGAATTCCAATCCTCTTAAAGACTGCACAGGGATACTCATAATTCCAAGTAACAACAGCATCAGTTCAGAACTTTACTCTATCACCAGGTTTGCTCAAAGTACACTCATAACCGTGGAAGTACATATTGGTTAGCTAATACAAGATGATGGAATGTAATCACAGTAAAGCCAACTTTTGAACAAGTCAAATCATTTCCTACTGTCAATTATGACACACAACAACACAACTTGCCTGCAAGATTCATAAGAGATTCCTCAGCAGCCTGTCGTTGCGCTTCCCTTCTCGTCCGGCCATTTCCTTCTCCAATTTTTTCTCCTGCAAACAACACCTATACAAGCAATACAAACTATGATTCAATAAGATGGTTAGACCTCAGTAAAAAAGATCGCAGAAAATCAGATAGGAAGCTCGTTCAACAATACTGATGGCAAGAAATTACAAGCACAAGAAGTGTTGACGTTCATGCTAAGACTTGCAGATTGTGATACATGCTTCATTAAGTAAAGGAGCCACATAAAGCTCATTGAAATAGTAGAATGGGGATATATCTGCTAAACATACCTCTAAGGAGAACTGCAGTTCTGGACTTGAAAGCAAACTTGATTTGAATTCGACCTGCATGTATTTGCCCCATAAGCATTCAGAGACCTCACAAAGAGGGGGGAGGAAAACTTTACATTAGTGCTGCCTGATAACAGGGCATAGGGGAAGCAGTACCTTTGCTCCACACTTGAATGCGATATCCTGTAAAGCTCCAGCAGGTGTTTCTAAAAATGGATCATAATGTCCAGGTTCAAGGTCAAGATCCCTGTTGCTGGAAGATGACCGACCCAAGGAGACTTCCTCACCTGTGAAACTAGAATTTGTTAACATGATTTCTGAATAGAGATTTAGCTTATCTCATATTTTCGTCCAGTGACATCACATACTTTTTTTTTGAGACAAACCAGTGACATCACATACTTGCATCAAAAATCTGTTATCTGCTGCTTCATTTTTCAAGTGTCATGTGTTTGTTTTATAAGAAAACAAAGTGCAGTTATTTAGCTAGTACACATTTAAAAAGCACTCTTATTTATATCAACACTGATGTATTATCTTCATCACCTATTCATGGGCATGTAGAATTTCAAGCCTGATAAACCTAAACATTGTCTTTGAGGATTCATATAACTGACCCCAACTTGTTTGGGATTGACGCATAGTTACTTTTTATATAACCGTGGCATCAGGGCCAGCTTGTGCACATCATGACTAATTCCACGGGGTACTTGCTAACTCCCACCATCACAGGTACCGGGTAACTCTGTCCACCAATCCTTGGACGAGGCATGGTTGTTGTATAAACCAAGCCGAAAGATGCATGCAAAAATGCACTCTTAAAACCATATCACAATTCCCTTTCATAATAAAAGAAGAAATATGGGTGGAGGTTGAGGTTCTCTGGGCATGAGCCCATACTGCTTAGTTTTGCTTCTCTGGGTGTTAGTTAAAAGAGGTCCATACTCCACAAATTTTGTAATCTCTTGTAGAGTAGCCACCCATTTGTCCTATTTTCAGCAGTCTCCACTTCAGAGTTCTGACAAGGATTATTGAATTACAGCATCTATTACTGCAAAATTTCCAGTACTTGACAAGCTTTCAGATAGCAACTTAAAGGAAAAGTGAAAACTAACAAACAGTCTTGGTCCAACATATATACCAATCAGGAACTGTCTAAGTTAAAGAGTCGAAATGCTTAAGAAAGTTTTACATGACAGTTCTCAAGCATGGTTCATGACTATACCTGGCATTGGACGAAAGCTAGGTTGTGACTGGGAAAATCTCATCCTGTCATCCCGAGGGATTACCTGAAAAGAAAAACGGAAACAAACCAAAATACAGTTCGGCCATAAGTTCCTCATGATAAATGAATTTTCAAAGCTGTGGGCAGTAACGAATAGATAACTTACCTCTTTTGGAAGCCTCTGGCTCTCAAAAAGAATTCTGTCAGATGGCATAGAGGTCTCCATTTTGGGAAGAAAAGGTGGATGAGGAGGCCGATGTTTGTTAATATGCATAGACTCTGAATTTAAAGGAAATTCCTTGGGAGGTAAGGCTCGATTAAGTTGCCTGGGGCTCATCTCTTCCTCAACTGGAAACCAACCATGTGGCTGCACCCGAGGTGGCACAGATACTTGTAATGGAGTCCCCATAGGGAACTTTGGTTCACTTGATACTTGATCTCTCGTGTCTTGACCGTGTTGCAATATAAGTAATCTCCTCCTTGTATCAGGATCTAACTCAGATTCTGGTACCTCACCCTCTTCCCTAGCAGGAGAACTTTGCAAGTTTGTGTCCTGAGGACTTATTTGAGTCACTGATGATTTAAGTACAGAAGTCACTTGAGGGAGATGCTGAGCCGGAAAAGGCACCACTGGGCCTTGAATGGATGGTTGTGAAATAACAGGTGGGACAGGGTACTGGAGCGCTGGTGCAAGTCTTGGATCCAAATTTGTCATTTGAGAAGGAACACTTGTTGAAGCCAACATTGCTTCCTGAAAGGTCAACATAACTAAACATTACGCTACAGCATTTGTCACAAAGAAGACAGGAGTTCCACTACATGCTAGAAGCAAAAATAAACTGTACAAGGGAATGAATTATCAAGAGAGAGCAGAATAATCACACCAGCACTTGGGAAAACCTCATGAAAAAGTGTGGATACACATACGCAAACTGAGGACAAGTACCCAAACATAACAATATTGTACCTTTAGTCTCCTTTCGACCTCATTATCAGCCATTCCATCAAATCCAAGTGAATCTTTATTCCCATTTACAGCTGAAGGATCATCCTGACCAGCAAATAATATATTCTCTCGTAAACTTTTGTTGAACGGCGCAAAATTTTATAATCCATATTGGAGATAATCATGAAAAGCTAAGATCTGTCATGGAAGAGAAATGGTAACTTTAAGATATCATTCTCACTAACCTCCGAAATCAAATAGTTGCTAACATCGGGAGCAGAAGGAACTTGCTTGATATCATCTTCATATGCAACTTCAGATATTCGCTGTAATAGGCCTTCATCAAAATCTCTGCACAAAGTCAGACCAAGTAAGTAAAACTAATTTAGCTACAATCAGATAAAAGAAACTAACCCCGAGTGACAACCAAATCTAAATAAAATCAGATAAAATAAGTTGGACAACAAAGATTATTGGCACCAGGTAATCTCTAGGGTCTCCTAAAATCTTACTTGAAAAAACCACCTCTGATATTGCAGGCTACATTTCTGGCAACACAAAGGACAGGAACAGAATTGTTGCCCTACAGTATAATTATTCAAGTGCTTCAGAATGTTAGCATACAATATAGATCAACATCTCACGAAAACACTAAAAGAATGCGGTATATACTTCAGCTTGAGGGGCAAAATATGGAGCAAATGCAGGAACAACGTGCACTCGTGGTTGATCCTTCTCATCCCACACTTTCAAGCGATCATCAATCACCAATGCCATCTTAGGATGACAATTTCCATCTTGGAATACATTGAACAAAGATTTCCTCAAGCCTACAACATAATCACGGAAATCAGTGATTAGAGAGAAAAAGAACGATGGCACTGGTGAAAGCTAGGTAGTTTAGAAACTTGCCAGACTTGACACAGACAATACGATCCAAGAGTTCTTGTGAGTTAATCAAGTTTGAATGTGGATCAAGAAGCCGCCACATTTCTAAAGCATAATCTCTTTCAGCCATTGTGCATACATAAACTTCAAAGCGCTTCCGACCCCTTGCAGTCAGATAGCTTCGGAGATCCTCCCATGCAGGTCTCAGTCTCACGAGAACACTAGTATCACGGATCTGCCATGGAACAGAATATGTGATGCATCCCCCAAAAAAAGGGAAGATAAAGCTTCAAACCATAAAACAGTTTAATGCGAAAGAAAAAGGGGAGAGAGAAATGGACAGTCCCATCGCTGGATCCCTTTCAGTGAAAAAGGTAGGATTACAAATGACTTGCATTCCTCATCTGGTAGTCAACTAGTCATCGGTGGACCATAGATGACACAATTAACAAACAAGGAAAACATAGTATAGATGATAGAATACAAAATACACATACCATTGGATTAATACGAGTAAGAATAATGTTTCTATCTTGCAACCTAATCAGGGGTCTGACAATAGGTTGGTGATTATCAGACAACGCTGGGAAAACCTCAGACTGAGATTTGATCACCTTTCCATTGTCAACAACCTGATCATTTTCGGCATATTGCTTTAAAATAATTTTATCCTCCTGATAACGCTTGACCTCAGCCAGCATAGCAGAGGCACGCTGCGGATCTGACTCTGAATTTATTTTCCGCTGCAAGGCCTCTATTCTATCCTCAAATGAACGCATTGTGTTGGCAACTATGAGTGTCTCATCAAGATCAAATACAATGCCAAGACACCTGAGGTTTAGCATTGTTAGACAAGAATCATACAGCCCTGATGCAACCTTAAATCCCCAAAAGCAAGGACACTGTCCGCCAAAATTCTTAGACTGCATGGCGACTAAATGAAGCTCCTCTCTTCCAAGTGACATCACTGCAGTCTGCATAAATAGAAAGTATGCAGTAATAACTTTGATAAGCAAGCAATTGATATTTAAAAGGGGGACAAAGAGAAAGAGCCTAAATAAATACCATGTATAAAAGGAAAGACCATCTCACAAAATCAAAGCTACAAATGGCACATTTGCAGAAGACGTGGAAGATGTATTTGTGAAAAGGTTTCAGCACGTTTGTCTATTTGCAACAATTTCGATAGACCTTCTATATTAGATTAAAAGAAAAAAACAAAATAGACTTCTTATGTTCATCATATCAGAAAGCTACCATTTGTAAAAGAACTTCAAATACTCTTCGAGTCTTCGTTTGAGTATAGACCCCCCTTTAGCAAGAATCCCAGCTTATATTTACAAAATAAATGCAGGAATAGAAGTAATCTCCCTTAGATTCAGTAACTCTTCAAAGAAAATCAGCTTGTCCAGAAATACAAGGGACAGATTGTTCCTTAAATCAGTTGCTCGGACTCGGGTGTGGGTGTCCGATACGGGTGCGGATCTAGAGGTCGGATCCTTCATGATCTAAATTGTAAGATTCAGGGATACATCCAGGTAAGGATAGGGTGCGGGTATTCGGCTAAAAATAATTCAAATATCTAAAAGTAGAATTATAAAACCTGAATTATGAGATTATGTGGAAAGCTTATATGAGAAAATATTGATGAGGAGAATCTTGAAAGGAGATAATCAGAAAAGGAGTGACATAAAAATTTCTATATACAAGGTATTCCATTTTCTTCAATTTCACCTAGCTTTTGTTTGGATTACAAAAATCATTGAGTCTATCCGGACTTTCTCCGTCGCTTTTGGTCAAAGTACCCAAAATCTATTGACCAGATCGGGTACGGATCTCACACCCGCGCCTCCCTTGTCGTGTCGACACGGGTGCGACACCGCAAGTGAAGAGTCCGAGAAACTTAGCCTTAAATAAAACCTTATCCATCAGCCCACCCCTTTCTCAACTTCACACTGCAGTAGACATCAAAAGGCTTAACCTTGCACTATCCTATTTACAGAAAAGCAAGTAATTCATTTTAGCACTAAAGTCACCAAGTTCATAGAGTTCACATATATGTAGATCTCAAATTTTAAGCAAAGCTGCAAAGACGGTTCTGTAAACTTGCAGGAATAGCAGTCTAAAGTCCAAATTTTTCAAGAAAAACTACAAAAGGGTACAAAGCCAAATGAGTATCTGCAATTTTTTAGTCATTGTCCATTTTATCCAGAGTCCAAATCTTACAAATAGGGTTTTTTATTTTTATTTTTATTTTTAGTATGTAGAATCAAGAATTTAATTCTTGAATTAATTATTTGTTTCATAAGCTAGGTTTTTTCATCATAATTAACCAGTCTTTGAAATGATTCAATTAGGGTTTTTTTCTTAATTCTTTTAACCATGTCAAGTTCAATTTGTTCAAAGTTCAAGTTCAATTTTGGTACTGTCAATTCAGCAATGGGGGTTATACCTTGTTATCTCTGAGACACGTGGAATGCAAAAGAATGAGCGGCGAGTCTTGGGTCAGCGTCTTTGATTTTGTAGGTTCCAATTTGAAGCTTATTCCAGTAGAAGATGTAATTGTGTGTAGCACTGCCAGTGGTGGACATCTCTCACTTGGTGGCGAATAGTGAGATATCCTTATTACCTTCTCCCCCCATACGACACCGTTCTCACCGTACAATTCCACTTCTCCCACCACTCTTTCTCCTTCACACAGTACCACCACCGATTTAAACATATTTTTTTTCCTTTTTTTTCTCTGGTATCACAACAAAAAAAAAAAAAAAAAAAATTCAATTTCAATCCTTTTCCTTTCAGTTTCTCATCATCAATATATAGATCGATCCAATCCGAACCAAAAAAAAAAGTCAGATCTTATCAAATCTTATCAAATCAACCAATCAAACGTCGTCGTTTTTTCAAATTTCATTCAGATTTACCCCAAAAAAAATGCACCAAAAGGATGAAAATTTTAGGGTTTGTTATAGAAGATGATGATTAAGAGAAGATTAAAAGTAGGGTTTAGATGATTTTTTTTCTGATAGTAGTTGTAGTACGTCGATGCGGCGGCGGGAACTGTGTGTTGAAACCCTAGATCCACAGAGAGTGAAAGGTCAAATTTGTACACGCTCTCTCTTTCCTCTCTATCTCTATCTCTTTCTCGCTCTATCTGTTACACATGTAGATGCTGCTGCTTATATTGTTGATGATGATATAAATATATAGGTAGAAAAATATAAATTCGTTGTTAATTTTGGGGGAAATAAATAAATTAGATTCTCTGTTAAATAAATAAAAATAACCTAGATTTAATGAGTACTTCGGTTACGTCACGTATGTAATGTGAAAAAGGAAAGAAGTAATTAAAACAAAAAGTACACTGTACCTGAACCTAGAAATAAAAAAAAGTATCTCTCGGTAGTGTTTTTTTTTTTTTTTTACATAATACTTTATATCAAAAAAGAATTAATAAATTTGATAATATTTTGATGAATTTATATCGGCAATAATGTTTAGTTGACGGTTGAAATAATAACATCATGTAAAGTCACGAAAAAAAATTACTTATGTGAGTTAACTAGTTTCATCTCTAGATGCATGTATGAGATAGTAAAGTTAGTTTCCCGTGAACTTATAGAGAGAAATTTGAATTCATCAAGTTTTATAATCTTTATAAAATTATAAATCATGATGAATTAGGGTTTCTCGCAATTAAGGTAGTCAGGGAGATATGTAATATTAAAAATTTAAGATTGAATATTAGATATTTGGGAGAAATTTCGAATAAGGACCACCTTCCGACACTTGAAGAAAGTGGGCTATAGTTATTTTTAATCAATTTAACCTAATAATATTAGGACCTATTTGGCCATAAAAAGTGCAAGGTGTTTTTGAAAAAATCTTGGCAAAAATTATTTGGCCATACAATTTATCAAATTTTGACAAAAATATTTGGCAAGAATCCAAGTTTTCAAAAATGAGTCAATCCCCTAAATGGTCACTGAACTTGTGCAAACATCCCACTAAAGTAATTTTTGTTTTCTTTAGAAAAATATGATCACTGAACTATGTACATCTTTTCAAACTAAGGTGAAACTAAGAAATAGTTAAGGGCATGTTTGAAAAGCCATAAGAAAATTAAATTGGGTTTAATTATCAAGTAATTACCAACTTAGAGGAGAATTGGGTATAATTGAAAAAGTGTAACTTTGTAATTGAAAGTAATTACAAAGTTATTTTTTAATTTATTTTTCTTTTTAATTTATTTTTGATTTCTATTAGTTTAGTTTCTTTTTTATTTTTACTTTGTAAAATACATTATTTTTTATTTTTTTTCATTTTACATTATTTATCTTTCATTTCTTTTCTTCTTATTTCCCAACCTATAATTCTTATGATTCAATATAATTGCTCGTATATATTATTTTCTTAATTTAGTGCATAACTTCATTATTTTAATGTTTGAATTAAAGTAGAATTTCATTATTCAATGAGATTATAAACTTATTTTTCCCTTTTGTATTATATTTACTTAGGTTGTGGTGAAACTTATTTTATGTTATGTTGGAATTTGATATAAGAGTATTGTATTTTTTTAATTTTGAATTTATGTTATATTTTATATTCAATTTATTTGTTTTAGTAGTATTGACTTGTTATTTATATTGCATGTCATACCAAACTGTTAATTATATTCAGTTACACCCAATTTCAATTCTCTACTGGCTTCCCAAACATATCCTTAATTATCTATTAGTTTCAAGTTATTTGAAAGATGTACATAATTCAATGACCATATTTTTCTAAAAGAAATAAAAGTTACTTCAGTGGGATTTTGCACAAGTTCAGTGACCATTTGGAAAATTTACTCCCCAAAAATTAGAAAAAGGTAGTTTTTGGGCCAAATTCTAATTTTTGAGAACTTTTAAAAATTTAATATTTATCCCAACTTTTTATATTTTATAAGAAAATTTCACTGTTTATTACTCTCAACTAATATATTTGTCAAATTCAATAAATCTTTGTAAAATTTATCGAAATTCCTTCGATAGTTGATGAGAACATATAGTTGTTGAACTAGTATAAAAAATTCAAGAGCTGTAATTTTTAATTGTTTCATTCTTGTCTCCTGGCAAACTAATGAAAATGTATGCATTTATGCATATAGATCAAGCCAACAGTAGTAAAAATAGTTATCACGGAACATGTTTATTATAAAATAATAATACAAATTTATAGGTATTTTTAATAATTTTTAAATCTTATGGGTATAAAATAATATTTCATATTTTTTTCTTAAAAAGTGAAATATATTTCTCAAAAACTATGGTCAAACACATGATCAGACTTCACCCAAAAATAACTTGTCAAAAATATTTGAAAATCTATGACCAAACATTAACTTAGTATTGACACTCAATAATGTTAAATCGTCAAAGATTTCTAAAATCTTTCCTGATTATTTTTAGAATTTAATTTTAAGATATTTGAAACTATAAAATAATAAAATAAGGTATCTTTCGAGAATTCTCTCAACATATATTTAATTGGAAAGAAGTCATTTTCAGTGTTTAGTTACAAGTAAAATATTTTTTAATCAAAATTAATGTTAATAAATTTGATCGTATTTTAATGAATTTATTAACTATTGATAATAGTGTTTAGTAGACAATTGAAATAGTAATATTATATAAAGTCACGAGAAATTTTTTATTCAAGTTGATTTCATTCTTAGATACGTGTATGAGGTAATAAAGTCAGTTTCACCACAAATTTATTGTGAAAAAAATTAAATTTATCCGTTTTTATAATTTTTACAAGATTACATCACGCGAGTTTATGATAAAAAAAATCATTATGTATGAAATTATATAATGAAACAAATACTAGATAGAAATTTATTTTTACATTACAATTCACGTATTACTAATTATGCATTACAATAACAATATTAATATAAATTTGTCTCTAAATCAAATGACCCTAATCTATAATGTAATGCAATCTCAGTTATGCACAAAATGTATAGCAAAACTTTGTTCTATATAAATTAATAATAAGGAATAATACTTTCAAAGAGGATAATGAACAAACGAAATACTTAAATTTGAAAATATGCCAAAAAATACTAGGAATTGCTTAACCTGCTTTTAAATGTTAATCATTTTTTCTTGAATTAGATTGAAATTTGATAACATTAATTAGTTGCAACATATAACTAATTGTTACAATTTGAGACGAGATTATACAAATATTTAATAATTGATTATAAATTAATCATAAAGTTACAATTATCATTTCTTCTTCTTCAAGTTAAATTGAAATATGATAACATTAATCTATATATATATATAAAGGAGGGTTATAGACAAGGTGATGTGGCACCTCTCTATGGCCTCCAAATTTATTTATCTTTTTTCTCATTTTTTTGGCATTTCTCTCCATTTCACTATATAATAATAACATAATAATCTACTTTAAAGTATTTTTGTTTATCTTAAATAATTTATTTTAAAAGTCATCTCCATAACTCACACCACTTCATTTTCATAACCCCTATTCTAATAATACTCAATAATTTTGTGTTTTAACTCACACATTAATATTTTCATAACTCCTACAATAATAATCTCCATTATTTCTATGTCTTTTTAAGTCCATAAACCCTAAAATTTATATATTTATATACAAGCTAGACTTAGAAAAGATGATGTAACATGCTTCATAGGTTAAAAGGTACATTTTGGTTTGTAAGTTTTACCTTTGTTTGCTAATTCTATGAGATTTTTAATACCGTACCCGTTGTAAGTTGGTACAATTTCTCAAAGTAGTAGTAATTTCTTTTCATTTCTTAAAACTAACATACTGAATTATATCTTTTAAAAATTATATATTCTAAAGTTATTTGTCTTCTTTTCACTTCTAAATGTTTAATTATGGCATTGTTGTTTTTGTATGTGTATTGTATCTGTTTTATAGGTGTTGTCACAAAAATAGCGATGTTACAATATAATCTTTTTGGACATAAGCCTATTCAAGATGACTCGGTATTAATTTTTTTTTATATTCACTTGTGTTCTTAAATTTTATTTGAATCTCATTTTTTAGTTGGGATTTTCTATTTTAAATAGAGTAATTATAGCTTTCTTTTCTTGATTATCATGCTATAGTTATCCTTTTTAATCTTCAATAGCTTGAATATATTTAAAAGTTTCACAAAGATTTATTTCATATACTTCAAAATTACTATAGTTTTGGTGTCGCATATTTTAGGAACAATGTTACAACATAATCCTTTCGAACAGTTCAAATCTTTTTCATATTCACTTGTGTTCTTGAATTTTGTTTGAAACTTATTCTTAAACGTTTCTTCTTTTTAACTTATTCTTCAATAGTTTTTCTTTTTTGAATGAAAATACAATAGATGAATAGTTTATTTTCTCACAAATTTAGGTTTTTTATTTCAGATAAAGTAATTATTGTGTTCTTTTCTTAATTCTCTTATTATGTTTATCTTTTTAAATCTTTAATAGCTAAAATAAATTTTAAAATTGTACAATGTATCTCATATACTTCAAAACTATTATAGTTTTAATTTTAGCCTTTTATGCTAAAAAATAATCAATTCTAAATTGTTTGGAAAATTGTAAAGTTATTTATTTCATATAAGTTATGAAAGTAAATTTAAAAATATTTAATTATAAAAAATAAAAAATAACAATGAGTAGGCGAATAGTACATTTTATTTTTATACAATTATACGTAAATATAAATGTAAAAAAAATTGTCAAAAAAATGATAAAAATAAATAAATAGAATTCTTGATTAAAGAAGGTGATGTATCACCTTTTTATGACCGGCAATTATACTTTTTCTTTGATCTCTTTTATTTTACATTATTTCTTAATTTACTCTTATAATTATATTTAATACAAAATGGAGTAATAATAAAGAAAAGAAGAAGTCTCACCCGTTTGATTTACCTAATAAAGCCCATGTGCTTTTCTACAGTTGTACTCTTTTCATGTGTATATCTAATGAATTAGTGTACGAGTTATTTTGATTTGTTTGAATTTTTAGTTTAATTTTTTGAAAATTTTGAAGTTTTTCGAAATACATATTGGTTGAAAAAAAAATTAAAACTTCAAATCTTAAAATATATTTTTGTGATTATTTGTGTATTCGGGTTAGCAAAAAGCTAAATCAAAAATTGAGATTTTCTTAAACAATATCATATACTTATATCACACAATACCATGTAAATTTGTCTCTATCTTCTTTATTTATTTTTTTCCTCCCTTATTTAGTTATTTATTTTAAATTTTCACCTCTACAACTCACCTATTTAATTTCTACTCTTGATAATATTCATGCACCACTTTATGAAATTTCACTGAGTTTGTTGTTATTACTATTGATAATATCCGTAATGTTCATATTCATAACACTAAATATTAAATTTAAAAGTATAAAATATCTTATGTTCTTTTATTTTTATTTATATAAATTCATTTTTTTTATTTCATGAGATCATATCCAGGGTCATTTTCTCATTTCATATTTGAAGTAGTAGTAATGTTGTTATATTATTTTTTTGTGATATTATGTTTATACTTTAATTTGACTTGAAAAAGAAGACTCTTAAATGGTGATTGACTTGTGGAAATGGATGTCGACAAAAACTTTAAAAACTTATGCTATATAAACTCATATTTTTTGCTTAATGAGACTCTACCCAAGATCTTCCTCTCATTTTATATTTGAAGTAGTATTATTGTCATATTTCCTATGGTTTAAACGAAATTTAGAAATTAATGTATGTTCCTTTTAATTGTTTTACTTCTCATCAATCTTTTTTATATATATTTTTTATTAAATTTGTGATTTTTGTACTTGTAAGAAAAAAGAAATCAGACTGCCGCAAAGCGCGATCAAGTACACTAGTTAATTATAATCCATACCTAATCAACAAAAATCAAGATAGAATCATACAAATAATTGATAATTAACTATAAATTAATCACAAAATCATATTTAAATGTCAATCTTTCCTTCTCGAGTTAAATTGGAATATGCTAACATTGATTAGTTATAAAACATAACCAATCAACATGTATCGAGGCGAGATTTTATATAAATAATTGATAACTAATTATAAATTAATTACAAAATAGTAATTTAATTTAGTATCATATAATTTTCTATTATAATTAGGGGTGTCAAATATGATCAAAAAATAATAATTCGTTCAAAATCTTATGGATTGAGCACAAGATATTTTCATATTGAATTGATTTTTAGTCCATCCAACATAACTCATTTTAAAGTGGTCTCCATTTTAGTTTAATACTAGCCCAATTTTAAAATTTACTTAATTTAAATTTATTATTCAAGAGTTACTTTGATTTTTTCTATGTATTCACTTTTCTTGTATTATATATATCTTATAAATTTAATGTTATACAATTTTCACTGCAATAGATTAAAATAATTTTAAAAATATTTCCCAACAGTTTAAAAGGATAAAATAAATTTTGAATCAAAGATATAACTGAGGATAATTTTAGAATAAACATAAAAGTATATGCGTAAATTTAGATTTCTTTTTTTAAAATTTTTAATTTATAAAATTTATTGCGTTAACATTTTAATCGAGTTGAAAGCTCTATATTTCATGTTGAAACTTTATTAAAATTAAAGTTTAATACGAAACGATATGCTAGTAATAAGAATATCAGTAAACCCAAAATATAATGGGGAGTAAATTTATTTTATTTTTCATAAAAAAGAAAAATTCAAATATTTTATTATGTTTAAAAGTAATTATATTTGTCATATTGCTATGTTCAAAGTGATATCGTTTGAAATTTATTAAGATAATTATTTAGAAATCACATATAAAAGTGAAAAAATGTTTTTTTATTTAGCGTTTAAGAACTCTTCAAAAAAGTTGAGCTAAGTTGGACGAACTCTGACGCAATTCAATTGTCCATTCAACCCATTTCAATCCAAATTTTTTTTGAAATCAATCTTAGCTAAATTCAGTTAAATTTTAACTAATCTTAACCCACCCAAATATCAAACTCACTCATTTGACAGTCCTAATTACAATCTCAAATAGAAAATCTAATCACAAGCAATAATAATTAAGAAAGGTTAAAGTATACATAAGAATCATCTATTTTTAATTGTCTTTATTTTTCAAGATCAAAATTCCAATTCAAAAGCCTTAATTAAGTTACTATTATAATAATTATTTACATTATTATTCCTGTTTAATTTAAATAATTTTTTATATGTAAAATGTAATATCTATCTAGCAATTTTTTCAGAATGATATCACAAAGATATGATATTTAATAAACGAAAAAATAATTTACTCACCATGTTACACAGTGAATTAATTATATCAAATTGTCAATATCAAGTTGATACTTTTGATACAAAATGAATATATTCCTTAGAATAATTACGGTCTAAAAAATAATAAGTGATTCTAAAATATATTTTTAATGGCACTAGCAATAGAGTTTGACATAAAAACTATGTTACATATAAAATGAAAAATTCTTACATATGTGCTTATGAATTTACTATATATATTAGTTATGACTTTAAGGTATATTTTCTAAAAGACTTGTCATACTTTTTTGGCAAAGGCTTATATAGTTTATTGAATAATTTTATATTTTTTTTTATATGCATATTCAAACGTGTTATAAACTAGATTCTTCTTCTTGTTTTTATCTCTTATGGACCTTATTATAAATTTCGATAATGATATTGTAACACCCCATAATTTCTTTTACATGTATGACTAATTTGATGTCGATAAAGTTTCTTAAACTTGAAAGATTTGGAACATATTTGGTCTTAAAAGAACTCAAGGGTCATGAATGATATTTTAATTTGTGATTTATTTCATTATGGTGACAAGCCCAATTAATTAAGGGACTTGATGTTATTATATTGTAGTAATATATATATATATATATATATATATATATATATATAATATATATATATATATATATATATATATATATATATATACACGTATATATAGGACATGGGTCAAGCCCATAGTAAGTTGACATCAGTACTTTTATCAATTTAAAAGGGGGAGCATAAGTGCTATTCATTTTCTTTTCTGGGAAAGCAACGAAAACCCTCTATAACCATGGGATTTTAGGGGGGGAAATTCAAGGAGTTGGTTGCTGCTTTGGGTTGTTGCTTGCTGCTGGGCACTTCGTTTGAATTTTCACAAAGGCCACAAAAGTGCAAATTATCATTAGTTTTATTTCAAGAGTGCTCAAGAACTCTTAAATGAAGATTTTCAAGGATGCTTTTCAAAAGTAATTTTGTGAATCAATCCTTATGAATTGACTACAAATGAGTATATAGAAAATGATTTAGTGTAGAAATCATGGATTAATTTGGGTATTAGTTGAACCCTAGAAGTGGGTCTTGTGACAACGACTATGAATTGTGACTAGAATTAAAGAATGATTTGGGTATTTATTTTATTGGTCCTAATGAGTTGAAAGTATCATGTATGGGTAATAATTGGACCTAATCAATGGGAGAGTAGTCGATTAAAATAGAGTTTGATGACTTGTAGGGAACTTGTGAACCGTTTTGGATACTGATGGATTTTTGTTGAGCATGTTTTGATAGAAATTGAATATCTTGGTGTAGATATTACTTGATGATATCATAGAGTGGTGCTAATTTTGAAATATTGTAGAATAGTTGGGGCTTGAAATTGAGGTAAAGTTTCTTATCCCTCTTCATCTATGAGCTCGTAGGAGCATTCTACATGTGTTTTAGTAAAGAACTCACGGGATGGTGATCGAAAGTCGAGAGTTCAAAGTCATATGTACTTGATTGGCCCTTTTTAGGGCTGCATATTGTGAAGTTGGGCAGAGAGATAGTGACCTTAACCTCATGAGAAAGCCATGTGTTCATTTAGGAAGGTGGAAAAGGAGGGTGGGGTGATACACCACTTTATTATCGTATTTATCGAGCTTGTCGCTCATTGAGTTATTGTAGTTTTGCCGAAATCGTCGTGCTTATCAGTTAGTTGCTTATAACCCCTATATGACACATGATTATGTGTTATAGATAAAATTTCCATTGAAGGATATCGATGACACGTTGTACGTGACTAAGTCAAGAAGTAAGGTATGTAAAGCTAAAACCTTCTCCGCCATTAAGGCACGACCGTAAGTCACTTGTTTCTCCTAAAAGAGTCAATATAGTTTACTTGACATATGTGAATAGAGCTTTCACTTTCTATATGTTAACCACGTGATTACATGTCTAATATGGTCAATTACCCATTTGCTCGTTCCACTCAAACTCTCCTGTTTTCAAACTTTATATGCTTATCGGCTGAAGTCACAATATTCATATTACTCCCTCGAGTCGAGTACTCGTGATGTTTCTCGTAAGTGTCTTTACTTGAAATCCTTACAAGTCACATGGTGTATCTAGCACGTGTTATAAATGAGCATAAATGGCCGCAATATAGTCGCATTTGTATATTTGGTCATATAGACAATATATTCTTAAGATGCAATAAAGAACTAGAGCTTGAATAGCTAGATATTATGTATTTAAAGAAGTTAAGTGTTATAGGAAGACCCCACCTGAGGGGCTGAATAATCCTTATCGTAATCTACTTGTTATAGGCCTTTAAGGTCATTACTTGATAAAAGTTAGCGACGAGAGGGTATTCATAGGGTTTACTTGACACACATACGCGACGTTATTCTGTGCACAGGATTGAGACCAGACCATTATAGTGAGCCCGAACATTGTGGCGTACCTGCCCTCGTGGCACTATTTGTATTTGGAGTCAGCTGGAACATTATGCACTAGTTTCCCCTGACTCGAGCCAATACATGACATATGTGGCTTGCGGGCAGACCCTTATAGTGAGCCTTCAAAGGTCGTACCTTGTATCAGACTGTGATTATAGTCATATGTATAAAACCATAGCAATAAGTGCTTGAGCAACATATGTTTTTTGATAACGCTCAAACTACACCTCAAATTAATGAAGCGTAAGCGATCGTTGTCAAGTAAAGAACCCAACAAGGTTGGGGTCGAATCCCACAGAGAATATGGTGAAGATTAAGACTTTAGTGAAGTAGATGACTAGTGATCAATTGTTTCCGATAAATAAAAGGGGGGGTTTTGTGAACAAGTCGTAAACAAAGCAACAATAATGTAAGGGAATAATCAATAGGAGAAAATGAACTAGGGACGTGTTCACCATGGCTTTTGTAACAATATCGATTCTAGGCTTAACCGGGTTCTTTCTATATGCGTGTCACGATGTGATTGCGTCTATTGTATCGTCTAAACGTCTCTCGACCAAATAAACAAATTTCCTTTTATCTTCTCTCGATCTCAAAAAGATGTGTTTTTTAGCTCTCAATCCTAACATCAAGTAGATTAATCCAGTTACGGCATTAATCTTTAAGACGAGAGTTGGTAGTCTCGAATCCTTGTCGTTAATCAATTTTTCCCGGTTTTAATCTCTTTACTCAAACAAATTAAACCTAGGCATGTTCTAATGTTTACAACCACTAGAAAACGTGACATAAAATATGATTAACAACGTGACAATACATATATCGAACCCAACGCTACCCGGAATCTATATTACTACGTTTGCCATGGCTCCCACAACCCTAGTTGCGGGAGTTTTAGTTACTCATGCTCGATAAATAAGAGAAAATAGTTGTATTCATCGTAAAAGGAAGAAAAGTCTTACAATATAATGAAAATAATCAATCTTCCAATATCCACGAACAAGAACACCAAGAACTCACGAACGAATCAAGACACGAATTCAAGAGAATGAACCGTGTTGTTGCTCTCAAAAACCAACTAAAACGTGTTTTAAACTAATGGGAGAATAAATCTTAAACATAAACCTAACATAGGGTATTTATAGGAGTAGTAGAAACCAAATCCAAAACGGGCTAGGAATCCCCAAAACGCGGGTCGCCGCCTCACGCCACTGCCTAAGCGTGACGGCCAGGCTTGACGGACCGTCAGGGCAGTGACGGACCGTCGCCTGGGCCGTCACTGCTTGGCAGCAACACTGCCTCAAGTTAACGGTCCCAGTGACGGACCGTCACACTTGTGACGGGCCGTCACTCAGGCCGTCACTCTTAGGCAGAATGTTGTTTTTCGCGTATTTTCTTTCGTTTCCGTGTTTGTTTCCATTTCCTACAAATACAACATAAAAACATCAAAAACAACAATGGTTGCTTGAAAACGTACGATTGTTCTTAGTAAAAAGGAGTCGAAAGTGACGTAAATTAGCGTCACATCACCACCCTCAACTTAAAACGTTCGCTTGTCCTCAAGCAACATAACATAAAACAATAATACGACTCAACTAAGAACACGAACTCATGTCTATAGCACTTCATGGTCATTCTAAACTTATTCAATTAAATCAGGCTCCCTCATAGCACACGTATGTATGAAACACTAACTTGCAAGGATCCAAACATGTCACTCCGATATGATAGAATATTATGCATACACATACGCAGCTATCCTAACAATCAATCGACAATATAGACATCTTGGTGCCCTCACCACAAAGAAATCCCACACACAAGATTTGGGACTAGGTAAGCGCTCACACCCACAAACGATTTCAAACAATGCACATGCGATACCATAGGCTTGCCCTTACTATTCTATTTCGGTTCTTCAGAAAGCTACTCAGGATCACTACAGGACTTGTTTAGGCTTGTAACGAGGCTTCGGGTGCAGGTAGGATACATTTAGGGGTTAGTGACTAAGCCCTCCTTGGAACTACCGACGTCTTCTTACCACATAACGTTACTTTGTCCATCCTTATTCACCTTTTTATTCCCTTCTTTCTAGCTACGGGTGCGGCCTCTATATTTTGACCATTCTTTTTATTACTTTTTTTTTCAATCTTTTTCACTTCTTTTTATTTTTCTTTTCTTAGGCACACACCCGAATTTTCATTCTATTCACAACCAATCTTCTCCATCCTCTTTTTCTTATCATTCACCTTTGTAGTAGCCACCCTCAACTTAGGCTGATTGCCTGCATTGAGGTGCACGATGTCCATAACAGGACCAGGGCCAAAACAAGGTTTACCTCTATGGTAGCCACCCTCAACTTAGGCTGATTGCCTGCGTTGAGGTGCACGATGTCCAAGGAAGGACCAGGGCCAAAATAGGGATTCAAAGTTAAACAGGAACGGTGACAGGTTATTGAAAAAACAAGGTCAATTATGGCTCAAACAGGGATCAAGGGATTATTCATATTTGGACGGTCTTTTAGGTTAAGTGGACTGCACACAAAAAGGGCCTGTGATCCTTTCCTAAGCAACCAAACTTCGAACTTAACAAAATAGACCGGGCAAGTTCTAGATGCATGCACAGAGTAAGAATTTATAACAATAATCTCACACGCTCTTGGCACCAAGAAACTATATCGCTACCAACTATCAAACAACCGCTCGGCTTAAGCATACTCATCCTACTCATAATCACACAATGACATACAAGGATCCAGACAGTCAATCGTTTCAACATAAGCTCAAAACCAGAAAATTTTTAAAAGGGGCGCTACTTTGATAAGAAATCGCATGCTTTGCTATAGACACTAAAAAAAAAATTAAAATAAACAACCTAAACATGCCGGTTCTACTAGATAGCACACCGGAGGGAAAAGAAACACGGCAACAAAAACCCTCGGTGGTGACTCAACAATTTATGGGTTGCCTCCCATACAGCGCCTGATTTAACGTCGCGGCACGACGCGGGTGTCTTGATTACTCAGACTTCATCAAGACACCCCAGACTTAATAAACAACCGTATGCACAACTATATACCCTATAATAAACAAAAACAACAACAAATAAAAGTAAAAGCAGGAAAGTATGACTAAGAGTCAAATAAACACACTAGACTTAATCAAAAAACCGTATTCCTCGGCAACGGCGCCATTTTTTATAACGCTCAAACTACACCTCAATTTAAGAAGCGTAAGCGATCGTTGTCAAATATATAACCCAACAAGGTTGGGGTCGAATCCCACAGAGAATATGGTGAAGATTAAGACTTTAGTGAAGTAGATGACTAGTGATCAATTGTTTCCGATAAATAAAAGGGGGGGTTTTGTGAACAAGTCGTAAACAAAGCAACAATAATGTAAGGGAATAATCAATAGGAGAAAATGAACTAGGGACGTGTTCACCATGGCTTTTGTAACAATATCGATTCTAGGCTTAACCGGGTTCTTTCTATATGCGTGTCACGATGTGATTGCGTCTATTGTATCGTCTAAACGTCTCTCGACCAAATAAACAAATTTCCTTTTATCTTCTTTCGATCTCAAAAAGATGTGCTTTTTTAGCTCTCAATCTAACATCAAGTAGACTAATCCAGTTACGGCATTAATCTTTAAGACGAGAGTTGGTAGTCTCGAATCCTTGTTGTTAATCAAGTTTTCCCGGTTTTAACTTCTTTACTCAAGCAAATTAAACCTAGGCATGTTCTAATGTTTGCAACCACTAGAAAACGTGACTAATTGAATGATTAACAACATGACAATACATATATCGAACCCAACGCTACCCGGAATCTATATTGCTACGTTTCCATTGCTCCCACAACCCTAGTTGCGGGAGTTTTAGTTACTCATGCTCGATAAATAAGAGAAAATAGTTGTATTCATCATAAAAGGAAGAAAAGTCCTACAATATAATGAAAATAATCAATCTTCCAATATCCACGAACAAGAACACCAAGAACTCACGAACGAATCAAGACACGAATTCAAGAGAATGAACCGTGTTGTTGCTCTCAAAAACCAACTAAAACGTGTTTTAAACTAATGGGAGAATAATATTAAACATAAACCTAACATAGGGTATTTATAGGAGTAGTAGAAACCAAATCCAAAACGGGCTAGGAATCCCCAAAACGCGGGTCGCCGCTTAAAGCCACTGCCTAAGCGTGACGGCCAGGCTTGACGGACCGTCAGGGCAGTGACGGACCGTCGCCTGGGCCGTCACTGCTTGGCAGCAACACTGCCTCAAGTTGACGGTCCCAGTGACGGACCGTCACACTTGGGACGGGCCGTCACTCAGGCCGTCACTCTTAGGCAGAATGTTGTTTTTCGCGTATTTTCTTCCGTTTCCGTGTTTGTTTCCATTTCCTACAAATACAACATAAAAACATCAAAAACAACAATGGTTGCTTCAAAACGTACGATTGTTCTTAGTAAAAAGGAGTCAAAAGTGACGTAAATTAGCGTCACATCACTTTACACGTGACTTGGTTTGCCTTCGGTAGGCCATCATATGATTATTTGTATTAAAAGTAAGCATAGGACATCACCTAGGCAATTAATTAAGCGCTTCATAATGATGAAGTAATCACAAGATGTTATATGATAAATTAATAAGACAAATGCATAGGTTTTAGTTTTATATAGTGTCCGTCACTTTTACGCTCATAAATTATAGTTCTAGACGAGAGTTTTTTAGAATTCAGTTATCTACCGTTGCTCATTTTATTATTTGATTTATTGAGCGTCCTTATATATTCACTTGTTATTCTGTCTACTTTACATACTAGTACATGTTATATATGTACTGACGTCCCTATGTTCGAGGGCACTGCATCTTTGTATACACAGGATCATGTACATCAGTCAGCAGATTTCTATATTAGACACTTGTTTCGTATTCAGCAAACCTGTTGGTGAGCTCTTCTTTCATTTGGAGCTAATAGATGTCTAATACTCTTTAGTCTTATTTATAGCTATAACTTGGGTATGTCGAGGTCCTGGCCCGATCATCTGTCGTTGTATAGTGACAAATTCTATTAGAGGCTTCACAGACAATGTAAAGTTATCGTATGTAATTATAATTTCAGTTGTCCACTGTATAGTGTGACCAATTGGTCAGTACTACTTACGTACCACTCCTAAAATTGTCTTATGAATAGTGCCTCATCCTCTTAACTCAGGTCATTTGTATAGAAGGTGTTCATACAGACCCTTGTCCGCACCTCCATTCTGAGACGTGACAGATATATTTATTAATCTTATATTTATTTATAATTGGACAGTATTTTTAGAAGATTCATAATGTCACATGAAGATAATTTATGTATTTGGGTATAAACTAATAACGTGATTATGTTATATCACATTAAATTAGAAGAAAAATGGAGTCATTAAGATCTCATTTTCTATTATAATGTGAGCATATAATTTTAGTCACAATATTGAGTTTGAATAATTTTTTTATCACTTGCTTAATTTGTAGGAAAAAATAGAGTCAAATACTTACTATTAGATGTCTAATTTACAAAATCTTGGCATAAAAATATAAATATAAATATAGTTTATACAAAAATAAATAACAATAATTTTGAATCTTCTATTATAAAATGTAATTAAATTAAATTATTGGTATGAGCGTAATTAAGCACGGATGTTTTGTGTAATTTTTCCTTTCATGATCATGACAAAGAAACGAAGAATGATGGTTTGTTTGCCCTTTTTCAGCTATATTGGGCTTTGTTCGGCTACTCCTGTGGGCAGTGGGCTTTCAAATTTTACCAACGGAAATTAACGGCAAGTTGAGTTGCGAGTAAAAATCTAACGGTCCCCACGGGTTAGGTGGTCCAAGTCTAACTACAATTACTTAACTACCCTCTCTCATCAGATAAACAAACAAACATCGAGAAAATCGCACCGTCCAAAATTCAAAATGAACGGATCAGATCTTGGACCTTTACGTAAATTCCCCCTACCTGAAAATTAACGCATCTATTAATTAGCAAATAAATCTTCACAGGAAGTCATCATCTTCGTTTTTTCAAATCTTCAAATCAGAGCAAACCCAAGAACACTTTCTATAAACCCTAATTTCAGGTTCCAAATTACCCCAATTTTTCGATTTTAATTACGAGAATACCTTCATATTTTTGTTGTTTAGTTGATCCAGTGATAGGAATTTTGAATTCTCCGTCGGAAAATGATCGTTAGAACGTACGGCCGGCGGAGTAGAAGCTACTCTGAATCAGGCTTAAACGATGACGTTTCGGACCACACACTTTCCCAGGAGAATTCCCAAGATATTTACAGTTTTGGGTTTTCATCTCAAGACTCAGTACACTGGTCGGCGAATTTCAATAATTCAGATCCATACGATGCCGGCTCATCTCAGGAATTGACGATTTTGCCATCAAGAAAGGAGGATAGGGGTTTGGATTTTGACGGTCATGATGGGGTTTTGTGGAAACCCAAGAAGGTAAAGATGTTTGATTGGGAGACTTACAGTGTGAATTCATCACAAGAATCCGATGAATTTTCGATTTTACCCGATGGGGATTATGGGGTAAAATTTGATGGAGGGTTACAGGAGCCGAAGAAGGTGAAGAAGACTGGGAAGGGTAAGGAAAATGGGTTTTTGCAGAAGAAGAAGAAGAAGGTGAAATCCAAGGAGCTGGGATTGCCTTCGTTGGGCCCCTCGGCGACTTTGATGGAGACTCAAGAATGTGGTGAGATGATGGAACATATGGATGAGGTGAATTTTGCGTTGGATGGTTTGAGGAAAGGGCAGCCTGCGAGAATCAGAAGGGCGAGTTTATTGTCATTGCTATCTATATGTGGAACAGCTCAGCAGCGCCGCCTCTTACGGGCTCACGGGTAGTTGAAATTTGGCTTTTTAAACATTGTTTAGAATTTAGACAAGTATAAAATATTCTTGTTTAGATAAACATGAATCTTGATTTCTTGAAAGCTCAGTTATCACAGTGTTGCTTAAATTTCTTAGTTTATTTGTATACACATTTTGTAGGACATAAATACATAAACATTTCCAGATACATGAATTTTGATAAGCTGACCAAAAAATGTACAAATTATCTTCTAGTCTTAGACAAATCGTTTGAGCAAGGAAATTAATAGGGATGGTACTATGGCATGGGAACATGGTTGGTGATGATTCAAATAGACGAACCCAACTTGTTTGGGACTGAGGCGTAGTTGTTGTTGTGGCATGGCACTAGGAGAGGAGAAGCTTGGCAGATCTGGGGTGGGAAATTCTTACTCAGTGGTGAAGGGAGATTTCTATTTTTTAAATGTAGAGTGTGAGGTGTAATCATCTTCTGGTTTAATGTTTCCTAGTTCTTCCTTTATTTTAGACAATTGTGAATTCCAGAACTCATAATGAGCCGACTTCTCTACCCTTTCCACCTAAATAATAGAGTTGGTGTACTAACCATGATATGAATTTGTGATGTCCTCTTACCAAACTTCCGTTGGTGTACTAACCCTTTCCTTTTTCGTTGAACCAGAACCTTGCGGAGACCCCTGTCCTTCCTTTTAACATCCTTAATTCTTTCTGCTCATATATAATAATTGAATGTCACTAATGTTTATTTAGTTGACTGAAACTTTATTTTTCTTCTCAAATGAGAGATTAAACACATCGAGAAGAAACAATATTAGTTGACTGCTATTTTTACAAAATGACCTCTAGAAAACATAATAAATTAATTGAAAATGATGAAAGAAGTAAAGACGAAATATAGGATAAAAGACATTAATGTGCTGAAAAATAGAGAAATCTTTTTTAATGGGGTGGAACGGGGCAACGTGCAGAGCGTTGCAGGGTATGAGGGAGCTTTCCCTGCCCTCCCCCGTCTTGCCCCACCTGACCCCATTGTCTTCCCTATAAATGAAACTACTTGAGCTGATTTATCATGTTTAATTGGATAAATTCTTAGCCTTTAATTAAGTAATCCTATGCAACTTCAGAAGTTCCATAGATAACAATATTTTGTTCTGGAATTTAAGGTTTAATTCTGCCATCTTGAGTCAGAGTATGTATGTAAGAAAAGTTGTAATAGCAGGCAACCCAAGCAGAAGTGGATATGTCCAGCAAATGAGCATCGGGAACTTATCAGTAATTTTGAAGCAGTTTTTGAAGCCCTTACGGCGAGTTGTTGACATTACAAGAGGATGCAACACGAAAGACACAATATGTTTATCTTTATAATTAGGCTTTATCTACAACAACCTTGTAGTTGTTTTTTGGGAGTTCATAAAAGTTGGTTCACGTAAACCATTGTATGAGTACCTCTTTGGCTTTGTTTTGTATATGGTCCTGCCCACCCTAGGTTCATTATGAAGCTTTTACATTTATAATTAGCTGAATGGTCCTATTGTCCCTGTGATAGTGTTATGAATAAATTGGTGAGCTTGGATATGCTCAGAAATTGCCAATTAAAGGTCTAGAGCTGCATGTTGATGGAGCCTTCGAATGGGTGTTCCATTTAGTTTGATATTCTAGTATGTAAATCATCAGGTCTGGAAGTACGTGCGGACTAATAGCTGAGATAAACAATACTTTACACCTTATACCTGTCATTGGTAACCCATATGGGAATGACTTCTTTTTTGAAATTTAGACATTCCCGAGGTCTAAATTTCTGATAATCACAATCCCAATGACTTTAACTGAAGATACATATAATCTTTCAGCTTATCCTGAATATGTAGCATTGTCCTTGAATTCAGTGGTCTGATTGCTAATTGTCAACCCTTATTCCCCATTGGAATAACTTGCCAAGATTTTGATGTCAGGATGGCAAAAACAATTATTGATGCTGTTTTGGGACTCAGCTTTGATGACTCACCTAGCAACCTTGCTGCAGCAGCTCTATTCTACATTTTGACCAGTGATGTAAGTTGCTTCGTCTCTCTAGCAGTGTAGCCCTCTCATTTGGACATTAGTACTAGGTTATTGCATATTCTGCATGATTTATCAGAGAGGAAAAGGCTTTTTCCTCGCTCTAGTTGTAACAGGGTGAGGTAACCCAATTAAGCAAGTGCGGAGGCTGAACCGATTCATTAAATTTGAAAGATTGGATAATTATGTTTTGGTAGTTTTGAAATCTTTATTCTGTCTGCTAGCTGCCTAATTGTGAATAACTTTTTGCACATGTGTGATCAGAAATAATCTCTTCTCAGTTGGACTTCAAGGCGTTAGTTTGATATCAGATCTATTCTGTAAACTTGTCTTATCAGAAATAAGAACCATGGAATTGAAGAAAGAAAATTTCCCCTTTTCCTTTCCTTTTTCTCTTTTTGGTGGATTACAAACAACCATACCATGGATGCTCCTTCATCAATTGATGTAATATTGTACTTTAACTATTTTAAAGTTCATAAAACTTTCTTCCTCCAAGTTAACTTTCCATATAAGTTGTATCTGTATGCTAAAATTACTCTTTGATTGCTTAATTTTATTTGTGCAAGTTATTCTGTTACAGGTATTGTTTGTATTTGCAACTTTTAATTAACACAATGTCATTTACTATCTTATCATCTATATAAGTTATCTGGGAACTTCTCCATTCCTTCTGTTTTTGATCTTCCAATTTTTTTTCCAGGGAGGAGACGACCATCTTCTTGATTCGCCCAGCTGCATTCGCTTTCTTATAAAATTGTTAAGACCAGTTGCTGCTCGTGCTTCCATAGCTAAGGCTCCAACTATTGGGAGCAAACTTTTGGCGATGCGCTTAGATGCTGATGTGTCTCAAGATTCTGTAAAAGGGCTAGATTCTACTTCCTCTTCAATAACCCGCAAGGTGCAGGAGGTTCTTATTTTTTGCAAGGAAATAAAGCCAAATGATGGAAATGATGGAGATGGACATGACAGACCAGAATTAAACCCAAAATGGATTAGTTTACTGACAATGGCAAAAGCTTGCGTGTCTACTATCTCTATTGAAGGTTTGGTTGGCACTTAAATGGGTCCTTTGAGGGATAATATACGTTTGTTCTGTCTGTCTTTTCTTCTTCCTGCACTGGAAAAGTCAAGGCTATTTAATATATATATTTATCCTCTAGGATGGGTGGGTTGGTTGCAATTTTGGTATTGTTATTGGAAGTTAATCTGAGTAGCTTGTTATTCTTTAACTTCTTGAGATTGCATTTTGGTTGCTATCTATGTCCCCTACTAAGAGGTAAAAAGACAGAAAATAGAAGAGCTAAGTAGCTCTATGCTTTGCTTTTATATTGTATTTACGACATATGATGCTTTCCTGGTTATTTCCTTAATCTACATTTGTGTTATTTAGTGGCTGTTGCTTTTAGATGCTCATGCTTTCAAAACTTCAGATCTGACTCTGTTTCTGTTTCTGGAAATTTTATCAATATAATGTTTTTTTTTATATCAAGTTTATCATGTAATGTTCTAGAGTCTTTTAGTGTGATACTGTGATACCCATGTTTTCTTACCAGTCTTACTTCTAGTGTGGCTTACAATTGAATCATTTTAAAGAAATCACATGGATACTCACGCTACCTTGACAGTGATTGATCTGTATTTCTTACCATTTTTGCATTAATATAACATAATTTACTTTTTCCTCTTTCTGCCTGTATTCACTCAGATACTTCTGGTACTGCAAGGAGAAGTGGGGGCAACTTCAAAGAAAAGCTGAGAGAGCTTGGAGGACTTGATGCAGTCTTTGAGGTGGCAAGAAGTTGTCATTCTGTTTTGGAGGTGTGAGCTTGTATGCTATTTTCTGTGTTGTTACCAGAGACGAGTCTCATAAATTTGTGACGTGAAGATCCAACAATATGCTCTATATTCCTCTTATATTTAAGCTTTGAGTTGGAGTGGTAACATGACCATTTTGGATTGAAAGAACATTATGACTTGTGCTCCCTATCACCCCCTTCATATCCTTTGTTTTTGTCAGAAGGTTTCAGATTGTGATTATGAGCATATATATGCATGTCGAAGAGAATTTATATGAATTTTGACATTTATCTAGATCTTTTGGTGTACAAATGCTATATGTGCGACTTCGATGTTGTTATTTGAGTTATCCGTCTTTCGTCTTAACTCATGCTGTAATCAATAATCGGAAATTTAGATGGGTATTTTGATGCAAGCTGTGAGCTTTAGATGAGAGTGGACAGTGAGTATTGTGTTTAACAGGATTGTTTTCCTTTGTGGAAAATGTCAATTATGTGGAGCAGCTGCCCTGATATCACTTTCTCTGCAGGGGTGGTCAGAGCAAAGCTCACAGTCTATCTTAGATTCTAAAGATAGTGCTGCCGTAGAAAGTCTGGTGCTACTCTTAAAATGTTTGAAGATCATGGAAAATTCGACCTTTCTTAGTATGGACAATCAGGTAAGATCAATATACCTTCCTGTAGTTGACTGCCTTTCTGTATCCTTGAATTCTTGGATGTTCAGTTCACTACCGGTTTTGTTTCAGAATCACTTGCTTCAAATGAAAGGAAAATTTGATAGTCTGAACTCCCCAAGGTCTTTCACAAAGCTAATCTTAAGTGTGATCAAGATTCTCTCAGGTACCTACTGCCTCTTATCTTTTCATCCAAAAAACAAAAATAAAAATTTGACTTTTATGTTTTTTGTTTTCCTTTAATCATTTTCATATTGCAATTCTTTTGCCCCTTGGCTTATGATGCTTCCTGTCTGTTAACTTGTTTGAATTTAGGGGCTTACCTGCGTATAACTTCTTTGGGAAGTTCCAATGATGGAAAAGTCTGTAACTTTTCTGATGGAGCTGCTCGTGCTTCAGAATTACGTTCACTATCAGACAAGAAAGGTAAGCTGTTAATTTTTTCTCTCTCACAAAAAGAAGACATTGATGGCATCATCTTCTTCTTGTTTAAAGATCGGGTTAAAAGTTAAACTACTTGACAACCACAAGGCTGTTTCTTTTTCATATCCATAAAAGTAATATTGTAGGTAGGAACTTTTTTTGGGGTGAGGAAGAGGATTGGTGGGGGTGGGGGGTGGGGGGGATGGTTTAATTGACTTACACTTATCCCTGGATAAACTTGTTTCCATATCAATGTAGCACTGCATGTGAATCAATTGTGCTGATTGTAGCTTGCGAGGTCAAGAAGAAAGTCATGTTGTTGCTCCAGAAGCCCAAAGTTCTAGTGACACAGAAATATCCTCCCCACATTCTTCTCCTCTTCTCTGGATTCTCTCACCCATGAATGTGGTGTGTTAAATTATAATGCAAGAAACTACTAAAGTAGGAATGGGGTGTAGAGTTTGTGGTTTGATGGCTCACTTTGTGGCGCTTGATTGTTGTTATTCTTAATCGTTTTTTTGATAGTTTAAAGATGCACCTTTATTAGAGATGTAATTCATTTACAGAGTAGACTCCACAGTGAAAGTCAATTGAAGTTTATCAGGATGATTTGGAATTTGTCTTTCTAACCAGAAAAAAAGATATTGAAGTAGGGCCGTTTTGATATTTCTTGTTTGTCCCCCCAGTATTATTGAATGCTTAAACATGAAATATCGCCTTTAATACTGTTCATAGACAGCAGTAAATGCTAACAGTAGGCATATCAATCCAACTCGTTAACTCTTTTAACTTTGTCAACTGTTCTAAAAGCAATTTATTGCTACCATTTGGCATTTCGGCGAGGAAAAGCTTGATTAAATAGTGAGTGGCCCTGCGCCCCATGGCCATGGAAGTTTCTCTTCATAGTGAAGGGGTCCCATCTTTTCTTCCGTTGGATAAATATTAGCAAACTATCCAATTTGAATTCTAGACTTGCAAATAGGGTGGAAGAGCTACCAATCAAACAGAATATTCCTCTCTGATTTCTTATTAGCCAATGAAACCTTAATTAGCTTCAGATGTTGAATAATTTCTCTTTTTGAACTTGTAGATGAAAGTTGTCAGATTTTGTGCATTGATTCTTCTACGACATGCTATACAAGTGAAGGTTCCTGTTCCCAGAAGAACTTCGGTGAAACTCAAACTGATCAGATTGGTTTGTCCACATCTAATTTGGAATTCGCTAGCACTTCCACCAGTGATTCTTGGCAGCTTAAATTGAGGATTGAATCTTCTAAGTCTGGGTCATGTAGTGGAACCTCTGAGGACTTCAATTTTGGGGTCAACAAGAATTCATCAAAAGTGAATTTTTTGATTGGTGATAGTCAAAGAAGTAATGGTGATAAGAGACTTGAACTTATGGAAGATAGTCAAGATCCTTTTGCATTTGATGATGATTTTGAACCTTCACGATGGGATTTAATGTCTACTAAGCAAAAGGTGCCTCAAACTCAAATTAGGCAGACATCACTTTTTAAACGTGATGATGAATACCAATCTCTTATTGTGCGAAGCCAGCAAGAGTCAAGTTGCCAGGAGAACAAACCAGAATCAAGTAGCAAGGAGAACAATCAATCTGGTCAGACCTCTAGTTCTTCTGTTGCAGATGTGGGAATGTCGACCCTTCTGGCAGATTGCCTTCTCACAGCTGTTAAGGTGATTTGCCTCACTTAATAATTTATGTATGCTATAATGAAGCTTGCAAGGCCATTCCTCCATTCTCTATGGTTCTTCCAATTGTTGATTATGGTATAACGAAGCATGGCAGGCCATTCCTCCGTTCTCAATGGTTCTTCCGGTTGTTGATGGAAACACATTGCTTTATGTTGGAATGATATAGTTGTACAAGTCAATGTTTGTTGGAGAACCTTGGAGTCGTTACTTCTCTTCATTTTATTTCCAGGATTGCTCAAACTTCTGTGCAATCTCTTGACATGCGAGTCTCTTAATACATATTCAATCAAATGACAGGTCCTGATGAACTTGACGAATGACAACCCTGTTGGCTGTCAGCAAATTGCTGCCAGTGGTGGACTGGAAGTTTTATCTGCTTTGATCGCCAGCCATTTTCCGTCCTTCAGCTTGCATTTGGATCGTAATGGATCATCAAAATCAAGTGTTGGATCTGATAGTGATGGCCATCTCAGTGATCAAGAGCTAGATTTTCTTGTTGCTATTTTGGGTTTGCTTGTCAATTTGGTGGAGAAGGATGGCTGCAACAGGTACATATTTTCTTTTGATTTATGCTTCAAGTTGTACACTGCAGGCTTTACATGATCATCTTTTGCGACTATTTAGTTATCCCTGTATTTTGGATTGCTTTCCTAGCAGTTATTGAACATTGAGAAAGTGACTGATAATTTGTTGGGAGTTGTTTGTAGTTTGTTCTTGATTATTGATGCTTGCATATCCTTCCTTATTTGGTACATCCCTTATGGAATTCTTGCTGTCATGTGATTATTTTTTTGGAATTCCCATGCTTATTGTTAGACATAACAGATGCTTCCTTGTATTCCTTTTTCTTAGTACACTATGGAGTCGTTTGGTAGGGTGTATAAGAGTAGTGCTGAATATGGTGTATTAGTAATGCTGGTTTTAGTTATGCTTGCATTAGTTATGTTGAGATTATTTCTTATGCAGTATTTGGTTTGATGAGTTAAAAATAACATGTATTGCATATTTTTTTAAATTTTTTTTTGTTTACAAAAATACCCTCCACAAATATGGTGGGAAGGATTTGGAAAAGGTTTTGAGGGGCCATTGTGTCTTTAACCATGCTAATGCATGCATTAAACCCCTTGCATTACTAATACCATGGATTTCCATGGATTAGTTATACATACCTTAATACCAAATAGAGTGTATTACTAATGCTGGTTGAAAAAAGTGTACCAAATGAGGTACTAGTAATATATAAAGCTAATGCATGCATTATTTTTTCTAATGCACTCTACCAAACGACCCCTAAAGATCTTGTTGATCTCAATTTCCCAGCTGAACGTATGTAACAAGTTTTTAGGTCTGAAAGTAAAGTATGTTCTGAAGGAAAAATGGTTTCCAAATTCTTAGAGATACTAAGAATATTCCATATAACAGTAATCCATGCGTTCCAATTTAACTGTTCCCTATTGAGTGGAGGTGTTGTGGTAGGATTTGAAATTTGCAGAATATAAAATATTAGCGGACCCTATACGTTGAAATCAGGTTGTTGAGTTTTTAACTTCTCTTCATATAGAAATGGTTCCTACTCCCACCTTATATTGTTGATGACATGAAATTAAAAAATATTTAATGGTGTGTTGGAGGGGGTCTAGAAACAAGTCTTATAGGATTCACATTCTGAAACAAACAGCAGTTATTTTTGTTTTTGGGTGCAAAAAATGCTGTTTTCTTTTTGGCCTAGATATTTAATTTTCACATGAATTTAAGATGCCATCTTTTGTAAAAATATGGATAGCAGTCTTTGAGCATAATGTGTCATTTAAATGAATTAAGTGGTACAGGTTGTGCACACATAGTGCCCCTATGAATAATTGTACCTTATATACTGAAGACAACTGACATCTTTCAAATTTCCTTTTGGTATAACTTATAAGCCTGTGTCATAGTCTCTGTTGCTTAAATTTTATGGAACCTCATTTATTCTATTATGAACTTTGTGAAATCTTGAAACAAGTAATATTTCCTCAGGAATGACTAGTTCGAAACGAGTATTTATGGTGATGAAAAGTGCAGAAAATTGATCTCATCTGTTATCTGTCCCAACAGATCATGCAGCAAACATGATCTGCTAATTGAGACATGCGTCTTTGCTAAAATTTTCATATACATGATGATTCCTCGTTAACTTTTAAAATTCATTACTTTAGCAAATAAAAAAAATTAGAAAAAGAAGGAAGTACATCCAGTATTCGTTAATGCAATCATTTAACATTGTCATTTAATAGTAGTTTGCTCATACTGGTATGCAATCATGCAAATTTTGTTTGCTGAGAGTGAGTTGTTGTGATCTTCATTCAAGTCTCACATTTTCAGTTGCAGATGATAAAACACTGATAAACATTTGCACTTATTCTGCTAATGGCAGGTCTAGACTTGCAGCTGCTAGTATTTCATTGCCTGGATCAGAAGGTTTGTTTAAAGGGGAGACCCAGACAGATGTTATCCCTCTGCTATGTGCAATCTTTCTGGCAAATCAAGGGACTGGAGAGGCTGCTGGGGAAGGAAAATGTTTGCAATGGGTATGCAGATTGCGTTGTCCAATTTTTTCGTCTAAATCTCAAGTGCTTGTTACTGATTTGCATGACTTCTTTTTATTTTGTTTGGTCCTGAGTCTGGAATTTCTGGGTTATTTCATTTTGTTCTCAGTTGTTTATTCTCCATATGATTCACAGAGAAGTCAATCACCTAGTGGTAAAGCTAGAGGACCAACTCAAAAACTGATTCCATGAGCATGCTTTATAAAATTCTACCCAATCACACCTGTTTACTGAAACAATAACTTCTTGTTTAACTTTTAAAAGTACGTATTGAGTTTTACATGTGCACGGGTCATCCTGGGAACAACATAATGGAGAGCTTGGGGTCTCGAGGTGACTCTAGAGCTTCTTAAGCCTTTGCACATATTTCCTTTTCAGCATCGAAACAGGATGTTACTGTGTATTCTTTGGCTAATTTTCGCGATTACTCAGTAACTCTAGTCCTTTTTATTTCAAGCTAGGTATAACTTGCTCACCACAAATGAAATGGTTATTATTTTTGTAATGTTATTCCAAGGTCTAAAATGCCCCATCAGACCTGGTGGTCAATAAATACAATGCTGTTCAAAAAATTTAATTCTATATCTGGCGTGTCAAGTTACTTATCCACACTGTATCTTCTTTCTAGAAACATGCTCATCAGGTTGTACGTATATTCTACTTCTATATTCTGCAAATTGAATAAATATACAGAATGTTCATTAAATGTTTTCCATTTTCCAAATCTGCTTAGTGATGCCAGTTTTTGATTGTCAAATTCAACTTTCTTGTGATATCACGAGAATTTTAGCTTCATGCGCTCTAACGGGACAATGAGTTTGGCTACTTGTAGCCCGATATAAAATCCACTTGGGCCGGGGTAGGGCTAAGAGAGAGGAACTAAATAAAAGATAATGGCGGATTTTATTCAGTCTGTTGAATTTGTTCATAAATGCTTGAGAGATTGCAGTTGATTGAGCATGAAAGCAAGGTTAAACTAGTCTTATCATATACTACCAGTATGCTAGATTATTTTTCAGCTTTGACCATGTCGCTACTAAATTGAATGTGGTTGTCTTGTACAGGATGATGAAGATGCTGTATTACAAGGGGAGAAAGAAGCTGAAAAAATGATTATCGAAGCTTATTCAGCTCTCCTTCTTGCCTTTCTTTCAACTGAGAGGTTAGTTATGTCTTATGAAATTGTTTTTTTTCTCTGTTTATCCCTCACTTAAATGGTCTCTTATGTTTGTAATCTTTCTTTGCATCAGCAAGAGCACACGGCAGGCAATTGCTGATTATTTACCAGATCATAAATTGTCCATTCTTGTACCTGTGCTGGAGAGATTTGTGGTATGTGATCTTGTGCGGTTCTTTGAGTTGATAAAGCATGAAAGTAGAAATTGTATAATTCTCGCCCAACTTTTAAAAGTAAGTTGCGTCCAATATGTCAATGTTCTCTTACCAGCCATCGTCAGGAATGTTTCCATTAGTCCATCGGGCTTGATTGTCAGTGAATTCATGATTTAATCTTTCATTAACCTGTCTAACAAACTAACTAAGACAAGGGCGTGTTTTAAATTGAAATTACCTTGGCTTAGTGATAAGTGAAGTGGGTGAGAACCGTGGGAGACCAGGGTTCAAATTTTGGTAGACAAAAAGCAGTAGGTGATTTCTTCCCATCTTCCTGGGCCTTGGTAGGAAGAGTTACCTCCTACTTGTGTTGGTTGGAGGTAGTAGGTACTCCACGGAATTGTCGAGGTGTGGGCAAGGTTGGCTCGGACACCACTATTATCACAAAAAAGTGGGGTGACTAAACTGCAAATAGGGAAACTCAATTGACATAGTCATCTTACTGATTGGTACCAGAAAGTCTTTTAACATTGACGTTGCTTTCCTAGTGATTTTTATACGTATATGTTAATTTGTATTCTTTATCCAGGAATTCCACATGACACTGAACATGATTTCACCGGAGACTCATTCAACAGTGCTTGAAGTAATAGAATCTTGTAGGATTCGGTGAGAGCAGGAGATCTCCATTGTTTCCTATTCCTTCCGCGTCTTTTCCTTGAATATGGTAACAATGAGAGTGTGTACAGCCTACCTACCTACCTATCCTCCTCTGCAGCATTGGTGGTCATCCATTGGTGCAATAGACAAATCCTATCTCAGGATTTCTCCAATCTTTAGAGAGATGTATTTTTTCTTCCTATTTTCCAGCCGATTGTCACCATGATTGGTGTGGGCTGAGATGCTTGTACATGAAGAAAGATTATGAATGTGTAAAACGATTGTAATTTGTAGTTTTGTTTAGTGATGGTTCTCTCTGGCAACTTGTTATGCATTTTTATCCTTTTTTTTATTAGTTATGAATTTGGCACATCTCATTGAAGAGAATAAAAATAAAAAGTTCTTACTTTTGCTGCTTTACCATCTTTGTTTCAAAATAATATGCCTTAATGTTTTAAACATTCCTCATGACACAGTTTGAATAATTTATATTGGCACTTCTTCTCGAAATAATGACCCCGGGGAACGATCTGAGAAGTCATGTATTTTGAAATCCGAGAAGTCACGAGTTAACCCTACAAATGAAATAGGGATTGAAAGAGTAAATACTCGCCTTTGTAATTGCAGAATTAAGTTTTGCTCACTAGGAATTCACGTAATAGTTGAATTATTCAACCCTCAGGTAATCAAGGTTCATTTAGAAAGAGATTAAAACAGGTAATCAGGTTCATTTGGAAAGAGATTAAAAAATTGATACTGAAGATCAGCTTTCAATTCTAAAACTGTTTTATCAGACAGGTAGATGGAAAAAATCACGAGTATAATTACCAATAAAATACTCTGGAAAGCCCATTTACGGCGAATTTTTTTTGTTGCTGTTGGAAAAAGAATTAGTCCCCCACTAGACAGACAGATTCGATTCACAGCCTATACCATGTGGAATGAAAGATATGATCTACTCAACATTCATAATATAACTGAACAAGAAAGAGAGATGGAACATGGCATTCATAACATGGTAATTGCTGCTTTTATAGGAATTGCAGGGTCACTGCAGCAAAATATTACATGTAGAACACAACTAGGACTTACTGAAGCTTACTATTCTTAGTAGTCGGAACTCGGAAGAAGGAAGAAGAACAACAACAACGCCTTATTGGAATTTCTATTCTTAGTAGACGGAGCAACAACAACAACAACAACGAGGCCTTCCTGAAGCTTACTATTCTTAGTAGTTGGAACTCGGAACAACAACAACAATAACAACGCCTTATTAGAACTTCTATTCTTAGTAGACAGAGCAACAACAACAACGAGGCCTTACTGAAGCTTACTATTCTTAGTAAGGAATTCAAGCACGAGTTGATTAACCTCATCAGGTAGTTGTTCTTGAACAAAATGGGTTCCTTCTGGCAAGTTAACCATCTGCAGATTAGGGACTAAGCTTTTGAGGAGTCCACCACTAATGTAATCTTCGATTCCTGGAAATTTGAGGAAATAATCTTTCTCTCCTTTAATAAACAGTGCTGGAACGTGAATGGTTGGATCTGTAACATTGACTTGTTCATGCAGTGACCTATTGCAAGATGACATTCATAAGCAACGAAGAAAAAATCAGGAAAGGGTTCAGTAGTTCATCAACCAGCAAAACAATTCCTAAAATTTCTTTTCTTTTATAATGGTGGTTGGAGTCCAACTTGCAGACACCCAACGGTATTTTTGAAGAATCCAAGCAACATAGAATAAAACATTACAGTAGATGTTTGTGCATGATACCTATAGGGAACCTGCATAGCAGTTCGGAATCCAGAGTTCTCATACAAAGCACCATATGCAGCCAGATCTTCGTCAGAGAACCAAGGGGGCAGAGGAGTTGAAGGTTGCACAATGTCCATGATTTCCTGATTTTCATTGGCTATTGGTAGTTCACTTCTGGAGAAAAGAATGTATACATTCCTCACTACTGTTTTCGCGTCAAGGCGACCAAAATCAGCTTCAGCTCTCCCAGGCTCCTGCAAACAATTAAAATATATACATCTCCAAGATTGATCAAGATAGAGCTATAAATGATAATCACGATGAAAGAAAATTAGAGATCAAAAACGTATTAACGTACCCCAAATCTCGAAATATAAAAGCCTTCAGGGAGGCCTTGTTTAAACTCGAGAGGTTTCGGAGGCAAAAATGGCACTCCCATAACAATAAATCCAGAGACTCTCTCCTTATGGAAGATGGTAAAATACGAAATGACAAAAGATCCAAAGTCTTTACCGACGAGAAAAACCTACATTATCGATCAGACACAGATGAGAATAGGAACAGGACTACAATCTTCAACTTATAACAACTAAAATTTCCATGCATACAGTAAAAGTTATTTGGTTGAGCTATAAAGAATTATGAGCTTAGACCACCTAAGTTTGATATATATAATTTGTGATTTCTTCATTTTTATCAGAACTGAAGCTCGGATGTCCAATTCAACAAGACTTCTAGTTTAAATACTACATTAAACCTCCTTCCCCCTACTTCCATTTTTGCTTTTCTTGAGGAAAATAACAAAAAGGGAATTGGTAAAATTCCAAACAAAAGGTAAGTGTACAAGTTATACATAAAGCAGAGAGGAAGCAACATCAGAATACCAAAACTGGACTATCTTTTAGAACACTTCAGTAACTAGCTTACGCACACCTCGACTAGTACTTATAAGCATTCTTATAATAAGCCCCACCCCCCCCACCCCACTCCCCCACCCCCACCCCCACCCCCCAAACCCCAAACCCCAAACCCCAAACCCCAAGAAGATCATATAGTAGGGAAAAAAAGCCTTTTTTTTCTCAAAAGCTCAGAAGATGAGTACCTTAGGGATGCTGAGAGCATCAAGGAGTGCAAAGAGGTCATTGACAAGATCAAGAAAGGTGGTTTTTTCGGGTTGGGGTGGCTGATCCGATAACCCGTATCCTCTGTAATCGGGTGCAATAGCTCTGTAACCCGCTTTGGCTACAGCTACCATCTGATACCTCCAAGAATACCATATTTCAGGGAATCCATGTAAGAACACAACAACTGGGGAATTCCCATTTCCAATTTCAGCTATATGAAGCTTTAGCCCATTCACTTCAATGTATTTGTGCTCTATTTCTTCCATTTTTTTAGAACAAATTTGCTCTATTTGTAAGAAGATTGATGAAATATGTGTGTTTGGGATTTTATAATTAGTACTTCAGAGTGATTTTCTTAAGTACTAATTATGCATCATATCACATACAAAAATTATTTTTCTAGTCAAAACTCGTCCCTTTCAAAGCCTGAATAATGAATAAGATCCCGTTTGGAAATGCGAGATCATAATGTGATTTTATTTGATACGAATACAAGTTTTATTTGGACGTGCAATTTCAAATTTTTATGTTGTATTTTTTTTTTATAAATATAAAAATTTTATTAGTTGTGAAAATTATTAAATTTTTCTCAATTCTTATAAAATATTATCAAATGAGCAAATCTCCATGTTCTTTTTGTGAAACTTCCAACTACATATAATTTATAAAGATTGACTAGTCAACAATAATAATAACTAGTTATTTCTTAATATAATTTTTCACATGGCATAGACAATCTTTTCAGATCGAGCATGAGTTTGTTTTTTTTTGTAAAATTTAAAATGATGATTTTTTTTTTACAAAATATAAATTTATTGATCAAATTTTAAATTTAAAAAAGTTGAAATCATGATTTGAATTCAAATTATGACTTTTTGATAATTTGAGATTTCATCTCATGATTTCATAAGAATCACATGTTCAAACACTAATTTTATCTCATAATTTTAAATTATAAAATGAAATCACATATCTAAACACTAGTTTAATAAGAATATAAGAAGAAGAAAAGCATCTTTGCAAAACACTATCGACAAATTCTTATAATTATTCGTGGAAATTTTCATGTTGTACATAATTTTATGGTTGTCAATTGTCATTATTAGTGGACTTGCTCCCCCTCTAATTTTTAGCTACACTTCCTCCAAGTACAAAGATAATCGGTAAAAATATTTTTTTTTTCTTTTAATTTGTTCTAAAGTAAATAATTATTTATTATATTTAAAAATAAATTTCTTTTAAACTTTTCATTATAGTAATTTCAAGCTACATAAATAGTATAATATCTTATATTATTTTTTCTATTTTAAAATGTTTTATTTTTTTTAATCATTATGTTCAGACAATCATCTCTCATAAAATGAGATGGAAAAGATAACAATACTAGTACATTACATTGACTTTCTTTCTTGGTAGCATCGTGTTTGACTGTTTTCCGTTGTCTAATTTTTCTTTCTTGATTAGACGCCATTGCCGCCCTAATCTTATTAGATACTTATTAGGTAGGTAGGGACGTTAAGTGGGTGGATTGGGTTAAAATGAGTTAAATTAATAAATGAACAGATTATTGAATCGTTCGAAAGTTATTTAAGCTAAAATGAGTGAACTTAAACATGCTAGGTGATCATATTTTCAGACTAATTTTATCACCCATACACTTATGTATGAATATTCATCTCAATATCATATCTGTCTTCTTTGACGAAGTCATGCATGTCTCAAAAAATAATCACTTATTAGAATATCATCAAAGAATCATACGTTTAAGTTTGTGAATTGGGATCAATCATATAGGTAGAATCCACATGACTAACTGTCTTAGAGTAAGCACCAAGTGCAAATGAATTTTTTTATTATCCTGTCTAAGACAAGTTCAATTAATATATAATGCACTATTTGCTAATAATCAGTTTATCAAATTTTAGATTAAATAAAAAGTACCTCTAGGCTCTAACCGTCTAGGTTTCCATTTTGTTTTGTTTGTAATGTAGTTATGTAGTCAATTGGAAGATATTGATACTAAGGCAATCAATTATTCTGGTACTAAACAAGAGTGTTAGAAGTTAAACCAAATTAGAGTCCATTTCGTTATTATTAATTTTGTCAAATTTCCTAATTATCATCATAATGGCTTTCATTTAAAAAAAAAAAAAAAAAAGAACAACTCACTTTGCTTGCATTAATGTTCATGGAGAATTATCTTTTTATCTAGAATACTCTCTCTTTTTTCTTTTTTGATATCAGAGAAGTTCCTTAGGTCTTTAGCTGTGATGCTCATGACGGAGGACAAATCTCTGAAGAAGGGTGCATATAGACGAATCTGTTATAAATATTTTAGGGGTAGTATTAAGTTAATTCCTTGTATGGTCATTTAAGTATTGAGAAAATTAATTTCATGTATGATCATTCAAGTATTGAGAATATCCCACTGAAATTATTTTTGAATTTTTCTTCCCTAAATGATCATTCGATTTACAAAATATGGATACAGTGTGGTCATCAAAGAATTCTTTGATGAAAATCAAGAAGGGTATAGCTGCTTGTGAAGAGTGAGATCCCAAATTTGTCACCTTATGTTAGGACAAATTTAAGAACGGAGGGAGTTAACTCTAGTGTTTGGCCATAAATTTTCAAATATTTTTGAAAGATTAGTTTTGGTTGAAGTTTATTTGGCTATAATTTTTGAGAAAATTATTTCATTTTTTTAAAAACAATACATAAAACAAGATTTATACGCATAAGTTCTAAAAATTATTAAAAATACCCATAAGTTTGAAATAAAATTATCATTTCCACAATAAACTAGATAATATATTATCCAAAAATCATGACACGTTATTTTAATAAAACTACGAATAAAACAATTATCAGCTATTACAATTAGTCACAAAAATTCGTCGATGCAAAAAAAAAAAAAGGGTAGAAACTAACTATTCTTTAATATGATCTTTTCCTATTCTACGAACAATCTCTTTAATACGTGTGCGTTTAATGAGAAATTGAATAGATAGAATTATAATTAGAGTATGAGCTTTTTTCATGAAATATAAAAATTTACGGTAAAAAATTTTTAAAAAAAATAATCAAAATTTAGCTTTACCAAGGAGGGTGCATTGGACATTGTTATACTGGAAAGTGTTGTAGCAGTTTACATACAACAGACACCCAAATTATTACATGTAGAAAACAACTAGGACTTGATAGAACATCAAAGATGGGGAGGGACTCATTCACACTTCTAAAAATAGATAGATGCAACAAACCAAGCTGTTAAAAAGCTTTTCAACAAAGCTTTACTGATGATTTTCAAGATTGGCTATTCCTAGTAAGGAAGTCGAGCACGAGGCGACTGACCGAGTCAGGTAATTGTTCTTGAACAAAGTGGGTTCCTTCTGGCAAGTTAACCATCTGCAGATTAGGGACTAGACTTTTGAGTCCTCCATTTATGTAGTCTTGGACTCCTGGAAATTTTAGGAAATAGTCCTTCTCACCCGCAATAAACAGTGCTGGAACATGAACTCTTGGATCTGTAATGTTGGCTTGTTGATGCTGTGACCCCCTATTGCATAATGAAATTCATCAACAACAAGAGAAAGATGATATCAGGAAACCGGTCAGTAGCTAACCAACCATCGAATTGACTTATCAGCACTTCAACTTAATTAGTACTGTTTACTTTCTTATGTCAGTCTCTCCTCACCAAGGCCATAAATGACATCAAAGTAAAATCCCTTTATATAACAACTGTGTGTAACATGTGAGTGTGAGATAGAGAAAAGCTGTCAGAAGTAGACATAGAGGCGCGGTACCTATAGGGGGCCTGCAACGCAGTTTGGAATCCAGATTTTTCATACAAAGCTCCATATGCAGCCAGGTCTTCCTCAGAGAACCAAGGGGGCAGAGGAGTCGAAGGCTGCACAATGTCCATGATTTCCTGGTCTTCATTGGCTATTGGTAATTCACTTCTGGAGAAAAGAATGTATACATTCCTCACTACTGTTTTAGTGTCAAGGCGACCAAAATCAGCTTCAGCTCTCCCAGGTTCCTGCAAAGAAAATCTCTTGGAGATCAAATAGAGATAGGATTGATATCATGGAGAATGTAAATCAGAAAGCGAAACATACCCTCCAACGTGAAATATAGAAGCCTTCGGGAAGGTTTTCAGTGTAATTGGCAGGTTGTGGGGGCACGAATGGCACTCCCATGGTAATAATTCCAGAGACTCTCTCGGCATGGAGAAGCACAAAAAGGGAAAGGATAGCAGATCCGAAGTCTTTGCCAATGAGAAAGGCCTACATTATTGGGAAGACACAATGATGATCCAACATAGAGAGAGAGTACAAGGTAAACATCAACATATATCAAGTTCCTATTTCACCTGAAATTACCGAGAACATGGAAAAAGATCATTTTGGTTGAGTTATAACAACAACACCAACATACCCAATGTAGTCCCATAAGTGGGGTCCGGAGAGGGTTGAGTTATAACAACACAATATTTAAATTAAGAATGAATATGGTTTTGTAGAAACTTAGGATGCAACTTAACAAAACACAACATAAGAATGACTTACTTTTTTAATACAAACTTAAGATAATGTTGCAACTAACTAGAATAATGATGCAAATAGATTCACTACAATCCTAGTGTATTTAGATTATTAAAGCAAAAGAAGGTTAGATTCAGTTTATGTCTACTCAAACAGTCTAAACATATTCTTCCTACTTCACATACATCAGTTTACAATAGTAGATTTAGGTTCCCCTGTCTAAATAAGCATAGCACATCATTCTTGAATCATAAAACCATTTTTTCCAACACTTTATCATCTTCAAGCTCTCTATAATCCCCCTAACTTATGATTTCTACTTTTTTTTATTCTTTTAAGTTCTAACTCCTCCAATAGCACCAGTTGCAAGTGTGGTTAAGGGGAAATCGTCATATGCTATATGCCCCTGGTGCAAGTTGCATAGCACAGTTTCCATTACTTACTATTTCAAACTAAAAAAGGAAAAAAGACAGCCCGGTGTACTAAGCTCCTGCTACGCGCGGGGGGTCCAGGGGAAGGGCCGGACGACAAGGGTCTAGTTCTTACTATTTCAAACTCCATCCCCAAAAGAATGACACCTATCACTATTTGGAGCGTCAATCAACTTTCCCTTTTTGACTTTCCATTGTGTTTAACATGGCTTCTTCACTACTATATTTCCTTTTCAGTCTAATTTTGGTTATGCTTTGCTTGAACCGAGGGTCCTTCGAAAACAGCTTCTCAACCTGCACAAAGTAAGGGTAAGCTACATACACACTACCCTCCCCAAACCCCACTTGTGGAATTACACGGGGTTCGTTGTTGTTGTTGTTGTTGCTGCTTTCAAGCTTTCTTTAAAAAAAAATTTAACTACAAAACTTCTTGATTTATACTACTCTCTCCGTCCCAATTTATGTGGACAGGTACAGAATACGAGGGTCAATACAATAAATTCTTCAAATATTTTAAAATAAAATTTATATATTTAAAAACTACACGAGCACTAATACAAGTCAATATAACTAACAACTAAAACAAACATTTATATTATAAAATGACAGCTGGATCCAAAATTAGATGCAGGCCATCAATTTCCATCCAACTTTCTTTTCATCCAAAAGGAGTGTTATGTAAGCACCAGCCACTATGGAAAGGGAAAAAAAGGCATGAACTTTAACCTTACCACAACAGAATTTTTTACCGAGGTATCAAAATATGAAAAAGTAAACACATGAAAAGTCAAAAAAGACATCTACTAATTTTAATCATGTATAAACCAGGTAACTTTTCGCCCAACGGGCCCCACTCGGCCCTACCTGGCTCCGCCCCCAAACACAACAAGAAAGTAACTTGTTTATCTCAAAATCTCAGAAGATGAATGAATACCTTAGAGATGTTAAGAGCATCAAGGATTGCAAGGAGGTCATTGACAAGATCAAGAAAGGTGGTTTTTTCGGGTTGGGGTGGCTGATCCGATAACCCGTATCCTCTGTAATCGGGTGCAATAGCTCTGTAACCAGCTTTGGCTACAGCTACCATCTGATACCTCCAAGAATACCATATTTCAGGGAAGCCATGTAAGAACACAACAACTGGGGAATTCCCATTTCCAATTTCAGCTATATGAAGCTTTAGCCCATTCACTTCAATGTATTTGTGCTCTATTTCTTCCATCTTTCTCCTTTGAACTTTCAGTAAGCAAAGTCACCGACTTTGGAAATGTCGGACCCTTTGTCTACTACCGCCGTCCCTATTTTAACTTGAAAGATTTATTCTAAAATGATTGTTATTTTATAAATTTATGACTCATATTACTTAGATCCCGTTTGGATATGTCTAAAATCTGATCAAATTATTTTTTAATTTTTTAGTTTTTTAGTATTTGCTAAAATAACAAAAAAAAATTTAATAGAAGTTAAAAACTGATTAAAAAAAGCTAAAAATGATAAGTTGGACCCCCCCCCCTAACTTTTTTCTTTTAGCTTAAAATTCTTATTAAGTTTGACCAATGTATTTTCCCTTTTATCTCTTATATTTATAAGTACTGATTTTCAGCTTTTAAGCTAAGCATATCAGTTTAAAAGCTATTTTTTTAAATCCTATCCAAACAAGCTCTTAGTAGGAGTAATATTTGTCGAGATAATTACACTCTAATGCAGCTTATAAAGTTATTTGAATTAGTACAAGGCTGGAGATTAAGAGCCCGTTTGTATTGGCTTATTTTAAGTGTTTTTTAAGTTAAAATAGCTTTTAAACTGTTTTCTAGTGTTTGGTAAGGTAAAAAAGTGCTTCTGGACACTTAATTTTAGGTCAAAATAGCAAAAAAAAAGCTAAAAGCTAAAAGCTGGAATTTCCAACTTAAAAAAAGCAACTTAAAATAAGTCAATCCAAACAGGCTCTAAGGGCCCTAGAGGGCTGTCATGTGGCCACAACCTCCTCCCGTCCATCAAAAAATTCAAATTTGAAATCAAATGAAGATCTTGATGAGACAAATCCAATGCAATAAGAATCGTCTCAAAAATTCATCCACAACTCCGAAAAATAGTAAATTACAGATGCAATCACTATAGCAAAATTCAAAAAATAAACTGCCCGCAATTTTTAAAATATTTTCCAATTAAATTCTATCGCGATTCATTATGTCTCATCTATTGGGGATGATAGGCATCACTAGATCAACCTCTCCACAAATTTTCAGAAGATTTCATTTTGTCTTTTGAGAGAAATCAATCGGCGATGTTTGACGAAATCTCATTTTGTATATTAGTATATAAAAAATTATGTGTTATTGTGTATGGGTGTACAAATACTTTTTATAATTTTTGTATAATATTGTATATTGTTGTGTAATATTGTATATCAAATTTTAGAATATTTTTATAAAAAAAATAGGTGAAAATTTTGTATATTATGATATACCGGATGTATATTATTGTATAGTGAATTGTGTTTTTGGGATAAAGATTTATAATGTAAATTTTAGTCTATAATTTTGCAATGCAAATTAGGTAATTGTACTTTTTTTAAATTATTCCATAATTATTTTAAAATATATCCTTAATATCTAAGAAAAAAATCAAGTTATATTTATTACGGATTAATTAAATGAAGGGGGTATTTAACTAATCCAAATTTTAAAATTGAGAAATTATGAAGCTATTTAATTAGGAATAAGATAAGGTTTATATTTGTCCATCACAACTAAACTCTATTTTGATAAAGGAACTTTAATTATTTAAAGCTAGACTTTTCATATTTTAATTAATTGATCGTGAAGGCGGGACATTAAATAGCAAGAAAGAAAAGAAAAATAGTAATATCATTAAGTAAGAAAGTTGAAGTTGATGTAACAACAATAATGAGCATGATGTTGAAGTTTTAAATTTAATTTCTGGAAAAAAATATATGTCGTTTATTAGCTTTGCATGTAAGTAAAAACAACTTATTAGGATAATTATCATTTTTTACATAACTAATATTTAATATATTTTGCACGAAACAGGAATATAAAACCTAATTTTATTATAAACACTTAATACGTTAATGTGCAATTTAAGAAGTTTTTCACTTTGTCAAGATTTGATTTTGAAATACGTTATAATAAAGATAAAAAAATTACTCAATCTGAAAAAATTGTAGGATTACTATTACATTTTCACTTAAGTGAATATATACAGAAGCGAAGAGATACCAAGTAATATGAGATTTATACAATTTTAAAGTGAGAACCTAAATAGAGAAAGAAGTCTTGGCCACCAATAAAGAGAATTTATTTAAAATAATTTAATTGAAAGTAATAAGTGTCTGTAAATTTTGACTAGAAGTAGCCAAACATTCGTAATCGAACCTTGATATTACAATGTGAATCTTTAACACAATATTTAAAGTATACGTTAATTGAAAAATATGAAAGCATACTATTGCAATGAGCAAGTATAGAATAAAGTATATTATAGAGGTATTTGTGTCTATGTTTAAATTAGACTACTTAATTAAATAGTCATTAGATAGTTAAGTGACTACTTAACTATAAATAGGACATTTGATCTTGTATGTTGTAATTGAATTAAATTGAGATATTTTTTTCTGTCCATCATATTTATATTTCTCTCATCTTTCTCTTCTTTACTTCATTCTTGTCGTATCTTGATCTTGTGAAGAATTCCTTTTGATGTCAATCTGAACTAAAAATTTTAATGTCTAGCAACATAAATGATACAGTCACAATCTTCTGTGATGTTAATTGGGTATCCTGATTTATCATAAGAAAACCAGTCATATAATTTATAACAAAATTAAGTAACTTACTAGTATTCTTGAAATTCAAAGAGCAAATCACAAACTCAAGAAGTTTACATAAGTTGAATACAGAAGCATTACCCCCACAATGTTTGAGCTAACTTCGTTAATTGGACTGATAAATAATTTTGAAGTACAAATCCAACTATCTGTGAGTATACACATTGACAACAAATCAACTTTCAAATAGCAATCAATCCAGTCCTCAAAGAACTAAATGCATAGAAATTGACTGTCATTTTATAAGAGAAAAAATTCACCAAAAACTGATCAAAACAAAATGCATACACACCAGAGATCATCTAACATGTACTATTACAAAACAATTGGGCAAAGTCCAACATAAACATCTCATATCCAAGCTAGGTATACTCAATTTTTTTTATGATACCTAGTTTAAAGGAGCGTATCAAATAAAGTATCTTATAAGGTTATTTGTGCCTAATATAAAATTTAAATTAGTCTACTTAGTTAAGTAGTCACTAAGTAGTTGAATAACTACTTAACTATAAATAAGACATTGAATTTTATACATTGCAATTGAATTGAAGACATTTTTGCAATTTCTCTCTCTCTCATCTTCCTCATTTTCTCTTCATTCTTGCGGTATGTAAATCTGATAAAGAGTTTCTTCTGATGAGCTCATAAATAACTTCAGTAAGATAATGTGGATTTCAATTTCATAATATAAATTTACAAGAGAGAGGAGAGTGGCAAGCGAGAGAGGGAAAGAGATCAAAGAGAATAAATTATACCATATAAAATTTTCTAACACTCTGTTTGAATGGTTGTTACATATTATTTCATAATGTATCGTACTGTATTATATTGTGTTGTTTTGTATCATACTGTATTGTTTTAATGAATATAACTTTGGGATAGATTGTTCCGTCATTACATAGTCTCACGCATCAATAATATTTTGAAGGATATATCTACTAGAAAAATAAGATATGGGGTAGAATTACTATAAAAAAAATAGAATAAAAGATAAAATAGGATTATTAAATAGAATAAAAGATAAAATAAGATTATTAAATAATAAGTAAAGATAAAATAAGAAAAAAATGTAAGATAATGACGTGATTCAACCAAATCGATAGTTACATAAAATGAGATTTTTCATGGTTACCTCACCATCAAATCAAACTACCATACAATATATTTTAAGTAAATAAAATATAATATTAATAGTAACAATACAATACAATACCATGAGTAATAACCATCCAAACAAAGTGTAAAAGAGAAATAGCCCAAGCCCAAATTCTTTCTAAACGGGCTCAATTGAAAACGGATCTAAATCCAAACCGCTTACTACATTGGCAACAATTTTCTGTTGTGCCCTAATTTGTTCATTTCTCTCCTCTCTCTCTCTCTCTCCGGCGAACTCTCTCCCCCAGATTCTCAATTATCCGGCGTAATCAATTGTATGTATATAATTACTCTCTCTCAATTGTTATCCATTTCCCAATTATGTTAATGGTAAATTTTTGGCTTTTGATTGAACTGCAATTTGGAATTTTTTTGGCTTTTGATTGTACTGAAATTTGGAAATTTTTGTAATGTTTTGATAGAGTTTAATGGATCTGAATCAATGGAACCTGGTCCTTTGCTTATCAGTATTGTTTAGTTCCTTGTTTTATTGTATTCTGTATTCTGCCTTAGGGTTTTCATTCCGTGCTTTTGACTGAGTTTTGTGGAAATAGTTGATTTTTTGCATGGTTTTGGAAGACGATGGAAGAAGAGTTAACTGATTTGCTGTTGGAGGCTGCTGGTAGAACGAATACTGGTGGAAGGAACCGCCCACCTCCATCATCATCAAGAAGACATCACAAGAGTTCATATTCCGACGAGGGAAGTGATTCGAGGGATGATGACTCTGATGATGGTCGTGGGTATTCAGGTCGAAAGCTTTCTGGTTCACAAGTTCCTCTCAAGAAGAGGTTGGATCCTCAGGAAAGAGATGATGATCATAGCAGTCATGGAGAAGGTGATGATGGGGATGGTTACGGCAATGAGCACGATAGTGATGATGATTCTATTGGAAGTGATCTTTACAAGGATGATGATGACAGGCAAAAGCTTGCTCAGATGACTGAACTGGAAAGAGAAATGATATTGACTGATCGTGCAGCGAAGAAATCTGATAGGAGTCTGCATGACAAAATTATCAAGGATCGGGCTCAACCAAGGAAACAAAGCTCACCCCGTTCACATTCTTCTCGTGGCATGCGCTCATCAACAAGAGCTTTGGACAGGGCTGCTGACAGAGATGATGCATTGAATGAGATACGAGCAAAACGAGCAAGACAGCAGCAGGATCCTGAGGGTCAATGGAAACTAAGGGATGCAGCTAGAAGAGGTTCTGGAGGCAGGGGTTACTCACCTATCAAACGTAGAAGCTTTACAGCTGCAACCCTAGGTAGTAGTCCTACTAGGGGAGAAAGTGATTCACATAGTAATGAGGGAGATTCATCAGCCGATGATGCAATGGATGACAGTGATGATGACAAGTCATCACCGGAGTCACAGTTGCCAACTTTTGAGGATATAAAAGAAATCTCTATTCGCCGGTCAAAACTGGCAAAATGGTTTATGGAGCCCTTCTTTGATGAGTTAATTGTGGGTTGCTTCGTAAGAGTTGGCATTGGGAGGTCAAGGTCGTCTGGTCCTATCTATAGGCTCTGTATGGTCCGCAATGTTGATTCCTCAGATCCTAATCGACAGTACAAGCTAGAAAATAAAACCACATCCAAATATCTAAATGTCGTTTGGGGCAATGAAACCTCTGCTGCTAGGTGGCAGATGGCTATGGTTTCAGACTCTCCTCCTCTGAGAGATGAGTTTGATCAGTGGGTAAAGGAAGTAGAACGAAGTGGTGGTCGTATGCCCAGTAAACAAGATGTGTTGGAAAAAAAAGAGGCCATACAGAAATCTAACACATTTGTTTACTCTGCTGACACTGTAAAGCAGATGTTGCAGCAGAAAAAATCTGCAACATGGAGGCCGCTTAATGTTGCTGCTGAGAAGGATCGTTTGAGAAGGGAGATGGAAGTGGCCAAAAGTAAGAATGAGGAAGCAGAGGTGGAGAGAATTAAGGCAAGACTGCAGGAACTGGAGGATAGCAGTAAGGTTCAAGAGAAAGATGACAAGGCCCGCAGGCTGGCTGAGATGAACCGGAAGAATAGGGTCGAGAATTTCAAAAATGCATCAGAACTCAGACCAGTGAATCAACTGTTAAAAGCTGGTGAGGCTGGGTATGATCCCTTCTCTAGAAGGTGGACTAGGTCTACGAATTATTTTGCAAAAAGTGCTAATGAAGCAGCAGAAGGTGCATCCAATGGTGAAGTTGCTGCTGCAGCATTGGCAGCTGAAGATAATAATGGGGCTGGTGGAACTACTGACGGAGGAATGGCAGCTACAGCAGCAGCCTTGCAGGCTGCAGCAGGCGCTGGAAAGTTGGTGGACACAAATGCACCGGTAGATCAAGGAACAGAATCAAATACGCTACATGATTTCGATCTGCCTATCTCGTTGGCTGTGCTTCAGAAATTTGGAGGGCCTCAAGGAGGCCAAGCAGGATTTATGGCTCGAAAACAGAGGATAGAAGCAACCGTTGGATGTAGTGTTCCTGAGAACGACGGGAGAAGACATGCACTAACTTTAAGTGTTAGTGACTACAAGAGAAGGAGAGGGCTCCTTTGAGATGTACTGCTGTTACCACCTCCAAACTGTTATTAAGCCAAATGGATTGTCCTTCCCTTTGGATTCTTTACTGTGGTTATATTTACTAACTGTGAATCAAGAGTACACTTAAACTGTTATAAGTGTTTTGAGATTGTTCTTGAATTTATGCTTTTATTGCAGAGACCTTTTATTATTACTGTTGGAATATTTTGTTGGCGACTTGGTCAGGGCAGTTCACAATTTCTTTGCTGAAGGCGCTGTTTTGCCCAAAGTTTGATTCCAATTTAATTGCCCTTATTCCCAAAGTCTAAAGTCCTTCTTTCTGGTTTACCAGGGGTCTTTTAAGCTTTACTGAGAATAGCACTATTTATCTTTCAAAATTTTCGAGCATTTACCTCCCATACGCTTACAAAAGGTCTCGTTAAGTTCTTCGATTTTTTTGTGATATCATAGCTTCTGGGGAAAACTTAGAACTTGTCCTGAAAAGTTCAAGAAAAAGACGCGATGTAGTACCAGCACCAAGAGAAGTTACCCAAAAAATGCATTGATGTGAACAACACTTGTTTAACCAAAAAGCAAAAGAAAATAACTCTTGTACTCCCTGATTTGTGATTTTACTTTTCCAAATTTGTGCAATTCCCAAAAATGACATCCACTTTGGACAGTTTAGAGTACGAAAATAATATCAAATTCAATGTAGCTACTTGCTAATCATAGGCAACAATGATTAAACATGGGATAGTGAATGACATTTATTCCACATTTTGCTTCACCTTCTAAGAAAATTACACGACGGAGAAAATATACACACGGTGTTTACACCAAATTATATGAATTTAACACGGCGAAGTGTAAATAGAAATCAACTAATAAATCAATTAATCATGATTACCACATTTGGAAAATGAAATAGGAGAGTAACTTGATAAATTTTCTTTAAGTATGAAAAATAAATCGCAATCATAGAATTAAAAGAAAAAAATATTTTACTTATTAAGTTTATGCATACTATTTTGTTGTTCTCTTGATTGCTTTTTTAAAAAATTTTTACCGTGATTCGACGGTCATTAGTTGTGTATCTTTTGAATGTAGGATGATTTTGTACCTACTTGAGATGTATTTGATCGCTAAGAAAGTCGAGCAAACTTTACTGTTTCGGGTTGATCTCCGGAAGAACTTTGTCGATCACCCATCCCTTGCTGAAGAGCTACTTAGTCGATAGTCGATCTCTTTGCTTGAGGATGTCTTCTCTCCGGTACTCCCTATGAATCCTCAAATGAGTTATGTAACTTCCTTATTTGGTCAAGACAGGTCATTTTGAACGCCTGTCGGCTTTTGATTAGTCTTTGTTTTGACGAGGAGTTGATAATATCTGAGGATGTCTTCTCTCCGGTACTCTGGATGAATCCTTAAATGAGTTATGTAACTTCCTTCTTTGGTCAAGACTAGTCATTTTGAACACGTGTCGGCTTTTGATTAGTCTTTGTTTTGACGAGGAGTTGATAATATCTGAACACGTGAAATCATTTATTTCGCTCTAAATTTAACTGGAATGCCATGTCATTGAATACGTGACATGATTTGGGCCTTTTGATGAAACGGGTATTGGGCTTGAAAATAAGAAAAACGGACTTGTTTAATTTTTGAAGTCTAAATTAGTTATTCAACCAAAATAAATTTAAGATTTCATACAAATATAGTACGGAATAGATCCAATAAAAAATTATGTGTTTACAATTATGTTATGAAAAATCGCTGTCTCCATTGAATTTGTACCGGGGAGTATCCTAAAAAAAGGAGCATTTCCATTTCCTAGACATTTCGGATTAAGATGATGTAAAAATGTTTTTATCGTGAAGTTAGAGAGAAGGGATGTCACAATCTAAAATTTTAAATAAAATAACTTTTAAATTTTTAATTTTTTGTTTTCATATTTAAAAAATAATAAAAATGAGAAACTTTTAATTATACCAGTGTCAAGCTATTTTTTCATAGAACCTATCCTACAGTATTGTCCGTGTTCATGATAGATTGATATGATTCTTCTATGCCAAGGAGTACATCAGAATATTGAATCATGAGGGAATTATTATGTGATGATTTTTGAAATTTTTATATATAGAAAAGATATAAAAAGATATAGACAAGAAATAACATTTGTTACGTCAATGACATCAAAAGGATATTAATAGACTCATTACGAAAAAGTTCTTAGAGTTACCAAGAAAACTTGAATCCCATATTGATTATGATTCATTGAGTTGGAAACGAAAAATATTGAACCCTATAAAATCAAATCTCGTATTATTTGTAGTGCAAAATCACATATTTTTTCCATTCAAATCATCAAAATAGATTTACAGATATTATTTCTTTCTTCTAATTTCATTAACGATTCTCTAGTAACTATCCAATGGTAATTCAATTTTTATATACAACAAGTATGTCAAAGGGTGAACAGATAATGGAAATAAATGTAGCAATAAATTGCCTATCAGGCAGTTAAATCATACTAATAATTTTTTTTCCAATTAGTCAAATCATAAGATATTTTATTTCGTGTGTCTTCGAGATGAATGTAGAAAAATCATGTTACATGATTTTGGTTTGTTGGAGTATAATTAAAGAATAATATCATGTCACTACATATCCATGATCTCATTTTGTACCTAAACCCCTCAATTTGCTCAAAATTAAAATCAACTAATAGGTGTTAGCTATGAGTAGTTGAGCTTTTAAGTTTGAATCATGGAAAATATTGTTTGAAATCAGATTAAGTTGAACTTGAAATTTTGTTTGGACATGTAATTTGAATTTTTTAAGTTATATTTTTTTTTAAAAAAAAAATAAACATAGAAACCTCATAAGTTATGAAAATTATTAGTAAAATTTTCCCAATTTTTATACAATCTTGCCAAATAAGCAAACCATAGTTCATAAACAAGATATCAGAATTATCTTAAGGCGCCGCATTGATAAATCACATGTCTATATATTTATTTTACAAATAAATGTCTGCGATTACAAAGTTTCAACTACACATAATTTTATAAAGATCTACTAGTCAACAATAATAATACAAGTTATTCTTTAATATAATCCTTTCACATGGTACATACAATTTCTTTAAGCCGAGCATGAGTCTTTTTTTCTAAAATTTAAAATAATGAGTTTTTTTTATTTACAAAATATAAGCTTATGAGTCAAGTTTTATATTTTAAAAATTTGAAATTACGATTTGAAATCTCAAATCATGATTTTTGGAGAATTTAGAATTTGAAATCATGATCCCATATCGCATATTCAAACACTAATTTAAAATCATGATATCATATGTCCAAACGCCCGCTTAAAGTCTATAATAAATTGACTTTGGTAAAATAAATACGATTTTGATATGTAGAGACGTAATTATCATATAGTCGTTTTTGGTCACGGTTGATGACACGAGTAAGTAGCTAGTACCTAAAGCATAGAACTATTATTGAAGAAAATTTTAATTTCTTGCAGAGACAAAATCTTTTAGTGATTTATTTTTATCTTCTTGAGTTTAAGTGGAAGAAATTATTTGATACTTGTGTTGATGAAAAATAACAAATACTTAATGACATAGGTATCTAAAGCTCTCGCTATATGCGAAGTACGAAAAGGATCGAATGATAAGAGTCTATTGCAGGTAGTCTTACATTGTATTCATGCAAGAGGTTGTTTCCACGTAAAAGTAATTTAGCCATGATATCATTAAAATACACAGCTTGACCATCCAATGACCAATAATTAATGGAAAAATTACATAAAAGTGCATGTGACAACCTTACATTGCAAAATATGGCCAACTTTTTAAGCTCTTACAAAAAATGGCCTAATGTCTATAGAAAAAAAAAAGTTACTTTACATCCTTAGCCAAATTTTACTCTCTCTCACACACACAATGCAATCTTCATAGTTGTTCATATTGCTACAACTAATGAACATTTAAGGGAATATGGGTCTATAAAATTCGTAGACCAAGCATATAGCAAATTTACATTACAATTTCGTAGCTATAGCATGAATATTTTGGATGTTCAGCCATTATTGAAGCTCCAAGCTTCAAAATTTGAAAATTAAATTTTCGTAAATAAGTTTGCTTCGAATGGGTATGATTGCAAAAGATTGGTTATGTATTGAGGAGCATAAATGTAAAATTTTGAATAATTTGGTGTAGTTTTTAGGTGTTTTTGGATGAATTTGGTGCTTGAATTCGAGGAAGAAGATGAAGTACGTTTTGTTGTATATATTTGTATATTGTATTGTATATTGTTGTATATACAATACAGTTTTTTTTTATTTCAGTGACTTTTTTCTTCCTCTCCATACTATACACACTTATACAATGTAAATACATTGTTTAAATATCATGTATACATAATTATACAACGTATCTACATTGTATAAGTTTATATACATTGGGGAGAAAGAAGTAAATCACCAAAATAAAAAGATTGTATTGTATATACAACAATATACAATAATATACAGTGTTATACAAAAAAAGTTACTTTACACTTATGGCCAAATTCATATTAGGCTATAAAATGTAATGTACTTTTTTGATCACGAAATTGCAATGTATATTTACTAAGTGTACTTTTTTAAAATTATCCCATAATTAATTAGTTGTGAGCTAAAAGATCAGTAGTTATAAGTAGTTAACAAAGGATACTGGCTATATTATTAAATGTAATATTACCAATTACAATTTCATCCTATTTGTTGTGAGTTTTGTAGCATTGTAAATTTCTAATTGGAACTCAAAGAAAGTTAGGTAAACAGCTATGACTTGTAAGGAAGTGATATATATGTCACAGTAAGATCTTAAATACTCCCTCGGTCCCATATTAGTTGCTCACTGTACTAAAAATAATTGTCCCATATTAGTTGATCACCTTACTAAATAAAAAAAGTATTAAATTTTTTTTTCATATTACTCTTGCAATTAATTCTTTTTGAAAGTGTTCACATTTGTTTGTAAAGTTTCAAAGAAATTTTTTAAAGAGTAAATTAGTAAAAAATCTTCTTATTTATGATTTGTTAATATGCATATAAAATGAAAAGTGTAAAACTAATATGGGACGGAGGAAATAGCTTCAAAGAAATAAAGACACCATTATTGTGGCTGGAATTTATACTTAAAAGGCTAAATTAGTGCTAAACGTAACTTTTTTGATTGATCAAATTAAAGAAACTACTTATCATATCATGGATTCCATTACACTAATAGATCAAATTAGTACAAATTTGGTGATATTTTTTAAATGAAATGTTGGGTAGTTCAATCATTTAAACTGTGCACCACCTCTTCCTTCCAAATTGGGAACCCCCCACCCCCACCCCCACCCCCACCCCCACCCCACCCCAAAAAAAAAGAAAAAAAGATGAGAAATGAAAATTAACTAGACTTATGACCTAATCACACCACCAGTGACGGAGCCAGGATATTTGTTGAGGAGGTTCGAAATATGAATAAGTAAACACATAAAGAAGCTAAAGGAGGTTCAACACCTACTATATATGTAAAAATAATAATTTTAACTATATATAAACAGTGTAATTTTTCGCTATATATAGCTCCGCCCTGCACACCACTCGGTACATATACAAGAATTGTTACTCACACATATTGTCACAAGTAGTGGTATAGGCCACTCTTGAAAAGCTTCAAGTGTGTTTACGAGTCAATTTAAATCAAGTTAAAATATTTAGATCTGTATTTTTAAAATTCAAATATTTAGTTATTAATTAATGTCTAGTTAAGATTTCTATCTATGTTTTTTATAAAATTATGAGACGAACGAATGTTTCAAATGAGTTGGTACAGTTATGTCAGAGACAGAAGAAAAATCTATAAATATAATTTGTCTGATAAAGTTTTTGTATACTACTTAAAGTAGATATTTAATAATTGTAATCATAAAAATACTCTTCAATTACTTCTTTTTTAAATATTTTGCTCAAATAACACTCTCACTATAAATTTGATAGCATAATCAGTTTGGAGGGAAGAGTCAAAACTGTAAATTGCTCTTGCCTTGACCATAAAGAGAAAAGGTAATTAACTTTGTCAGATATTAATTGAGAAAAATGCTTATAGCAGAAAAGAAAACCAACATAAATTGTTCATTCTATAAGTATTTAACACTTTGTTTGGATGGTTGTTATGAATTGTTGTATTGTATTATATTGCATCATATTGTATTATTTTATACAATATTTTAGATAGATTGTACCATTTTTAATCGTAGAAAAAGTAGAATACGAGGTAAAGCTAATATAAAAAAAGTAGGATAAAAAATAAATTAGAATTAATAACAAATAATTAGTAAGACAAAATGAAAAAGAAAAAAAAAAGATAACGACGTAAGACGAGAAAGAGTCGGTCGAATGGTAAGCATTCTTCACTTTGTGAGTTCGAGTCATCAAGAGAGCAAAATGGAGTGGGAGCTCCTAGAGAGGCATTAAAAAAAAGATAACGACATTATCACACAACAGATAAAATTAATCGTTACACAAAATGAAACTTTTTGTGTAATAAAATTAAAATAAACATTATATTTAAATTAATATCCCAATACACTACAATAAGTAACAACCATCCAAACAAGGTGTAAAGGGAAGTAGGAACCAATGCAATATATATAGTTTGTTCTTCATAAAGCTACTGGTAGCCCAATCAACCAACTCTACTCTACATTTAATTCTCATTCTGTCCTTCTCCTTGCACAAAAATACAAAATAGGCTCAAAACCCAACAGCTTTTTCATATAGTGGTAATCTTTTTGCTTCCAAAAAGCACACTACACAACACAACAAACACTAAAAAAACATCTTTTCAATTTTCCCAGCACTTTTTTTGCCGCCTCCACCACTGAAAAAATGCTCTTCAACTTCCTCCACTCTCACCTTCATCTCTTTCTCACATCTGAAAAATGCTTCAGACACCAACTATGAAAAATGAGACATTCTTAATTTCCAAGAAAACATCATGGATGGTATCATTTGTAGTACTGTTAAGAGGAGGTCCTTATATGCAATTGTTTCTTGTTTTCTGCTTTTTCTCTTAGCTTACAACAGTTCCACTGTGTTCTACGTTCAAGTCCCTGTTCCGGCCAACACCTCGCCGGAGATTTCTAGCTTTTCAACTGAAAATGTCGCCAGAAAATCAAGAAAGTTGGTTTCTTTATCTTCTTCAGCTAAACTCTCATCTACTGTGATATATGCAGTAAAAGAGGAAACCCCACTTGTAAAACCAAACACCCAGTTCACAATTTCCCGCAAAAATCCAAACTTGGTGGATTTTACATATAATTCAGTGCCTTATCGTCCTAAAAGAAGTCAAAAGAAGAAGTCTTTGGTGAAAGTTCTTCCTTCAGGGGCCAGAATCAATGTGTTCTCAATGAGAATAAAGGAGTTTTTTGGTTCTAAAGCATCCAATTCTTCCTGTAAGTTTCGATTTTTCATGACTTGGATTTCTTCCATTGAATCTTTTGGTGAAAGGGAAAAGTTTGCTGTGGAGAGTTTGTTTAAGGCACACCCAAATGGGTGTTTGGTCATTATGTCCACTTCAATGGATTCTCTAAGAGGAATGCAAGTTTTAAATCCTTTCTTGGAGAAAGGATTAAGGGTAACTGCAATTTCACCTGATTTTGTGTACTTGTTTAAAAATACTATTGCTCAAGCCTGGATTGGTAGCTTAATGAAGGGTAATATAGACCCAGGGGAAGTTTCTTTAGGTCAGAACCTATCAAATTTGCTAAGACTTGGTTTACTGTACAAGTTTGGTGGGATTTATTTAGATACTGATGTTATAGTGTTGAAGAGTTTTGGGAAGCTAAGGAATGTTATTGGGGCTCAAACTATTGATGTTGAAACAAGAAATTGGAGCAGGTTAAATAATGCTGTCATGATTTTTGATAAGAGGCATCCTTTGTTGTACAAGTTCATTGAAGAATTTGCACTTACATTTGATGGGAACAAATGGGGTCATAATGGCCCTTATTTGGTTTCAAGGGTTGTGTCAAGGGTAAGTGGAAGGGATGGGTACAATTTCACTGTTTTGCCTCCAATGGCTTTTTATCCAGTTGATTGGAATAGGATTGGTAGTCTCTTTCTCGGGCCGAGGAACGAGACTCATTCGAAATGGTTGCTCTTGAAACTCCGGCAGATTCAGAGCAAAAGTTTGGCTGTGCATCTTTGGAACAAGCAGAGTAGAGAGCTTGAGGTTGAAGAAGGAAGCATAATCCAACATATAATGTCAGATTCTTGTGTTTTCTGCAATTCTTACTCATCAAAGTTGTAAGTATACACCACGAAAAATCAACGTTAACACGTTTCATTCTTCATTAATTGTTGTTGGATTACGGACCACCTAAGTTCATTACATAGGTTGTCTTGAAGAAAATTAGGTGGTACAGAAATAATGCAGGATCCATGTATTCTACTTCATTGTCTATGTGATTGAACAAATTATACAAAGAAAGAACAGCAGAATTATTGCTAAGTTCCCATCGACTGAAATGCTATTGGCCCCACAATTTGATTGGATAAATATCTTGATTCTTTGTTTGGCTTTGGCAAAATTTCAGCTTTCTTTAATATCAAAGTTACAAGAGTAGTTGAGATGGCGGCTATCAACTGGTGAATTGATTCAGGACCACTGTATGTAATGTGGTGATGTTAGTTTATCCATTGAATAAACCTTTGAGCTACTACTAATCAGCTCTTGCCCTTATTTTAACTTTGGTCCAGAGTTCGTTCACATTGTTGTTCATGAAATTATGCTAGCTCGACGGAAGCAAGTAAATGTTTCCCTCTAAGTCTGGGAGCTACCAGTATGAAATTAGGTCAGTAAGCAAGTTTCGGCTGAAATTAGTCTAAGAATTATTCAGAAACTACCGTACTAACACTAATAATTCATAATTCTATCTGGTTAGTTCCATGTGAATGTAATTTGTGCTGAAAAGTCATGGAGATGTTGTGATCCAACCACCCCTTCGGTGATATATCCTTACTCGGTGCACAAATATTTTGTTGGCGAGAAACAGGATTATCATGAAGAATACTTGGAAATTTCCTTCATCTCTCCTCCTATCTGTTAAGTAAAGTAAAATTACTACCAAACATATTGAATCTGCAGCTCCTTCAAACTTTCCTGAGACTACTATTTAGGAAGTAATGCTTCTGTTGCTCCTTGACCGGGATTAAACTCTGTCTGACACTTGCTCTTTGGTGGTTTCTTGACAGCTTTGAGCTTTCACCAACTACATTACTTCATTATAACTGCATTTGTATCCTGTATTGATCTTCATATTGTCCTTTCAAGACTAGAATAATGTCATTAAACTGAGATTCTCTGAAGAGGGCAGTAGAATTATTCTGTGTGGTCGCATGTTTGTAGAATGGTACGCTTTACACTTCGATTATTGTCTTCTGTTTTGTTCTCCCCTTTTGTGGGTGGTGGTGGTGGGGATCCTGTATTCTGTGCTTTCAACACAAAAAGAACGTAGATAAATCAACTAATATTTAATCCAGCGGTCAATGGCTAAATAAACTTTCCTAAGCTTGTTAAGTTTAGGAAATGCATATGCTGCACATGGTTGCTGTCTTTTGAGTAGATACAACTCCACACTTGGGCGAATCTACTTTCGCCTTTTTATCTGTTTTTCACTCACTTTCTCCAGTTGTATTGCTGATCAAATTGGTGTATTTGGAGTGACAAAGTCTAGAAATTACCCAACTTACAGGACCAAAAAAGGTAATTAATGTTTTAGCTGGTGAAACTTTGATGACCAGTCCTTTTCTTTGTTTTCTCCATTATGTAGTGCATGTGGTCCTTTAAGAGCTTTCACTTTCAGGTCTATCTGTTTGGTGTATTCCCAACTCAATTTCACCAGAATGCTCAAAATAATTGCTAGTATCATTCTCTAAGTACCTTAGAAGAGGATGAACAGTATAGATGGAAAAAGGAGGCATCCATTGAAGACTGACCAAAAAGTTTGACTTGCTATTTAGCATTTAAAAACTTTAATTCATTTACAGGTATTCATCCCACACATGACAGAACCTTCTGATTTCTGCAAGTTTTGTTAAAGACTAAAAGCAAAAAAAAAAAACTAAAAGATGAAAAAGGTAACCATAAACCACTACCCAGAACATTGATCTAGACATCTAGTGATAAGAGAGTGGTGTGTGATGCATGTGTTAGGCACATGTCACAGGTTCAAACCCTGCCGTATACAAAAGTTTGGCATTTAAGTGGGAAGGATAAAGGGGCCAGCCCATCAACTGTCGAGTTTTGGATGGTGCAAACATTGATCCTCAAGGATTTCTCGATTATAAAAACAGGGGTAAACATGCATATATGGTTATGTAATCCACTCTAACTCACAATAGTGCCACGGAAACAGAAGGAGGAAGCAATGGTCCAGTAAAAGTCTATGGAATATCAAGTGGACCTATATACAGATATTCACCATCACTACTCTGTTGCTTTTACAAAAAAAGGAAAAAGAAAGAAGATGAAGAAGAAAATCTATGTATTACTTCTAAGTTTCTAGATATCACATTCCAAATATCATCAAGGTACAAGAAAGCCTCATTCCTGACGACGAATGAATATTAAGTTATTGTTCTGTTTATATATTTATCTTGTTGTGTGATGCATCTAACTCTACGCGATTCACAAATATTATGAAGCTTGCAAATCAAATAAGTGTCTCAGGAGCAAATGCCAATTTTCTTCTCACTGCTGCTAAAGCTATGATATGATATGCCCCTTCATTGTGTCTGCATTAAATGTTTGACATCTTCAAGCTCCAATTCGCCACCTTGTTGTGGCCTATCATTTTGGAACATCATTTCGATTTCTTCCAACGATTTCCCCTTTGTTTCTGGAACGCATTTATGAACAAAAGCAACAGAGAGAGCTGATATAGCAGCAAACACAAAAAATGTTCCTCCTACTGTAATCATACGAGAAACGGAGAGGAAAGACATTGCAACCACACCACTACTAACCCTGCTCCCCACTGCACCAAGAGCCGATGCTTGGGCTCGAAGTCTTAGAGGGAATATTTCAGATGTCAAGACCCAACAAATTGGACCAATCCCCACGGAAAAGAATGCTACATTTCCACATACACATAAAATTGCCAACTTGATACCAACTGAACCATTCCCCAGTAAGGAAAGTGTCAGGCCAAGGCCAAACAGACAAGTAGTCATACCAATTGTGCTGACATATAACAAAGGTTTCCTGCCAACTTTGTCAATGAGAAATATGGCTATCAAAATGAATATTGTTTTTGTGAAACCAACAGCAACAGTTGCAGCCAGGAGTTGAGTGTTACCCTTAATTCCAGCATCCTTAAAAATTGTTGGACTGTAATACACAGTTGCATCTATACCTGTGACTTGTTGAAAGCACTGAATACCACAACCTGTAATCAGCATTCTTCGAACTCCAGGTGAAGGATTTAGCAGTTCACGCCACACTGCTTTCTCTTCATACTTCTCAGCATTAACATGCCCTGCAGCTTGCTGAATTTCTGCTAGCCTCTCTTCCACTTCATTTGCATTTTCATTAGTTTTTAGTAGCACTAACCTTGCTTCATCAATCCGATTTTTCATCACCAACCACCTTGGAGATTCAGGAATGACAAATAGAGCGATACCAATAAAAACTGAGGGGAGAATCCCCACACCAAGCATGACTCTCCAATTTATATGGGGGGATAAACCAGAAAAGACATAATTCGAAACATAACCTAAAAGAATTCCTAGATTGATGAATATCTCAGGGAAGGAAGTGAAAGACCCTCTAGCAACCGTGGGTGATATCTCTGCAATATAAACAGGTGCAATCATGACCCCGAAACCAATACCAATTCCAGCCAAAAACCTGCCTATCATTAACACCTTGAAGTCAGGAGCAAGAGACATTATAAGAGCCCCAGACTGAAACACAATGGCTGCAAAAGCCATGGTCCACTTCCTGCCGATGGCATCTGAAGTTTTTCCTCCTGCTAAACTCCCCAAAAGTGAAATTATGCTCAAGATTCCAACAAGGACTTCTTCTTGTACTTCAGTAATTTTTAAGTCTTGCTGAATGAAGATAATAGCTCCACTCATAACACCAACATCTGTAAATGGAATCATTTCTATTAGATGCTAGCTTTGAATTGAACACATAACCAGCTAAAATACTGAGGTCTATGCCAAAAGCATTTGGAATTATGCTGAACTACTAAAGGGAAGTGGGACCAAAATGCTAAACCTAAAAGACACTGATCAGCAAAAATTGCAACTCTGATTAATCATTTGAACTGGCAAGAGCTCAGAAGGAGGTATTGGCTATATATAAGGTTCCTTTAGAGGTAGATTCAAAAAGTGAACTAAATCTATTGTAACAAAATCCTTGTGCCCTCTATAAATCTTGGAGCTTTATGATGACAAAAATGGATAATCCAGTCCTCTAGCATAATGAATCAGTATATGATGCAGAAACAGAATCCTAATCCACAAAAAGGAAAAAGATTCATTTCCAAGCTTATCATAGTTCAAACAGAGTCCTAATTCACAACACATATGAACCTTGCCACTCTAAATATATGCCCTTTGAAAAATAGATTAGACAGCCAAACCAATGGTAAAGCAAAGAGAGTTGATATAAAGGTGGGAGGAACAGATAAAAGGACAAGAATAAGCAGTATTTATTAGGAGAAGAAATAGATATACCAACCATATCCAAGAAGCACAGAATTAAGTGAGGCAAAGATGGCACAAACCAAAACATATTTTCTGCTGCTGTCATTTCTTTTCTCTTCACATAATACACCATCCTCTTCCATTGCATCAGAATCCATCCTCTTATACTTCTGAACACCCCCATTCCCATTTTCTTGGATAGCCATCTCCTCTTCTTCTCTCCTCTGTACTTCTGTTTCTGTATATCTAATTCCCTCTCTACACACTAATTAAACAGAAAAAGATTGTTTTTTTTCTCTGGGGTTTTGTTAATTTTTCTGCTCCTTTCTCATATGACTATGCCTAGATCTGAGGAAAGAAGAAGAAAGATTGTGAAAATACCAACTTCTGACCAATGTGAGTCTCTGACACTCCAGCTTTGGAGGGTCAAGGATGTTTTTCCTAATTCGTATGATGTAAAGCGCCACCTTATTGGCTATTACGGCAAGAGGAAGAGCCTGTTTGGATTGACTTATTTTAAGCTAGAAATTTCAATTTTTACCTTTTAGCTTTTTTTTTGCTATTTTGACTTAAATTTTTTAGCTTTTACCTTATCCAAACACTATAAAACAGCTTAAAAGTCATTTTAACTTAAAAAACACTTAAAATAAGTCAATCCAAACGGGCTCGGAGTCAAAAAGAAACAAGAAGACTTGAATGGGAATTTTCTTTTACCAAATAAAACACAACAAAAAAAGAAGAATGATAAAAGGGATTTTCTCATTGTTTGTATAGTTTTACCAAACTTGTGTTATTACCAAAAATATAAATTTGATTACCTTAAATCGGTAGACATTTTTTGTTTTGGATCTAACTGTTTTGCTTTTCAAAGCGGGAGTCATTTAAGTACTTACTATTTCCATTTTTCTTTCATTTGACTAAATATTTTGTATTAAATCTATATGTGCCTTCACTTTGTGTTGCTTCAAGTTTTTCTCTCTTTTTTAACTTACAAAAGTAGTTAGTTTTCTCACATGATTGTGCATTATAATTGACTAAACTGAATACAATGTAATATTGTTGGACACTGGATGTAATTTAGTCAATTGGAATATTATGTAAGGTCCTCGTATAACTGTTTTATTCTCCTACAGGGCGAAATTGTTCGGAAAGGAATATGATAGTAAAGAAAACATGTCAATTAATAAAAAAAGTATTAAAAAGCATTAAGAAAAACAAAAAAAAACAATGAAATAATACGGTAATTAAAATACTATAAACAACAAATTGTAACAAATATAAAAAGTAAAAAACTACATTTATAAAGCTAATACTATGATAGACACAACTTTCCTAAACTCCCACCAAGCCTAATCCTGCTGAAAAGCCAGTCAAAGCTCAACTACCTTCAGTTGGGTTCAAATAAAAAGTGAATAAAAAATGGAGGGATTAAAAATTAAGGAAAAATGAAATGTTTTTTTGCTTTTTGGAAGAAGCATTTGTACCACATTGATGGTGAAAAGGAACTTTCATGTGCTTTAATATAGAACCACTTCCTCATAGTGTTAAAGAGATTGAGAAGAAGACAAGCCTCGCTCGTTGTCACTCTGCTCGGCTTTGACTTTGACTTCGACAAGTGAGATTATTTTTTTCGACAACAAAACGCAAGTCAAGAGGGTGCGTCCTTTCGACTCACTGTCTTGGATTTGCGATATACTTGTGGAACGCAAACAGCCATTTGCGAACCGCAAGTCTTACGCAAATCCCTGCCAGTTTTTGGCAGATCTCACTCGTTTGACTTGCGTTGGAGCTGCGGCCCGCAAACAGCCACTTGCGAATCGCAAGTCTAACACAGATGCCCCCTCATTTATGAACCAGTGCAACTTTTATGAACCTTTGTTTCTTTTTGAAAGCAGTGCTTGTAGGCTATAAATATATGATTCTTCCTCAGGTATTGAGTACGAAAATTTAAGTACGAATATTCTATACTTCTATATTTCTTCTTCATAAAATCAAGTGTGATTTACTGTCGTTGAGTGGTTCGTTGTTCAACAGAGTTTGAGATACCGCTATTCTATTGAAGTTAAATCGTTCTATCCTGCAAGAATATATTCCTCAACCTCGGGTGCTTGAGGGAAATAATCTCCTTAAGGACACACTGTGTATTTAGTGGGCTCGATTTTCTCCATCTTTTCTTTTACTTTACTATTTTTGAAATAGTTTGATGTTTTTGTTTTCATTCGTATTTTAAATACAAATTTTATCCAAAATAACACTTTCTACCCTAATCCGCGACCGTCATACCCTCTTATCTAAGATCATATCCTCGATAAGCTAAAGTTATGCTATATCGTGTCTAATCACCTCTACACAATACTTCTTCGGCCTACATCTACATTTCCTCATATCCACTATATCCAACCTCTCACACCTCCTCACTGAGGCATTTGCGCATGTTCTCTTCACATGTCCAAACTATCTCAGCCTTGCTTTCCCCATCTTGTCCACCACAGAGGCCACTCCTACCTTGTCATGAATATTTTCATTTTTAATCTTATCTCCCCTTGTATGCCCACACATCCATCTCACCATCCTCATTTCCCCAACTTGCATCTTCTGACACATGGGAGTTCTTGACTGGCTAGCACTCCGCCCCATACAACAAAGTCGGTCTAACCACCACTCTATAGAAGTTACTTTTGGATTTTGGTGGTACCTTTTTATCATACAAAACTCCGGAAGCAAGCCTCCATTTTATCCACCCTATACCAATACAATATGTAACATCACCGTCAATTTCCCCACTTCCTTGAATTAAAGATCTAAGATACTTGAAACTTACTCTTTTGAAAATGATCTGTGTATCAAGCCTCACTTTCATACCTACCTCATATAATACATCACTGTCCGGATTAAAATTTGATATCTAACCTTCTAATGTAGTCTAAACAATTTTCAATTATTAGATTTATTAACCCAAATCTTCAAAATATATATAGACCCACATTGTCTTCTTTTACAAACAAGCTCAATAAAAACCAATAATGATATTTTTCAAGTTATTCATCTAAAAGGGCAATTCAAAATAATCACATATAAGTAATGATGATGAGTCCTATGTAAGCCCAAGGCTACACACACAGCGGTTCAGCGGCCCAACTATTTTTCTCTCTTAAGCTTCAGTCCAACGAATCTGATATTTTCTCGTTCACTCTTCTTCTTCTTCCGACTCCCTCCATATTTCTTTTTCTTCCCCTTCTCGTACAGCTCCGCCGGAAAAAAATATCACAACTGAAAATCCACATTAATCTCAAACTGACGGAATAGTATGCCGGTTGAAGTAGCAAACGGAGTAACAGAAGCCATTGGTTATCCAAACGGCGATTCGAGAACTCAAAACCCTAACGCCGCCTCTAAGAAATCGAAGGAAAGTGAGCGACGCCGTAGGCGGAGGAAGCAGAAGAAGAACAAGGCGGCGTCTAAGGTCGCCAATGGAGATGATAGTGATAACGCTGCCCAAGACGGAAACGGCGGCGCTGAGGATAGCTCTAAGGAAAATTCCGATCCTCAGAAGGTACTTTATGCTTATCCTTGATGTTATGTTATACGATGTTCTGGATTTTTTGGTGAATATAATTCGCTTAGTGTTGTGGAAATAGATGCTCTGTATGAAATCATTTCAGGTATATGTGTTGTGGATCGACATTACTAGGGTTTTGTGTTGAGAAATTTCTTAGCTGCTTAGCTTGAAATGTTGAGGCTCTTTTCGTGTAAAAAAGATTGAGCTGACTTTGTGAGTTTTCTAGTGATTGTGGTAGTTTCGAAGCTGTAGTATAAGAACTACTTATTATGTCTTTTTTTCCGGGTAACAAGACAGAGGAGGAGGAGCCAACGTTGGATATAGTATGAAATCTACTAATTGGAATCAGGAAATGAATTTCATCAATTGGGAATGATCAGAATGAAAATAACGAGAGCCTGTGTGACTACACGTGTGACATTCGTTATTCATGGGTTTCATATTGAACTTGTTCGTAGTTGAAAATGTAGATTATACAAGAGAACGGTCACAACAAATTCAATTTCTATTTTTCCCTGTTTAAGGGTTTAAAGAAAGAAGAAGGCGATTATACAAGTTAACAATCACAACATATTTACTTTCCATTTTTTGCCTGTTTAAGTGTTGAGCAAAAAATAACACAAAAGAAGAAGAAAAAAGAGAACGACAGAAGAAGAAAGCCATCCTCCCAATTATTCAAGGTATCTGTTCCTTTTTTGTCCATACCTACACAGTAGATTGGTTGTTGAACCATTTTGAAAATACAAATTGAACAAAAACATGAGTTGGTGAACTGAGTGGAACATGCTGCAAATATATCAAAAAAATGTATATGCGGCCAAAATTTACTTCTAAAGAATTACAGACCTGCATCTCTATACGGCATTTTGTCGAATGGTTCATGGGTGTCAAAATAAGCATACTGCATTCTTCTTGATTGCATAGTTAGGCTGGGCACCATTTGTGATGTAGTTCGTCTTCACTGTTGTAATGCAAACACGAACTGAAAAAACAAACAAAAGCGCAATTAGCTGGAACATGAAAAATGAAAATGGAGATGGCAATGTGAAAAGAACATAGAGAAATTGAAGAAAAATGAAGCATAAGGACAATAGAAGGAAAAAAGATATAGAAGGAAGAGTGGATACAAAGGAAGAATGGATGCAGAGAAACACTAACCAAACAAATGACAAAAGCAAGGAAGAAGATATTTACCTTGGGGGAGTACCTATGGAAAAGGAAGAAGAAGAGGGAAAGAAAGAGTCGACAAAGGGAAGAGGAGGGAGTTCCGCCTGGCAAAAGGAGGAGAGCTAAGAGTAGCGACTATTTATATTTAGCGAAAAGAGGCGTTACTTTTCAGGGAAAAGACGTGACTGGAGAATACCCAATTTTCTTTAATTAAGGACTTTCTGAAAAATCATTTTAACTAGGGAAAAGGCAAAAATTGATAAAAAAGATAAATATGAATGCTAGTTCTAGAGGATGCCACATTACCGGTATGTATAGATTTGCTTTCACTGCGGGTGTATGATTAAGTCTTTGTTGCACGACCCAGCACTTTTGCCACTGTACCCGGGTCAACACGGCATCGACATAGGTTAGGGTGCGGGATTCGTGTTAGATCCGGTCAATATAGATTGGATACTTTGACCAGAATCCATGGACAAATTAGAGATTTTGATTTCTAAAGATGATGAGAAGTAGAGATTTGAAGACATGGAGTGGCATACCTTCAATACTATCCCTGTTTCAAATTTCTTCAGTATTGTTTGCTTCATATAGCAGGCCAATTGAAGCAAACAGAGAGTTAAACCGCTGGGAAGAAGCATAGAGTTTAAAGAAACTAGGGAAGATGACCGATCAAACCATTGGGGAAAACGACTGAGTTTTTTTTTTTGAAGGTCTGAAATGACCAAGTATCATTCTCTCTTGGGTCTGAAACGACTGAGTTATTTGTAGACAACATTGGTTTTCACGGCGACACATCTTCAATGAAGAAAAAAGAAGCTATAGAGATGAAGAAAGTGGAAGTTGAAGGGATGTAGAACACATCTAAATATGGTCCGATACAAACAAGGAGAAACTCTTGTTTCTAGGCCTTGGTCACAATCCACTTTCAGCTACATAGAGCATGGCCCATGGGCCAAGACAAACGGCCCATTTCACAATCTTCATCTACAATAAATATTTGCCCTCTTATTTGGACGTAAAATAGAACAATCTAGAAGTAGGAACTAAAATTTTCTTGAACTATGTTTGTTACAAATTTTGTGATAATTCTTTTTCCGGACAAATTTTAGCGATATAGAAGTCCTAAAAAGCTAATTAATAAATGTGTAAGGAAAAAACAAACAAACTAAAAATGGGTGACATTCTTTTTTCTTTGTAGTTTTCCTTTCTTATCTTCTTCCTAATTAATGAGTATTTAATAGTAATATTAGCAAGTTACCGGTTTAAAAAAAAGTATTTAACAGTAATATTAAGGAATTACTGAAATGTCAGTATATTTGGTTGGGACTAAGAATTAAGTACTTCCACAGAATATCTCTCATAATCTAGCCATATTTTTGTAGCTATACTCTTTAGAATTTTAAATTATTTTTTGCCGAACGCACTCGTATCCGTACCTGGATCCGTACCCACGAATCTTAGAATTTAGATCATGCCGAATCCGACCTCTATATCCGTACCCATATTTGACACGCGCACCCGAGTCCGGGCAACATAGATTAAGTACAAATAATAATTATAGGAAAAAAGGAATTTGAAAAACTGCAATTAAATGAAATATGGAATTCTAAAACATGTAAAGCAAGTTCAAATGAGTTTAGATATCAACTATATGCTTGTGTACTAGTTTCTTATGCTAAATTTCTAAGTTTCTATTTTAATCAATAAGAAGTTCATTATATTATTCCTATATTATTGTTCAGTACCGTTGTTTTCAAGATAGTGCCTATTAGCAGTAGTGCCTGCGCAGGGAAGTGTAAGTGAGACCAAGTTTGCACCTAATTTTGGGGTTCAAGTGCACCTCGATCGAGCATTTTACAACACTTTATAGTAATGATAATACTTGGCAACCTTAACCTTTTATCTTTCCTTAATAAGTAATATAGGTGTGTTCCTTATACTATGAAAGAGATATATATTGCATATTTATGTATCACTATATGTTTGATAAAGTTATTGCTACAATACAAAAATTGGACAACCTCTTTTCTTAAGAAAAGTCTGGAATATGAAAGGATGGAAGAACTTTTATGCCATTGCATTAACCTTGGTGGGCCGAAAGCTGGTTTAACACCATTTTTATTCTCACACGCAAAAAAGTGATGTGGAAGACCCTATAAAAAATTTGCCATTAGTGTGTCTATTCCCTGCTCCCTTTTGTTATTTCGCGGCACTATTGGATTGAGAATATACACCTTTGTGGATTATTGGAGTCTTTTGACATAATTACGTCCTTTCTGTTCAGCTGTAAAAGGTGATGTGATGGTACTGATTTCCGTTTTGCAAATGATATGAGCAAAACCATTTGTTCTTTAGAAGTCGGAACTCACAAGTGAAGTGGTACTGGTTGTAACCTTTTGTTTTTAGCAGTAAGCTTTCTTATGCTATAACATACTGAGGATTATTTGACTGTATTTTATTTGCATGCTTAATGTGTACAAAATAGTTGGCATTTGGTGAATTTCTGACTTCAGCGGGTTATTATGAAATTCTGTTAATCTATTTGTCTCTGCAAAGGATATTGATGATCTGGTATAGGTGACCACAGGATTGCTTGTTTCACTGCCTCCTTTTTGAAGCAATCTTTCCTAAGATATTATGGTGATATCTGTAAAAATACTGAACCTTCTAGAATTTTTTGTTGCTAAATTGCAGAAAAAAGTGTGATATTTTATTCAATCATATGTTTTTCGAGCTTCACCTTTGAAGTAGCACTGAATGTAAAAATAATCTGGAAGAAGCAAAAACTTGGTCCCCATCGTCTTAAAAATATATCTTCATATATCTTCTATTGTTGATTTTGTTGTGATATGATTATTTTTTTACCGTCAATGCATATTTACCTAAACTTTTGATCTTGACAAGTCCCCAATTTTCTGCAGTCCTTGGTTCAAGTTGAAGTGGAGTATGTACCAGAGAAGGCCGAATTAGATGGTGAGTTCGATGAGGAATTCAGGAAGGTTTTTGAGAAATTTACTTTCACGGATGCCACTGGTTCTGAGGTAAATAGAGCTTTGTTCACTTGCATGGATTTTCATCTGTTGGTCCCTTGTCATGCGTCTAAGTATAGAAATGTATTCCGTGGTTTTCATTTTCTGCTGAAGCCAGTTTGCTTAATATCTTTCAATCGAAATTCTTCAGGAGAATGATAAAAAGGATGAAACTGCTGCTGATGGAGCCTCTAAGAAAAAGGCAGATTCTGATTCTGATTCTGAGGAGGAAGAAGAGGACGCACAGCAAAAGGAGAAGGGCGTCTCTAACAAAAAGAAAAAAGTTAGATTTTTTAGCATACTTTCTGTTGATATTTCTTTTTCACTTCTAAGTTGTTTACCTTCAGTTAGGTCTCAGTCTGAACTGTTTCTTCATTTCAGCTTCAGCGTAGGATGAAGATTGCAGAACTGAAACAAATCTCTATGAAGCCTGATGTTGTTGAGGTATGACGGCATTTATTTCATTGTTATTTTCCTGACATACATGCTCTATGCAGTTTTGTGTACTGTTAACGGTTACCCTGTGTATTTATCTTGTCATGAGCCCAAATGAGTTATCAATATTATCCTTATAGAAATGTCTTAACGTTCTGATTTTCCGTTTGTCATTTGTGTTCTTCCTTTTGTGATTATGCCCATCCCTAGCTCTACAAATTTTCTTTGCTTGCCTTTCCAAATCTGCTTTCTGGTTGTGTCAATTGCTATGATGTGACTTTATGAGGATTCTGACATTATTTTTCTTCAAAGATATGGTATTATCACCTATCAAAAGGCTGGTGTTTGCATCTTTAATTTGGGCTAGTGTGGGAGATATGTTTTCTGTCTCTTGTGTGCTGTCTCCAGCCCACTTGTGCAGAAAATGTGAAGTGCTAGATCTAGCAGAGTAATTTGTACTGTGAGGATCAGTATGAGCAGATAAAATTATATAATATAATTTTTTTTGATAAAATTTTATATAGTAAACTGTTGTTTCTTTCCTCGGCCTGTCATCTTCCGAATCATCTTCTTTTTCATTGTACTGGTAGTAAATTTTGCATGATAGTCATGCAGGTTTTATTCGACTCTTTTGATAGTATGACAAAGTTGGCGTGATAAAATGTCTGGTTTCTGATTTATACGAGAAAACTTCTAGCTATATTGATGTTTAGACTCTGGATTTTGAGTCCGAGTGTAGCCCACTTTCCCTTGGTACTGATTATGTATATATGTTTAGGTATGGGATGCTACTGCAGCAGATCCTAAGCTCCTGGTATTTCTGAAATCGTACCGTAATACTGTTCCTGTTCCAAGACACTGGTGTCAGAAACGGAAATTTTTGCAGGTTAGTCATCACTAATGATACATGTATCGTTAGGTTAATCAAAGTGATGAATAATGTGTACCTCTTGCACTGCATGTAACAACTAATAATAGTAGAATTGCTTGATAGGAGAAAAAGGTTTGGTTTATGAAGGGGCTTATAGAAGAAAAATGAGGTTTGTCTTATATGTATATATATGTGGTTCTTGCAGGCGAGCGGCTGTAACACTGGTGGAGCCTCGAACATGTAGGTGTTAGGCAAGGAGAATCCCTGCATGATATCTATGTTTCTGTATAATTTATTTTTTATTTTTTAGTGGGTTGGGATACATGCATTTGTCTGTTTTTGGTGTGTATGTTGCTGGGGTTTCACTTTTCTCTTATTTGTAAAAAACGGCTGGCTTCCCTTGAGCATCTTAAAGATTGAGTGACTTAATATTTTTCTGCTACCAAATTCTAATAATTTTAGTTATTTTTGCATTATTTGTCGGTTCAAAGTTGGATTTTCTGTTGTGACAGGATCTGCCCATACACTAGTACAGTCATATAAGCCACACAGAGTATTTGTATAGAGTTTTCTTAGTGTATCTTTTTTTAATTTGCTTTTATCTCACTGACTGATTTCGTTTTTCAGGGGAAGCGTGGTATAGAGAAACAGCCATTTCAACTTCCCGACTTTATAGCTGCAACAGGAATTGAGAAAATTAGACAAGTATGATATTCTGTCCAATTTTTTCCTTCTTTCCCAGATGGCTTTGTTAAGTAGGAATATGTTGTATGAATTATTCTCAAATAGATGTTTTTTGAGGTCGGTATTAACTATAAAAATACACTATTAATAAATGAAGGCTTTTCATTCTGACTACTCTTTTTTTTTTTTTGAGAAGATGTTGGTACTCATCAAAGTAGTATCAATGTAATGATTATAATTAAAATGAAGCTTATTATTTCAAGTGAAACTCCTTGATGCTTTCACATTCTACGTTATCTTGAGATGAGCCTGGTGATCCTATTTTTTCACTAGAAGCCTACGACATTTTATTTTATTTATGAGAAGATAAATTGATTACCAAGAAGGTACAAGAAGAGTACAACTGAAGGTCTTACTCCTACTACATCTTGGAATATTATAAAATATCCATCAGTGAGACAATATCAATTAATATTCCTCTTACACCAAAAAAGACTCTTAAGTCATCTAGACTTTACCTAGGAAATGTGCTTTTTCTTTCTGTTGACCCTTTGGCAGTTGTAATTGCAGAACATACAGATCCTAAAACTGTTTGCCTGGAGTAAGATGTTGAGTTTACGGATTTCTTGTGTGAAAACTTATTGAAATATGATACCTTTCTGTGAGCATATGGAGTTGTTTAGTTTCCTTGGCGTTGTTTGAATATTTTATTTGTTCTTTTGGTGCAGGCTTATATTGAAAAGGAGGACAGTAAGAAGCTTAAGCAAAAGCAGCGGGAAAGGATGCAGCCAAAAATGGGGAAGATGGATATTGATTATCAGGTTTATACGAGCTTCTGGTTTCTCAAATACTTATAGACTATCGTTAATTGCGTATGTACTTTTCTGAGGCTGACTGCTCTGGGTTATCCCTCACAGGTTCTACACGACGCCTTCTTTAAGTATCAAACTAAACCGAAGTTGACATCCCTTGGCGATCTTTATTATGAAGGGAAGGAGTTTGAGGTAAAAAATAGCCACAAATATTGTTCATCAAACTTGTGTTCTTTAAATTTTTTAAATGATGGTCGTGTCCGAGTTAGCTTGTGTGCACCTAGAGTATTCCACCAATCCCGCCAGGTATCTGCTACCTCTTGGAACATCTGCCCCCAAGACTTAGATAGAGGGGCAGAAAACACCTAGTATGTATTTGCTTCCGCTGAGATTTGATCCTGAGACCTCATGGTTCTCCTCCAACTTCATTGACCACTAGGCCACACCCTTGGCTGCCAAACACATGCTCTTTCTTGTCTATTTTTCATGCTATTTTTTTAAAAAAAAAATCATTCTCAGCCTAGCTGATATTTCACCGATCCTGGGGAAAACAATGGCAGTCTTTTTGCTGTTGTAATCTTATATGACCAAACTGGGATGGTCTGGATAGGACTGTCCAACTTGGAGATGTGTGCCTGTTGTGTTAAGTCTTGATTGTTGTTGGGCTGTACAACTGTTAATACTTTCTATATCCTATCCTCTGCATTTTTGTCTGTTAACCATCATTTTATTTTGATGTGCAGGTCAAGTTGAGGGAAATGAAACCTGGAACTTTGTCTCATGAACTGAAAGAGGCCCTTGGTATGCCTGAAGGTTCTCCTCCTCCTTGGCTCATCAATATGCAGGTTAGATAACTTAAAACTACTTGTTCCTTAACTGGAAGACATTGTTTGTTACCCCAGGTTCTTGTTTTATTACTATGATGAGTTCGTTGCTGATGTGATTTTCCATACCTCCAATTTCTCTGTGCAGAGATATGGTCCTCCACCCTCTTATCCTCAGCTGAAGATCCCTGGACTCAATGCTCCTATTCCACCAGGAGCCAAGTTCGGCTATCAGCCGGGAGGTTGGGGTAAACCACCTGTTGATGAAGTAGGTTTTACAACTTTTCAGTAAATTAGAGTTGTTTTATATTCTTCCTTTCAGATTGTTCTGCTTTAGATTTTCTTATTTTAATTTCAACCTTTTCCCTTCATTCTTTGATGTAGTACGGGCGCCCTTTATACGGAGATGTCTTTGGTGTATTACAACAAGATCAGCCTAATTATGAGGTACGTTGTGTTCTTTTTTTGCTTGATATGCTCTTGGAGTGTAACTTTATGGGTTAAGATTTTATTTTAGGTAGTTCTCATATCATCTAATGATATGGTAAAATTATGGAAATTGCATCATATTTCAAAATGGTAAATAGAGAATAGTTAGACCAACTACTTGATTTTGGTAACCGTGCTAAGGTAAAGACCTACTTATGTTGTTTCAATATTGTTAATAATTGTCTCTCTTAAAAAAATAAAACTGTTAATTTCAACCTTCATAAATGTGGTCTTGTAGTTGGTGCCACAAAGGCTTGAGCCTCACTTTTTTGCTTGGTGTCTTACGTACATTAAAATCATGCTGCTCATCTCCATGTGTAGGACGAACCTGTTGATAAGAACAAGCATTGGGGTGACTTGGAGGAGGAAGAGGAGGAAGAGGAGGAAGAGGAGGAGGAAGAAGAGATGGAGGAAGAGGAGCTGGAGGATGGTATTCAGTCAGTGGACAGCCTTTCGAGGTACTGCACTTGATCCATACGCTTAATTATCCAATATCTATCAGAAATCTTCCTCATTTTTGATTCCCTTCACTAGCTTATTCGTTCTTGCTGGGATCCATTTTAGGCTTTGTTCTCAATGTGTTTTTCTCTCTGGTGTAGTACTCCTACTGGAGTTGAGACTCCTGATGTAATTGACCTTCGCAAGCAGCAGAGGAAGGAGCCCGAGAAGCCCCTCTACCAGGTAATTGGGCCAACTTTGTCCCCCAGTTTCCGCATTCCGCCTGCTTACTTTTCCGTCCTTGTAAAGAAACTCATTACATCTCTTTTTCTATTTAGGTGCTTGAAGAAAAAGAAGAAAAGATAGCTCCTGGTACTCTTCTTGGAACAACCCATACGTAAGTAATCTACCTATCTATACTCACACTTGTATAGTTTTGGACACTAACGTGTATCCTTTACTCCACTGTGCAATTGATTTATGCTCTCATCCTGCAGGTATGTGATTAACACTGGCGCTCAGGACAAGGCTGGTGCCAAAAGGGTAAGGAATCTTTTTGTGTCCTTTGTTCAAATGCAAGTTTACATTCTCGTTGGGTTTTATTTATGAACAACTAAAGCAGAAATCTTCATAGAGTGACATGGTCTCAGTAGTGTCGGCCCCTATTAGTGGAGCAATAGCTGTTGTGGATAAGTCATAATATGGTGAACTTTTAAACTTATTCTTGTTAGTAATTGGTCACTGATGGAAAAGCACGTAGTTCAAGACAAAGGGGCGGAGTACTTCAATTTCATTTATGTCACTTTCTGATATAATATCTTGTTATATTTTGACTAAATCATTTGATACTTGAATTTCATTTATGTCACTTTCTGATACTAATGCATACAGTTGGTTCTCCTTTAGAAGAGGTGCACTACATTTAGAATTTGAGGCTAATTGCTTGGAATGTTCACTGCAGGTTGATCTGCTTAAAGGTCAGAAGTCAGATAGAGTTGATGTCACGTTGGCACCTGAAGAATTGGAACTTATGGACAATGTCTTACCAGCCAAGTAAGTAGTGATTCTTTTAATATTTTGTGATTAGAGGCTCCCACATTTTAGTTTAAATGTTTCTAAAACCTTTTTGTGTTTTTATAGATACGAGGAAGCGAGAGAGGAAGAGAAGCTTCGTAGCCAGCGTGAGGATTTCAGTGACATGGTAGCAGAGGTGTGTGGTTATTTCGTCTCTTCTTCATTCTATCTTTCGGGGACCCCCTTACATTTCATTGAATTGTTGCTTTAGAAAGAGTATCAGTACTGATGAGATAAAATAACTGCAGAATGAGAAGAAGAGGAAACGTAAAATGCAGGAAAAGGATGGCAAGTCGAAGAAGAAGGATTTCAAGTTTTGAGGTGGTTTTGGGTTTATATATTGTACCATCTAGTTACTTTAGGCTGTAGTACATGCAGCTAAGGGGCATCCCATGTTGCAGGGAATAGCATTAGTAGGTCAATATGCACTGCGAGAAATCTGTATGTTGTGGTGGAAGTATTTTTCCATGCGTTTAAGCATGGGAGACGCTGTATGATAATCTATCCTATGAAATGTACTTAGTTTGTAGCTCTGCTTTCATTTCTACATGCTGTGGTTGATGGGTAATTTTTGTTTTAGTTTCCATTTAGATCTCAGGTGAATGTGCAAATTATTGCTTTCATTTCTACATGCTGTGGTTGATGGGTAATTTTTGTTTTAGTTTCCATTTAGATCTCAGGTGAATGTGCAAATTATTACTAGTCATTGCAGTTTGTCGTTTAATTTAGTTCTCGGGATTAAGAATGTAATCTCAGTGTGCAATTCGGTATTGTTTTTTATGGTGCATTTGATTGGTAATTCGTTTTCAATATAAGCAATATTTGTATAAATTCCATCGCAATCGCGCTATTATTTTATATCGAATTCAACACGGGATAATTTATTACGAGGTTTAGTTTTGGGTGTGTTTGGTACAGAGGGGGAAACATTTTTCAGAAAAATATTTTTTAATATTTTCATTTTTGGTTGATCAAAATTTTGAAAAATATTTTCAGAAAATAAGTTCCTAAATGAGAAAAATAACTTCTCTATTGAAATTAGAGAAAACAAGTGTCACAAGTGATATTTAATATTATGTCTCCCCGTCATCTTCACCCTCGCCTTGTAGCTACTATCCCCTCCACCCCTTTGCGGAGATAAAACACCTAAAAGACCACTCCCTCGTCCATCTTTACTTGTCCACTATACTAAAAATAGATGTCCAACAATACTTGTCCAGTTTATGAAATCAAGAGATAATTTTACACTTAGTTTCTAATTTATCCTTATCATTAATTATAATTATTTCTCTATTACATTTTTTAAGACATTGTATTTATTATATTCAAAGGGTGATATGATAAAATTACCCTCTTATTTATAGTTTCTTAAGAAATGTGCAAAGTCAATAGTGAACAAGTAAAGATGGACCAAGGGAATAATAACATTAAATTTATCTTTCTATTTTTTTATATTATAATTTATTAACCATACATTATAATCTCTGCATAACTTTGTTGACACCTGTATATTTAGAATTGCATAGTGGTGTATAATCATGCAAATGGGCGGCTCATCTTAATGGAAATCATGATGAAATTTGCACCTGTGATCTGCCTGCCTTACTACTACATGGCTGAGATCTCCATATTCATTTAACCAAGCTCCAACCTTATCATACTATTCTTTTTTTTCTCAAGTGGTCCATTAGTTTGGTACACCCCATCATGTCTAATCATTTCTCCCATTAATTAACATTAATTAATACAATAAACAAAACAAAAAAGATTTACCAAAGGAATGAAACATGGATGAGTAAGCAATGGCGGAGATACCTTTGTCCAACATGTGTCAATTGAGATCCGTTTACCCAAAAATCTTATTGTATGGATATAAAGGTAATTTTTTTTTCTTTATATTTTGATTTTTCTGTGTAAATACTAAATTCGCCGCTAAGAATAAGCATGATGTTACTTAATATATCAATAGCGCACAAAGACTTGATATAGTGGGATTATGTACACACGTGCTATTGTCAATTAATTAATCCACACTTAGGCTGTCAAATTAGAATGTTTTTTCCTCTTCATAGTTCCAACTTAAATTCATTATTTTAATTAATTTGAATCTAAGCTTTATAACTAAGCTAAGAAGAAGTCCTAGTTGTCCGACCAAAAAATATTCTGTTTTGTCTTTTTTATAATATTTAAGGGGAAAAGACATTCTCATAGTGACATTACCTAACAAACCGACCATGTTTGATTTATTTGATTTGTACTAATATATATATATATAAAACTTATTTAACATCTGGAGAATTTTAGTTATGTGCTTGACTAGACTTCTTTTCTTCTTAACCACCACCTTTTGATTACATGCATGTGGTTTTATTAAATGATTTAATTTCATTAATTTGAATATCAACTATCCTTTTTTGAAAAAATAATATTGTGGATGGATAACGCATGCCACAGGTGAAAACTAATGACTAAAATTTAATTGACTCGAGCAAGCCTAATTTTAATATATTAACTTGTTCATAAATATATTACAAACTTTTCTCTCTCTTCCTACTTTTTTTAGTATCTATCTTTTAATCAATAAGTACGGAGTATTATTTTTTGAATTGATAACTTACGGTCTATCTTCCAACATATTGATATTATAGGCGTACTATGTTTGCTCATAATTTACTTGTGATAGCTAATTTTAAAGAGAAAGTTCCAAAGGAAATTGCAATCAAAGATTTACTCAAAAAGAAAATTGGAAAATTGACAAGTAAGTTATCAATTAAAAAAAAAGAAGATGCTAGATGCTCGTAGGAGAAAAAAATTAGGAAAAGAGAGAAAAATTTATGATATATTTATGAACAAGATAATATGTTATTATGATTGTGGCATTAGTATTTATTTTTGTGAAATGTTAATTATCTAGATCATGATTAGAGTCTTGTATTAGCCAGTTAAATGGAGAGTAATCGAATCCGTGGATGGTGATGGACCTCCCAGACGCACACATTAAGATATTAATTGAGCTAAACCCATTTTTCTTGGTAACAATTTATGTAACTACTCAATTCTTACGCAACATCCTTTACGAGATGCTCTTCTCCTGTTTTACGAATCCCAATCTTTATTTCTTTTGTTTAATTAAAGAGAGTGTGTGTTCTAGTTCCTACTGAATATTTCTTTAATAATGAGATTTCATTTTCATAATTTAATTATGTTCTTCATTCTTGTTCCTACTGAATATTTTTTTAATAATGATGGAAATTTTCTACAAAATGCCGTTTTTCTTCTATTGGATGCTGAAACGTGACAGACAACAACCAAATTTATGAAATAAAAAGTAAATTTAGCTTAATGGAGGTAAAGAAACATGGAAAAAAATATATTAATCATGACGAAGAGACGTGAATTTTGCACGCTCGAATGTTTCTTTAGTAAATTCAACGGTCAAAATAGATCGAATTTGAAAGTTTAATTAGAATCCATGCATACATCTTAATTTGCCACTCACTTTCTTTGTTATGATAAAAAGGTGACCTAACCTGTGCATAACGGCTATTCTCGATAGACCGTCAACTTCAAGATAAAAAGTAGATCTCATTTAGTGGAATTACACTTTGTATATTATTGTTATTGTTTAGAAATGTGTCTAGCTAGTACTCACGTAATGAATGTTTGCGCTGTATAGGACTCTTTAAAGGGAAATCACTTGACTTGTATTAGATTTTTTTTTATTGAACCTGAACCTGAAATTTTTCGTCAAAGAGAAATTAAAGCGATCTATCTATTCCACATGATTCCTTGATGGTAAAACTAACACTTATATGAAAAAGTAAATACAATAGTGGCAAAAGGGATAAATTATTTTCGTCGTCATATGCGAATTCAGAATTTTAAGTAATTGAATGAAGAATATTACTCTCTTCATCAATAATTTGAAGTGACCAATAATTTGGACAGAATAAATGAATAGCTAGATATATAAAGACATCTCTCCAAGATTGAATAGTATTAAGGAACAAAGTATTACTTGATATATAGTACCATCATTATCAGGTTACCATAATCAAATAATATTTCTCAACATCTCTATCTTAATGAACCACTTGTGAGATCAGTAGTCCAAATCATAAATTGTGAAAAATCTAAACCTTTTAAGACTTTTTTATATTTTGAATAGATGGATGATCGACAATATATATAAGAAGACTTTCTATGAGAAGACTACAAATTAAGTATACATGATTAATTATAACTTTTTGTCATTATGGAATTATACTGGGTATGTTGTTGTATCATTATAGTTTTTACTCCTTTGTTTAGACTCTAAACCACGCTTGTAAAGAGTTATACTAAACTCAAGAAATATAGGTCTACCTGTCAATCACTCTGAAATAAATAATTTTTTTTGAAATAAGATAATAAATCCCTAATTGTTGGCAAAGTTGATCGTATAGTTAACGTAAATATGAAATTCAATTGTGTGATGAAATACTTGACTTCAATTTGGTCTTGTTAGCCATATTTGAGTGATTATCGATTATTAGTATCATAAAAAGTGACTCCTTTTTTAAGGTAAATCGTGTGAGATGCATAATTCTACATATCAAATCGCGTGAGATTTGTCATGTACGACGTGTGTGTTTATTTGTTCAACTTTATGATAGTTTAAATGCCTACTTGTGCACACCCAAAGTTGGAAGACATGCGTAGATGTCAGCCGAGATCAAGTAAAAGAACACATTTATGTATTATGCCTTAATTATATGGTTGTCATAATAATCATTGGACAGATGACTAGATTGCTAACTATGAGGAGCCATGTTATAACTACGTTTATGGGCTGCCTTAGTACCAAAAAATGACCAAAAGTAAACCAGACATATTTGACACTAACGCTGACTTCTACAACTGGATATTGTTGCAGCCAATACATTCATCATCATACCATTGAAAATAATAACACAGGTTTGATGTTTAAGAAAATACAGTACTATACACATTATACATATGCTTAGTTTAAAGTCATACGATTCAAAAAATCTCCATTATTTTCTCTTCGTGCTTACTGTCTAGTCAAACTAAAACACTTAAAATGAAACAGCCGGAGTACTAACTTTTTTTTTTACACATACGTACGTTCTACAATTCTCTGTCACCCTAAAAGCTTAGAAAACACTATGTGCACGTTTGGTTTGAGAATAAGTTATCCCGGGATTAGTTTTCACAGGAGTGTTATTCTACGTTCCTCAATGTGGGATAATAATAACACTACAATCCCGGGATAGTAAGTTTTGCCGCGATTTTATTAACCTAACCAAACATGAGATAAACACATCCTAAAATTAATTATCCCTTATTCCTCATACCAAACGAGCCCGATATGTCTAAATCTCAACCTCTTACTAATATCATCACAAAATTTACAAAAGGGGAGTCAATATCAAACCGACCATTCCCTTTCATTCACTAAAATAATGATACGAACTTGACTGAAAAAAACAATTTTGTATGTGTAATTTATTTAAGGGAATATGAGAGGCCAAGGACGGTGGTACCCTTTTGTAAGCATCTTCTTGGATTTGTATTTTTTTTTTTGTTGGTTTCCCTTTATTTTTTTGCTTTTAATTGAGTAATTGACCACATCACTAACTCAATAATCCATATGTCACATATGGCCATTTTTCTATACAAATTTAGTATATGGAATGGAACATCTCTCCTACCAAACTCCCACTATCGACGGTACATATTCGCCTTGAAACTTATTTACCAAATATTTGAGAATCGAACATCGAATAATTTATATATATATATATATATATATATATATATATATATATATATATATAAATACGTTTGATGAAATATTTTACTTTGAATCCACTAGTATACTTGTGATGGAACTATCATCTTGTGAAGTACAGACGCACGAATTTGAATAGCTTGTGAATTTGATACCATTAAAAATCACGTTTTAAACTTACCATAGTATATATAACCTAAAATTCGAGTAGAAAAGACGTTTTTTTTAAAAGTAGAAGACGTGCACTCGACACAATTATATTAGACGAAAATTGGTTCTTTTACCATTATAAAGTGCAGTTCGGTGCACTAAATTCTCGCTATTTGCAGGGTTCGAAAAAGGGCCGGACCTGCATGCATTTTTACATGAGACAATTTTCATAACTCGTGCCCTTAATATCCCGATCACATGATAATAACTTTATTAGTTACATCATGGTTACAATTAGAAAAAACAGTATTTGTGATGAAAATTAAAGTGTATTATATGAGTTTTTTTAAATTTGTAACGATATAAACTTGATCAAGAAAAAAAGAAAGCAACATTTGATTTGAAATAAATAATTATAAGATGAAAGAATACAATAATGGAAGGGATGTTATAAATTGTCTGCTAAAAGGAAACCTAAGAGTCATAATTTAATATAGTTGCCACCAAAGAATGAACCCCACAAGCCACAAGTTTCAATCAAAAACCCTCCTCTTGGACCATACTACTATTGCTCTCAAGTGATGATATACATATATACCTAGAAATTAAATATATATAGATCTTAATTATTATTATATTGTATCTTAATTTTACAGATAGATTGATAGCCCCCATAGACCACCACCCCTTCCACAAGTATATACACACTTTCACTTTTTTTTTAAAAAAAAAATGTCTAGTGTGAATCTTAGATAGCTAGACATTCTCATTTCTCATCACCTTCCTCATAAATATTATTCTTAATTTCTCTAAAAGAAAATTCACCATATAATAATACTCCATTCTCTTCATCTTTATATCTCTTCTTACATCAAGATCCAAAGGGAACAATTACTTAGAATTATATTTCATTACTAAATTAAATCAATTTTTGGATCATTTGTTTATCAATTATGGGGTTGTGTACTAAGTTGGTTTCAAATATTGATGATGGTCTAGATAATTGGACCTCCAGCAGCCAGAATACTCCACCGGAACCACCGTCGATAAGGCGGCAGCCGCCAACGAGACCGGAGCCGTTGAAATGTCCAAGGTGTGACTCAATCAACACAAAATTTTGTTACTACAACAATTACAACAAGTCACAGCCTCGACATTATTGTAAAGGTTGTAAAAGGCATTGGACCGAAGGTGGCACAATTCGTAACGTTCCGGTAGGCGGTGGTCGAAAAAACAAGCGATTGAGACCGCCTACTGATCATCCCGTTGATCATATAACTGGAAGAAAACGTATTACATTAGAGGTGAATGATCAGAGGTGTCCTCTAATCAGCACGACCGTCAATAGTACCACTACAAGTTCCATGCCAAGTGTCACAATAAGGGGAAATAGTACTATTATTAGTACTATGGGTGAAGATATCAAAAATCTTCCTTCATCATCATCATCATCACTACCATATGACATATTTTCAAGTCTAAAGTTGTCATCAATTCCTCAAGATGGGAATACACATTTTTCACTAATTCCCAATTCTAGTACTAATACTCAATTATCTTCAAATGTTTATTATAATTATGAATATATGGGGAAGTTTGACATTAGTACAATGGAGGAGTCAACGATAACTACAATCATGCCAATTACAAGCAGCAGTACTAGTGATCTCCTTTCTCATCAGCCATGGAAGGTTCCAGAAACAAGCAATGATGATGTTATTAATTATGAAAATATGTCAAGTAATTATTGGAATTGGAACGAATTCGACACGTTGAGTACTGCAGCTGATCTCAATATACAATGGGATGATTTAGAGATCAAACCATAAGAGGATCAAGAGAAATAATGTTGATTTTATTGGAAGAGTTTGTATATTGATTAGTTCAAGGATTTGTTTAATGTAAATTTTGTTTCATGCTTGCTAATGTTCAAGTCTTGCTAATAACAATTAATGTTACCATTAACCTTTTTTCTTAGCTTTTACCTCAAATAATGTATATTGTATATCCAGTATCATCTTTTTATCTGTGTAACTGTCCATTTAGGTTTCTGTACTATCTTGAGTTTCTGAAGTTGTATTTCTTATAATGATTTAACTTACAGACATCGATCGATAGTGATAAAAAAGATATTAACACCATTAGTGTATTTTAATCAATAAGATGGAACCTGCCTTATTTTCAGCTTAATAATCTTAGCCTCCGCTCGAAAGACGGAATTAGCTCAAGTCAAAGGACAATCAACAAAAAAGATCATAAGTTTCATTCTCGACATTGTAAATTCTTTTGTTACCTCTTTCATATCGGTGATTCATTAATCTAGTTCTGGCGACAAATTGCCTAGGAGGAAGAGAAACTTTGAATTCTTAACGTATTAAGTGTAACTATATCTTAGATGACTTGATAATATACAAAAATTGACTCTTTTTTATAATCAGCTTTGTTAGGACTTGTGAAGTTTTGATGATTGACAAAACAATGGAACACATACATGAAACGTGTTATACTACTTGTTCCATCATGCAGAGTCCGACTTGCATTAGGATTCCTTGAAATGAAGGAGTATCAAGTAGAAAGGACCTTCTGCACAAAGCACGAATCAGATAAGAGTCTACATATGATTAGGAGTATACATATGGGTAGACCAAGAGAGTCCAAGAATCAAGAGAGTCCAAGAAAGAAGAGAGTTCTTGTGGAATTAGAAGTCTACTTATGTAAGAACTCAAAGTCTGCACAAAGCATGAATGAGAGTTAGTGTTTGACTACAACACTCAAGAAGGGAGTCCAAGAAGTATGGGAATCCTTGTGGAGTTAAAAGTCTACTTGATTGTGACTATCAATGATAGTTATAAATACTCAAGGACTTTCAAAACGAAATTCATGCACTTATACTGAGAGGAGAAAGGCAGAAGAACAATATTTGAGAGAGCTCTACCTAGCTATCCAAGTGCTGCCAGTACGAAGAACCAGATTGAAGAACCTGTTCCACAGGACTATGTTTTACGGTTCTTGAGTTTAGTTTTGAGTATTGATTAATAGAGTTGTAATCTTCGTGCTTTCTTAGTACCAATGTGTTATAAACTTATTTAGGAGTCTAGTCTTCAAGTTGGGATAATTCAAAGACTTGAGAACACAAACCTTGAGAGATTTATGTGTTTTTAGGAATTAGAGTTAGTTCCTAGGGTTGCAAGAATCTTGTAATCTGATTTTCAAGTCGGGGAACTTGAAGTGGGAATATTCAATAGTCAGGTTACAAAGTTTGTAATCTTTTGTTGAGAGGCTCATATCATTGTGTTTAATGAAGTTGGGGTTAAATCCTGTAGAGGTACAGGTCGTGTTTTTTTACAACTTTTGTGAGCCGGGTGTTTTCCACGTAAAACTATCGTGTTCATTACTTACTGTCTTTACTGCTTCTGTTGAAACACGTTAGGTAACCTGTTTCACTCATATGCAACTCGTAAGTAAAATTCACTAAAATACTAGGTCGTACAGAACAACAAGCTTCATGCTAAAATGAAATTGTCATGGATTGTTGATAGGAAAGGGTTGTGCAAGTTCATTTTCTCCATGCATATGGATTGTTGATGGGAAAGGGTGTGAAATATTGAGAGGTACAAATTAAAATAGAAGAGATTGATGGGGTCTTATTCCAGCTAGCTAGTTGTGGTGGAATGATTTAGATGTGATGGAATGGAAGATTCTTTCTTGTGGACATATATGTTTAATCTGCTTAGATCAATAATTCTTTCCTATATTTATTTTCTTCCCTACATCTGTTTAAATGCTTGGGGACTCATTCCCTCTTGTTCCCTACTTGTTGTAGTAGCATTTTATTTTTTTTGTTGAATACTAGCAGTTTGTGCGTTGTGATTAGTCCCACATTATGTATATTTGGTCATAGGTAGGAAGAGCTTTCCACGTATACATTCGATTTTATCACCAACTACATAACTTTATAATGATTAAGTGAGGTGGAAATTAATTATGATTAAGTAATAAAATATTTATATGACACTTGTCATATTATCATTGATTTAATATCAATATTGAATGTGAATATTTTTTTTCTTCCTATACTCCATGAAAAATGGGGATAAATTACTAGGACAATTAAGTAGAGGGAATATAAGTGAAAGGATAGGAGGACAGGACTGAAAACAGGTAGACATATCGAATAGTGAAGATGTATAGAGCATTTTAGTTGATTGTTGATCAACGCAAATCATGGGATAAAAAAAGAAAGAATTTTGAATCTAAAATAAATCTTTCTTTTTTTTTCTCAACGAGAAAGGAACTTATGGGCGGGGTATTTTCGTGGACTAGCCCGCTTCCCATTACTCAATAGGGAAATTCCTCGCACATAATTAAGAGAGCCATTAAAAGATGACTAAAACACGAAAAAGGGGAACTACCTGAGCTAATGGTAGAGGCAAGAACATTGTCCTCGGTTAACAATGTTCAACTGTGAATTCAGAATTTACTATTTCTTCAAATATTAGATATTCACGTGTATAAATTTATGCTCCACATCGAAAATATTGAGTCCCCCAAATGAAATTATATATATTTAATGAAGCCACACTTCACATATTATATCTTTGTGTTCACGGGTTCCTTTGTGACATAACACAAAGTTGGTCTAATGCTTTTATAAGAGAGCACATGGGGGACTGTATAACGTGTGGTATAAAGATTGAATAAAGCCTATGGCCAAGCACAATCTCATAGCAAGTATTCTCTTCTAATTTGAGTGATAAATATCAGAGGACCTAAATTCAATCCCATTTAAATAACCAATTTAGAAATAAATATGCATATACACATTAAGTTTAAAATGGAAAATAAAAAAGTAGACCCTTCAAGATGATAATGACCTCTGATATAAAAGTCAAAGCATATGGACAATGGCTTGGGTATTCGATAGATATATATATGTCCAACTTGCTAATGGTGAAAGTTGGTAACTTTGCCTTGACAAGAAGGCCCTATACTTGCTTGGAAATAAACTAAGAACAGAAAGCTGCCCAATGAGTAAAGGACACAAAAAAGGTGACAGAAATCCACCACCACAAAAAAAAAAAAATATATATAAAAGATAAAAGGACTGCATGTCACGTGTTCGAACCCTTGCACAGACAAAAGCCTGGTAAATAAGTGAGAAGGATAGAGGGACGAGCCCATTATCTACAGAGTTACAAACCCTGCGTCCGTAGGTCTCAGAGATTTCTCAGAATGGTAAATGGCAAAAGGAACATTAGAATCATCTCAGTATCACTAGGTGGACATTCCATTTTTCCCTCATCAGGCCACAGAAAAACTCTGTTCAACAATATTGTACAACAGAACTTACAAGTAGCAGTCATACCTATCTATATCTATATCCCTACTCTGGCTACTCAGCAATTTTGGACAATGATGAAGGATTCACACAAGTCGCAACAAATAATCAGAATGTCCAAGTCTATTGAGGTCAAATCACCAACCCAACAGGGTTAAGTAAACCACAAAACCAATACCACAAAAATCTACACATCAAGGTCAATGCAAGAGTTTAGCGAGTGTACAACCAAAGTCTCCTACTCCTCAATGGGTTCATCGGAATGCATTCATCCTTATGCCACCATCCATTCTTGGAGGAATGGATCCTTCATCGGCTTTGGAGTAGGTGACGTAGAAAAGCTCAGAGACAATGCCAGTGAAAACAATAAAAGCAGCGCCAGCACCAAAGACTCCCTTTCTCAAAACCTCACAGGAAGGAGGATGTTGTGCCAGGTAAGTCCTATACTTTGTATGGTAGGCATTCCTAACGGAAGCCGCCAGTAAGCACACTTCAGCAATAAAGAATGTGACCCTGAAAGATCCAGAAACAAATATGTTCAGAAAGATAAATTTGTTTCTCACATATTCGACATGATTCTTACATACATCAGCGAAATCATTATTTCCCTACACTGGCTAGTAAAAACCAAAATGCAGCTCATGAACCATGTTTAAGGAGAAACATACCAGCAGGTGATAAATAAGACAATAGCCCATGCTCTTGATTTTCCAGGTCGCAGTGCCCTCCCACAGCATAAGCATCGACTTGCAAACATTATGAGAAGCTGACTAGCTAAAAGAAATAAGAATGAACCCACACCCAGGCCAGTTGCAATATCTGATTCATACACACAGTAATTATACTCTGCATCTCTGTTGATAGTCGCCTGAAATAAGGAACACAAAATTTAAATTTACTGAAAATGTATATTATATACTAAATATTCTCAAGTATAGAACAATCAACCTTATAGTCAAAAGAGATAAGTCAGAAAACCAAAGCAATTAGCACAGATCTTGATTTATATCAATTACTTCTTCGCACTGCTCCAATATCTCATGAAGTTTCCTCTTAGGCCCCCATCATAGTTGGCTCCTACAATGACAATAACTATCATTGCATGAAACTTGTTGAAGTGTGTGACCATCTCATTTAAAAGCTTAAGATGTTAGAGGGAGCACACTTTTATTATTTAATTATATTCTCAACACGCCCCCTCATGTGCATGCTTCGTTCATTTTTTTTATTGGCCAAGCAAGTGGAAATTCATTTATTAATGAGTGGTTGAGATTCGATTCCAGGACTTCTATCTACTTTGATTGCTTTGATACCATATGAGGAAGCACGAGAAAATATTATTAAGATGTGTAGACTACATTATTTCACAGAGCCTTATTTATAGATGGTACACTACAACCTTTTCCATAGGACACTATATACAGTCCTATTCTAACAAAACGTATGATCCATATCCATTGTGAAAATTTCACATTTAATGTCTGAGCTACTACAGTATGTGTCACTTTGTAATGTCGGCATACTTGCAGAACTACTCTGTCATGATTAGTTCCTATCTGTTCTAACCTTGAAAACTTAACGAGGACTTTGATCACACTCATATCATTTAAATCCTAACAGGCTTAGATAACTTCCACTCTGCTGGCATTTGAGCAAGGAAATCAACAAGGGATAAGTCTACTCGAGGGTAAGAGACCTACATATTGGGGTTGATCTAATACAGATAACAGACTTAATAACAGAAGATTGAAATTGCCAGTAGTTGAGACACTCCAACTCCCAACACACACACACAGAGATTCAAGGGAAGAAGAGAGGACACTAAGCAAGATGTAATATACCATGAAGGTAGTAATTGAACAGATTTCAATTATATAATCTGCAAAAAAGTTGATGCATTGCATCTTATATGGAAAGGTCAAAATGTACTTATAGGAAAAATATATCTGGTCACCTGTTTATATGGCGACATGACTGAACAAGTTAGTTATCCTTTTCATTTTCCAAATCTCAAAAAAACGTCAAGTCACTTGTGGAACTCAAAGAGTTATCGAAACAACTTTTTAGATCATCTGAGTTAAGGATATAACTATCACTCCTTCCGAGTTAGGATCAACCTACACCCGAGAAGTTGGATAGGAAATTATCTCTAGTCAGTAGTCACACTTACAAATCTTTTCACGTGCTTATATAACAATGATACTCTGCTAACAATGCTTCTAACTTAAACATTTGACTGACATAAACAAAAGTCACCAATTCCTTCATCCGGGTTACAATATTGACAGGATATCATAAAATATTGGACAAAATTAGAAATGATCACATCCGATAAGTTTCAAGTAACATACACAAAGGATAAGAGAAGGTCGTTTGATTTAGTTTGGTCATGTCCTATGTAGACCTCCAAACACACCAATCTATAGATGTGACACTATGGTAATTGATGATACTAAAAAGGAACGACGTAGATCTACGATAAGATGCAGGGAATTAGTAGGAATCAACGTGAACTTAGCAAGCATAAAGCAATAATGGAAGCAAAGATCCAATTTACCAACACTGGTAAGATTAAAGCTTAGTTGTTGGTGTTGTTAGGCTTACATTAAGTCCGGGTAGGGATAAGTGAAAAATTTACAAAACCTTTATTTGTAAAGAACCTCTAATTAGACAAAGACATTACTTGCTATTAAATGAGGGTTAGATTTCTCATATGGTCACTCAACTAGTAGTTATTATCTCTGAAAGTGCCTTTCTTCTTGATTCCAATTTTCTTGGACAAAGAAAGTGACTTTCTGAGATAATAAGTTAATAATTATTCGTTGAGTGACCATATGAGAAATCAACTCCAATAAATGAAAAGCGACCCAATGTAGCAGAATATGTAGAGGACCCATATGGCCAAATCCAAGAAAGAAATAAGACTATAATTCAATGGACAACAACAAGAAGACACATGTACTAGGCTAGTAGTGGGGCATGACCCTACTTGTTCAGAATTCAAAAGAACCCCACCCCACCCCACCCTTTTTATTTTCAATTTTATTAAATCAACTTCTGGGTCCTTCCCTGGATATCACCTCAACAAGCTATAAACTATGTACTAGCACTTAATGCAACTATCTTCAACCTAGGTTAACCTTGCTAGTGTTAGTCCTTAACTACTGTTCATAGTGCACAAAGACTTAAAGGGTTGAGGATTTTACCCCCTAAAATAGCTACTAATAATTATTCAATTTTCAACATACCAACCCAAAACAAAAGACCCCAATACAGTAGTACTATATGATACTGAAAGCTGAACAAAATATAACAAAAAGCAAAGAAAGCATACAAGAAAAAATAATCTTAGTATCTCCTTTGGTTGAATACCTGAATTTTCACCTAATTAGCTAGAGTTCTATTCCCCCCTACCCAAATTTTTTTAAAAAAAAGCATACAAGAAAGAGCAAAAAGAAGAAGAAGAGGGAAAGAACTGACAGTAGCCCTCCTCTGCTCAGCAGCAACAGCAAGTCCAAAAGCAATCAGATCAAGCACAAAAACCACAACCAGTAACAGTGTTGAAGCCATCTTGCTATACCAACTTTATATTTTTCCTCTCTGCAACCAAAATCAGACCCAAACAAAATATATTTATACAGCACAATAAAAAGTTAGATGCGTATACGCAAGGTAGAAATTAAACTTAGACTAAAGCATATCTTAAAATAAAATAAAAAAAGGATTGGTTATAATAAGTATTTGAATTTAAAGGGGTACTTGGTGAGGAAGCAAGAGGTACAAAGCTATGGAAGGAGGTCTTCTTAGAAGATGTCCAAATTACTTTACTTTAGTTCTTTTTTCTGCTTTATATTTAACATTTAATATTTATTTATACAAAGCTACCTTTGCTGATTCCTTATAGTAAGTTAGTAACAGAGTAGGAAAAAGCCGTATATATAGCATTGGTATAATATTCCTTCCAATGTAAGAAAATATATAAAAATAGGTTCAACTTACATATTCTAAGAGATGGTTTGGTTATGGTATTAGACCAATTAATCTCCGTATAAAATCTTGTAATAGATGATATAACATCTAATTGTCTGTATAAAAAATATATAATACTAATACTACAATGTTTATTTAAAGATATACATAATATGCACAGAAATTAAGAAGTATGTATAGATAATTTAAATGACATTATTTGAAAACTTGTATTTTCAAGTCTCTTATAATTTTTGAACAACAGGTAATTGAACAAAACGACCCCTAATAGTAGACACTATCATGTAATTTAACTTATGACAACAAACTATATTTATTTTTATTATATTAATGATCTAATTTTATAAAATAAAAGTTATTATGTCAATGCATACAATTTAAACTCATAAAACATAGTAAATGATACGTACTTGTTTATACGTTTAAGAGAAAATGCATCAGGACCCCCCTAAAGTTGGTCGACATTTGGAAGTAGACACCTAAACTTTACGGGGATTCTATTACACCACTCAACTAATTATACAGTTGTAAATACCCCATTTTGACCCATTTGCTCACCAGCTTTGTTCTCACGTTTCAAAGGCGCGTGACTGAAGGAAATTGCAGCAACAAATCAATTAAAAAAAGCCATGTGGCATGGTTAATTTAAATCCTTTCTTTATATAAAGGCACTCATCTTCTCAACCTCCCCAAAACTCCATTTCTAGCCGTTGGAGAAGCTTCTCCAAAAAAAAATTCTTTCATCATCAACGAAATCAGATACAAAAGGTAAGAAAGTTCCATATGTGTCCTTTAGTAGCTTTAATTTCTTGTTGTTTTGTTTAAAATTTCTGAAATCAAGCGATTAGGTTATAGGAAAACTATTGTTACAATGTCACATGCAAGCTTGAATCGCATTTGTAATGACGAAAATGATCCAATGTTGCGTATGACAATGCGTTGCAAACATGGTGACTTACTTCCAATGCAGACTTCATGGTCGGACGATAACCCAGCTAGAAGATTTTGGTCCTGTCCACGCTATCGTGTATGTTCGATACAAATTTCTTTAATTATTTTATGTTTCAGTTAAATTGATTTGTTTGTGGCCTATTTTAGGAGAAGTCATGCAAGTTCTTTAGATGGAGGGATCCTGAAGAAATTGATCTGCGATCCAAAGCAGTTATTCCCAAATTGGCGAATAAAATTAAGGAATTGGAAGGAGCATTAGCATTTTATGAAAGTAGGGACAATATGATGAAAGATAGTGATGATAAGGTGATCAGGGAGACGAAGAAGACAAAATGTTGCACTTGGAAGCTAATCTTGGTGATTGACATCGTGTTTGTTCTTGTTTTAGGCATTACCAAGAAAGTGAAGCATGACCAATGTAATTGTGTGCACCTACAATTGTCATAGTTGTCCTATTTACATCTAGTTTGGTATTTTTGTTTGGTTGTGTAAGGCTTATGGAACCTTATTTGTATCTCATTGGATTACGTCAATGGAATATTTATCTTTTGTGTCTATCTTCTGTGCTTTGTCCAACTATTTTCTGTGATATTGATAACCATTTCTCCATTAAAAACATGTTAACCACATTTCATTGGCAACTACAATTCTATTAGATTAAAACAATCAAAAAAAATCATTGAAATAGAGAATGAACACTTGATTGAAATAGAATATGAATCAAATGCAATAGTGTTGTTGGCTCAATATCAAAAGTGATATTGTAGAGTTTGGTACAGTACTGTTAACAGTAGCAAAATCAAAATGAGTTTGGTACCTAATACATCACTCTAAACTGACAAAAAATAGCAACAGTTGCACCAAAAAATATCACAGCAATAACACCAAAAAATAGCAAAAGATGCACTACTTCCATGGGACATGGGTCTTTCGAGTTGAACTGCTTTGATTTTCATTGTTAGCAGCAGTTGCAGACCTTGTTTGAACTCTTTTTTCACCCCTCATTTTTTCAAGTCTGTTACTGGAAATGACTGACTTCCTCTTCCATTTCATTTCATGGCGTGGCTTATAGCCAATATCTCTAGTAACTTAATCAGCCCTCCTTGTTGGTCTTATACCAATGTCAATAACTCTTCTACTTGGCATTCCAAGCTGTTTAAACAAGTCACAAATATTAGAAAACTCTAGCAAATGCTAACCAACATAAACTAAATAATTCAACCAAATTGTAATTCTTTACTTACATTAAGAATGGTAGAACCATCATCACCTTGAAATAATCCAAACCCCACTATCCTTGGCCTTTTAAAAGGTCTTGTTGCTCCATCACTAGGGCCCTCATTCTCTTGTCTTTCTTGATGCACCCCCCTTTATCTGCCTCTTCCATTGCCTCTTTCACTGCCTCTTCTTTCATTACCTTGGCTTTCTTGAGGTGTTTATCTTCCTCTGCCCAAGCCTTCATTTCCTTGGCTTTGTTGAGACACCCCTCTTCCTCTTCCCCTTCCCTTTCTTCTTCCTTCTCCTTGTTGAGGCATCCCTTTTCCTCTCCCTCTTCCTCTCCTCTCCCCCCTCTTGCTCTACTACTTTCATCATTTATTGTGGCCTATTTTTGAAAATACAATACATTAGCATATATTCAAATAAATCAAAAAATAATTTATATATATTTACCTGTGACTGGGTAGAAGGTCCAGCAGATTGACTTGGACCTCTTTGAATAAGAGGACATCCTCTCTTATTATGTCCCTTTGTATGACAATTGCTACAAGTCATAACAACACCATTCTTGCTAAGCTTTTCAGTTTTTTTGCTTTCATTAGCCTCCTTCCTTCTAACTTTTCTTGGCCTTCCAGGCAATTTCTTGATTTCTGATGGCTTTACTCTTGGATTATTAGATATTGGCCACATTTTCATATTGTTCATTGGCTGAATAAAATGATCATAAGTGCTGAGGTAGGTATCCTTGTGATAACAGCTGGCAACATAATTAATTGGCTCAAGCTCTCTGTAATGCAGGGCAGTAACAGCATGAGGACAAGGTATGCCCCTAAGCTGGCAAGATCTACAACTACAATTGTGCCTAATAATGTTTACTGTGTGTGTAAATTCTTTGTGTTGGATCTCAAATCCCCTTTCCCCATTCCAAGACAAGTTGCATTGTGTTGACCTTTGAATGTTGTCTTGTAAAATCTTCAAAGCCATGGGGGAAATATCAGTGATCCATGTACTTGAGAACTCTCTTAACTGACCAATTCTTGTCATCATCTTTACCCTAATCTCCTCAAGCATTGTAATGATTGTTTTGTATCTTGCACTCAATATCCATGCATTAAAACTCTCTGTCATGTTATTATCCACAACATCACATTTACTATGTTCTTGAAAGTACCTTTTGCACCATCTTTCTAGATTGAAATATAGAAGATCATCCAAGCAATCCCTTCCCAACAACTTCATATCATCTATGTAGTCTCTTAATTCACCTTCAAAAGTGAATTTTGCAATCTTCCAGAATAATCTTCTTCTTTCTATCCCCTTCCATAATTTGGACCAGTTTGCAAGAATGTGTCTAGCACACATTCTGTGTTCAACAAGTGGCATTAACTCTTTTACTGCAATTTTCAATCCCTACCAAAGCAACAAAAATAAATAGATATTTATTAAGCTACACAGCTAAAGAAAAATAAATAGACAATCAAATAGTAATTATGAATACCGAAATATACCTTTTGCATATCAGTAATCAAGGTTAGTTCATGTCCTTGTCCAAGATCAATTGGCAGCATTTGATTATTCCCATCTCTGCAAACAGTCACCAATAACTGACATTTGCACACTCCTTTGATAAAACACCCATCCAAACCAATGCACCTTCTAGCACCTCCAAAGAATGCTTTCTTTAAAGCATGAAAGCACACATAAAACCCTTCAAAGATTTTCTCTCTAGTTTCTACTGTTTCTCCAACTTTAACAACACAAGTGCTACCTGGATTGGCTATTAAAAGTTCATCTCTTTAATCAAAAATTCTACCATACTCAAGAATGTGATCACCCCTGATCTCTTCTAAAACTCTAGTCCTAGCTTTTCTCACTGTTGTCTTTCCAACATGAATCCCCAATTCCTTTCTAATAATCTTCTGCAAGTCCACAATCCTAATGTTTGGCTGCTCAGTTATTCTATCTTTGTATTTAGTGGCCAAATACTTTGAATTGCAAAGATAGTGGAAAGTTGAAGTCAAATATATATGAATAGGATTGTAATTTTTAACCACAAAATCACCAATTGGGCTATCAAAACTTGCCATCAATAAGCATGGGCAAGTCTTTTTGCAGCATCTCACTCTAACTCTTTTAGACTCATTCACATATTTTTCAATCTGAATTTTTTCTTGAATTGCATATCTGGTCACTGCTTTCCTAAACTCTTCTACACTTGCAAACACCAAATCAGTTTCCCAAACAATCTTCTCACAACTTGCATCAAACACAACTCTGTTCTTGGTCTTTTTTCTAATAGTTTCATGCACTACTTGGTCAACTTCTTCACCATTTCCCCAACCTGTTTCTTCTTCAAATTCAAATCTAGGAGCTTCATCACCTCCTAGCTTACCAAGTAAGCTATCCCTATTGTCAATAATTGTCTCATCATACCCTATATCTGGCCCCTTTTCACCATTATGAACCTGTTCATCAGTTGTGCCCCTAGGTCTCCTATTTGACCTATTGAAATATCTTTTGCTTGTCCTGATGTCCCTAAACTCTTGATGTACATCACTATCAAGGCTACTTTCTTCACTAGTATCCTCTTCAGATCCATCTTTTGAATCTTCACCTATTATAGGCTCATCAGGATGAGTAGAAGGTTGAATAGGAGGATTGGAAGGTTCAGTAGCAGAAGAAGAAGCCTGGACAGTAAGATTGGTAGGTTCAGTAGGAGAAGAAGAAGGCTGGACAGTAGGGTTGAAAGGTCCAGTAGAAGAAGGAGACTGAATATGAGGACTAGAAAGAGAGTTGGAAGGATGGATATTAGGTTAGAAGACACATCCTCATTAAAAGGGGTAAAAGATTTCTCACCTACCCCACCTACACCATCAAAAGACACACTAGTGTCCATCACATGGGGGACATACTCCAATGCCAATTGGTCAACAACTGGCTCATCAACTCCATGACAAACATAAATATCCAGACTATCCTCATTTTTTAACATAGAGACAATGTCACAAATAACCTTATCACACTTAATTTCAACTAAAAAACCATCCATAGGATTCTTAACAAAGAAAGAACAGTCTGTTGTATATCCTAGTTCCTTTATGTAGTCTCTTAACTCAAAGTAGGACATTCTATCAACATCAATATCTAGATATTCAGTAATTGATCCACCAATATAATCAGTTGGGGGACCAAAATCAATTACACCCCCATGATACCACCTCATAGTTATGAGAATAAAAGCCACAGTAAAGTCTTGAAATAGTAATACCAAACACATTTCAACCACACAAAATCAGACAAAAGTTAAAAGTCAAAACAGACCAAACCTAACACTATGTTACGCATGAAAATCTAACACTATATAGGCATTTTCAAGGCACAACAAAATAATAACGAGACAACAATCAAGAACATTACTAATATTTTTTCACAGAACTACAAAGATGTCAATCACTACTACACGAACTAAAATAATCTTTTTATACGAAAAATCATGATGTTTTTCTACAGATCACTACTAAGATGCTTTTCCCCAAAAAATCACTACTACATGAAAATAATCACTATAAAGATGTTTTCCCTAAAAAATAACTACTACACAAAAAAAATTTAGACATTTTTACAAAACTAAAGAAATCGTGAAGAACCCTAACCTGTAAGCTTTCACTACTTTGTTTACTATGCAATTTCTTAGTTTTCGACACCACGATCTCAGCAATTGACAAAGACGATCACAAACTCTAACAGTCCCTTAGCTTTTTTACTTTTCTGATTTTGATCGGTTTAGAGAGAGAAATAGAAATATCTAGAAGGGTTAAAGGTTAAAAGAGGCGGGTCAGGGTTAAACCCGACTTATTTACACGGGTTGGGTAATTAAAATTATTATTAATATTTTATTAAGGGGTGAGACACGCGCCCCTTTTGAGACAAAAGTTGGTGAGCAAATGGATCAAAATGGGGTATTTACAACTGTATAATTAGTTGAGTGGTGTAATAAGACCCCTGTAAAGTTTAGGTGTTTACTTCCAAATGTCGACCAACTTTAGGGGGGTCCTGATGCATTTTCTCTACGTTTAATTGTAGAAAGCTACTGTTTTCCTCTTTAAATAAAGTGGTAAAGGACAATTAAAGTGGTCACGTGAGTTCCACCAGGATCAATGAACCGTTCCACGGTTCAACTTATCACGTTAGGCAAGAGATCAAAAAGTTAAACCGAATGTTAATAGAAAATCTCTTTAGCTGGCTTCCCCTTACACTCCAGATTTTGCACAACTGAATATCAATTTACTCACAAAAGTGGGATGTGCTTGGTCCCCTGCACCAATAAGACTATCCTTTATATTGTATTCAACTACCGAGCCGGAATCAAACGTAAAAATAGGACGATTTCAACATTTAGGTGCCATCATACACAGCTTACAACACTCTCAACTACCTTGCTGGAACCTAGCTATCAATTGAGGAATGACATACTAGATCAAGATTTCTGAAACACAAGAGAGCCTCTCAATTAAATTAGACCAAATCAAATCAGTAGATATCTCTACAAAAATATACAGCTAACCCTGCCGGAAAAAAACTATTATGGTACACCTTGAAGCTTTACATAATCTCCGAGATCTCAAGAACACAATCTGTCCCATTAAATTGGGATGGCAACGCTGGAGCGAGCTTTCCTTGCCTTCCACTTATAACCAGACATGAGCTGACGGCTGCAATATAAATGTTCAAGGTGTTTCTCGGCAAACATAAAGCATCTTATGATGCAAGTACTGGGAATGCCCGAGGAATCACACTAGACAAAAAAATATCATGAAGCTGTGTCCTCTAGAATTCCATAGACCCACTCTTCAGCCTCTCCATTCGTGCCTGGAGCCCTGAAAGTGCCTTCTCATCCATCGGAAGAACTCCACTCTGAATGGTATTTTCAACGCTAGAATGTTCAGTGCCAGGAGCTTGATTTGACACCACGTGACTGATGTTACCATTCATGGACATTAGTGGTCTATTACTTGGGTCCACGTTCCCCGCAGTTGTAGCTAATGAAATACTTTTCATTCTTTCGCGGATCGCTTCTAGTGTTCCACTAGTAACTGCAACAAAAAAAACTACTTTGTAACTGACATTTGCGGTGAACAGTTAATATCAAAAATGAAAAAAGTAAAAGGAAAACACAAAGGCGAGAATAGAAAGAGCTTGGCACATTGTACCTCCAGAAGGCAATCTATCATTTCTCTGTTCCCCCAATTGTTGCCGTAACTCCAAATGTTCAGATGATAGCCCTCTTGAGGGGAGGGCGTTACCACCTCTGTCATCTTCGCCGTACGACGGTGGCAAACTAAAGTGTGATGGCTCAACTTTATTGTTTACAGATTTTGCATCATTCAATGGGTTTGTATTTACGGGAGATAAAGGGCCAAATTTGGGAGAAGACAGGTTTAGTGAAGATGGGGGAGGAGTTGGCATGGGTACACTAGATGGCGTCCTTCCAGCCGCAGCATTCTTTTCCATCTGCAATTTCATGACACCAATTATTTCATGACTAGTAACTACGATTCTATAAATGTGTAGTACAAAGAGATCTAATGCACACCTGGGCTAGACCATCTCTAATATATGTTCGGAATGCCTCACTAGCATTTTGCAGCTGAGCAAATATATCAACCTAATACAGATTGGAACAAAATGATATTACGAGAAGTTCAGCTTTAAAGGTAGGGAAATAAGTTGACACTTAAAAAGGATGAAGCATCGTGCCTTGGGATACAATTGTGTGATCCGGTATAACTCATAAAGACCAATTGTGCAGGTTTGCTTGTCACCTATCTTCTTAAATATGGCAGCAAGTTCTTGCTGTAAAACACACAACACTACTTTTTTATTTACCAGTACAATCAACAAAATTATATTGCAAAGGAAAGAAAAGGAAAGTTAACTTTCGAAAGAAAACACAAGCTAGAAAAAAAAAGGCCAAACACATTATACCTTCAACTGAGCATCTGCATTATGTGTTGCTGGTGCTGGATTATTTGCTGCAGAATCACCCCAGTGAGTTTGGCCAGGTACAGACGGAGTCAACATCCTTGCAGCTGCCAAGGTCTGAAAGATTATTAACATCAATTGGAAACTCCACATGAATTACTAGTGCAGAAAAGGCAATATGGCAGCTAAAAATTGCATGACCTGAAGGTTAAGATCAATGTAGGCAAGAATAATGGGTGGTGGTTGCATGTCTATCGGCACCATGGACAGATGACCTTTTATTGCAGTACCACGAAGCTTGACAAGTTCATGCAGCACAGTTTTCACCATTCGTAAAGGTTTATCGTCGGCTCCCGCTCTTTCAGTAGTTGATAAGACAAGGATTAGGAAAGAAAATAGTTGATTAATCCATATCGAAGCGCATACCCAAAAAGCAAAATCTGAAATCTAATTAAAAGCTACCTCCTCCTAATCTCTTCCATTCCTAGTTCTTGCAGGTAAATGTGAATACTCTGAAGGATGCGATCAAGGTCGACGTCATATATGGTGCTTTGAAGAACCTATAAAATGTGAAAACAAGGGTTAATACTTAATAGCCACAATATCAACCTTCTAGAAAGAAACATGTCCACTACTACTACTACTGCACAACATGGGAGAGCTTGTATTCAGAAACTTACGACATCACATCGAACAAAGAGAGAGAAAAGGAGGCAGACAAACATATTCGCATAAAACGTAGATACTGCTAGAGAATTCCTAGTCATCACAATCTAAAAATCCCAAGACGGTAGAGTAAAATAAAGCAAGAAAAATTACCTTTGTAAGTTTTATAAGACATTTGACAACCAAATCAGAGAACTTCTGATTTCTTATGACAAGAGACTCATTCGTTGCTGGAGATGGCCACCTTGATGGGTCCAAAGGCCGTAATAGATTAATCAGCACAACGAAGGATGATGTTCGATCAGCATTGTCCTATATTAGTGACCAAAAATAGAGAGAAAATAATCAGGACAAGTAAGCTAAAACAAGGTAAACTGCATTTTTTTGTGCAATTTCAAAATCAGAAGTACCAAGATTTTTAGCATCAGAACGTTCAATGCTTTCAAGAGCTGACTGCCATCATCCATACGGGGTACTCTCTCATCAAGAAGCCAAAGCAAAAGTTCAGTAATGAGGATATCAAGGGTACTCTCCTTTACGGCATGAGAAAGCGTTTTATTCTGAAATGTCTGCAAGCAAGGAAACAGCCGGAAATTGAGATATTTCCCAATACGTGTTAGACCAACAATTGTTCCAACACTTGATGATCATTTATACAAAGAAAAAACAATGTCGGTGCAAAATTAATAGAAATTGGATAACCACATGCCTGCATGAGTGTGTTGAGAACATATTTGCAAGATCTTGAAGATGCACCCATCAGACTGAAGTCAAAAGTTTTTGCTACCTGTAGTAAATCTGGAACATGAGCAATTTGAAAGCATACAGAGACAACAACAAATTCGTTACAAAAAGAATGAATAATATTGTGCCTTATTTGCTAAGCAGGAAACAAGCCTATCTGCATCTTTGAGAATTTCATCCATGGCACTGCCTTCAGGATCATTGGTTGCAAGGGCCAACAAGTGGCACACAACTTTCATTCCTTCAACAGACTGCAACAAGGGAAAGGATCGCTTGCATCAGTGAAAAATTGACAGTTACCCTCATCCGCTTTAATGATGAATCCATAAAAGCAGAAAAACCAGGAAATAGACACAAACAAACAGAAAGATGAACCCATAACCAGCTTTAGTAAAATGTGCAACATACGCTGTGCTGGACTGTAAACAACTTACGCATTGGTTGATAAACTCATAAAAAAATTAGCAATGAGAATTTATCCCCAAAACCAAAAAAGAAACAAATCATCAGCAGTCTAATTAGGGATCCAAATTTATATATTTCAATGGGGACAAAAACCATTCATATTCTTATACAAAAACACAAACATTGAGGATCATGTTAACTTTTTGGCAATCATTTGGATCACCCAATATGATTCAGGGTGTGGAAAACATCTCACTGGTGTTCGGTAAGTAAGCAGAAAATATTTCAAAAACATTTACATATAATCTAGAAACACTATGGGGGTGGGTGAGGGGGTGGAGGTGGGAGCTATGGAGTGTGTTGGAGAGGATGAGGAAAGAGTCGAATGCCACTTGTGGAACTTGTATTCCCTGGGGAAGTCATTTTCCTCATTTTCAAGGATTTCCTAGAGGAAGTGTTCTCCAAAAATGTTGACTAACCAAACATGGATATATTGGAAACATCTTCACGCCAAACACACCCTTAATGCAGTCTTGTTTGGAGAATGGTCATTTTTATTCAGTGTATGGAGTATTTAAGCTTATATAATCCTACAATACTTTTAACACGGAAAAGGAAAAGGGGAAACAACCTGCTCAGGAGAATCATATGATATAATATCCAGAGCTTCGTTCCAGTCTGAGGGACCAATTGTACCAGAAACTGGCCGTAAATTCACATTTCTTTCCATGGGAAGCTCTGTACTGTTATAAATATCCCTGGAAAGAAGAGACAAGGAAAAAAATGAGCAACCCATCTTCAGATTGGTAAGAGAAATAAGATGCAAGGATCTCTTGATCACCTATTTAAGATTGGGCCAGCTATCGATCGTGAAACTTCACCGCTCGGCTCTGCCAGATCAGTCCTTAAGATCATAAAACCAAAATTTCCAATGTCAATGAAGAAAGTAACAAATAATTTGAGCTCAACCTGAAGCACAAAGAGATGTGGTTATTCTACCTTTGAAATTTTACAACAAATATTTTTTCCATAGAAACAAAATGTAAGACAAATCAGAACTCAAACGAAGACCGTCAAAATTTACATGGTCAAAGTGTTCTATAATTATCCAGGTCCTGGACAGTTGATTATCATATAGGTTGGATTTGCAATCCTGGGGAACGAGGCAACTCAATACCCTCCAAAAGATGTTTCGTGTCTAGATGAAACGTTAAACACTGAAAGTACACTCCAAAAGATGTTTCTTGCCTAATAGAAACTTTATACATCGAAAGTACTGGGTGAGAGTACCAAGAAACAAGAAGATCACAATATTAGCAAATAAATAGATACCCGTTATCCCTCACTGAACGCCTTAAAGCAGCCCTAGCTTCCCCAGGTTTGCCCTCTCTTCTTTTGTCCATCTCTCTTGCCTGGAAGAAATTAGTACGCAGTGCTGTGAGAAAGGTAAGGGAAGAAACTATGCAAGACAATAAAGCAAAAAAATAGCAGAAATGTTTAGCAACCTTCCACTTGAATCTATCATCTAACATGCTTCTCTGCGCCTCTGTCAGCTTTCCAAGAAATTTCCAAATGTCATCACCTAAAAGACATTTAATTAGAACCTTAAACCTACATCCATACTATTCTTTCATTCATCCAGTTCACTGTAAAAAACATATTTCAGAAGGCGCACACATACCAAGGGCTTACAGAATCTAAAACGGGAAGCCAGCTAAACTCAACCTTATACCAGTATTCATAACTAAAGAGCCTCATAGAACACAAACACTCACCAAGAATCTTATAGCCAGTAGCCAGAGTATTCAAAGCAGCCTTCCTAGTTTCACCATCTCGTTCTGCTGTTAAACTTGCAACAACTTGCAAGGATTTTAATTGTCCACCAATCTATCAGCAGGAAGGACAGAAGACGAATTAGCAACCTCTAGAGATGAGAAGATCAATAACTCAGATATTTACCTCAGCTTCATGATTATCCAGTAAGTAACCAACAAGGTCAGCACATTCTATACGAGTTCGATTGCTCCTTGATCGTAAACCTTCCAAAATATAAGGAAAAGTCTTTGCAGCAGAATATGCTTGGATGATTTGCTTAGTTAGCTCTCGCATTTTTTCTCGCACTTTTTCAATGTTATGGCCAGACTGTTAAAAGATTGAAAGGAGATATATGAGACAGGTCAGTCTTACTATTAGAATAAAGGAGGCAAAGTGTTGGTTAAAACAGAGGAGATGTTACATGTATACAGCATCAGCACCACGCCTAAATATCCATGTATATGTGAACATAATACCAATAACAGTTCTTGTGACTAACTATTTACTAAATAAAACTACTACGATCTATCTAATCAAATGATTCCACGAAGTAAGTATAATAATTGAACTACTATGACACTACAAAAGACGCAATTAAAGAAAATGAGGGAATAATTTCAGACTACAATAAAAACCAAACATCTAACACAGCCTGTCATCTTAAGGCAAAGCATACCAGAAAAGGCAGTTTCCCCAATTTACAAGCAAATATGTTTATATATACACATACAAGATTAAATGCAATAGGAACAGCCTGAATTGGAAATGCTGCAAGAAATCACAAATGAATATACAAAATTATGAAGATAGCAAAGGAGAGCCCATATAGACCTATAAGCTTCAAAGAACAAGCATAAAGAACATCACAACAATTTTAAGTAAAGGAGATCATTGGACAAGCACCTTCTCGACCAAACAAGGAAGGAAAATGGCAGCTTCAGCTTCAGTCATCGTGTATCCCTCGTTCCTTAACATCTCAAAAAGCTCAGGCAGAAATTCCAGAACCTGAGAAAAATTATCACAGTAAAGTACTGGAATGACTTCAGGGGAGAAAGTAGCAGTAGCTAAAATAACATGCTAGCACCAAGGAAAAGGACAATAAAAGGAATAGGAATAGGAACAAACCTTTAATAGGCAGGAAGTGTTTGATTCGCAGAACCTCAGGACAAACCATCTCAGTACTATATCAAGAACTTCGATTAATTCCTTCCCAATTGATGGAAGCGCCTGAAATGTGCAAAAGGAATATGGTTGATGATAGTCAATTCCACAAAGAACGTTGATTTAATCAAACTGTTTCAGTAAAAGCACCTTTTGCAGCATCTCTATTCCATCAACTTGTTTCTTGAAGTCCGTACTGAGAAGCCTCCGATGCAAATCCTCTCTGAAGTACTTCATCAGGTCAGTCTGCAATTAAAGATTAATGAGATTTACCAATCAAATGAAAACTAGAATTATTATAATTTCAAGAAATGAATCTTCCAGAAACCTCAAGATCTTGTATCTGTTCCAACCGTGGCTCTTCAAACTTAAATCTGCGCACAACTATTCTCTCTCTTTCACCCTGTAAGTGTATATTTGGTCATAGCATCACTGAACAAAAAGGAATTGAAAACAAATACAGTAGGCATTTGGCCATAGAATTTAAGTAGTTGGAGTTGAAGATGGAGTTGTGTTGGTTATACTTATCGCAAAGAATATTTGGAATAATATTCATGCTTCAATGCACTTAAATATAACTTCAAAAGTGAAAAGTGCATTGGAAAACATGTTATATGCTGTTTTCCAAATTTGAAATACAACTTCAAGTTGGATTTGGGATTTTCATGGTAAAACACTTGTTTACAAATAAAGTGAAAAATTATTCTGGAAAAAAGGTGAATATTTTTTATGGACAAACGGGTCCATAATATTTCCTGAAATATAGATATACCTTGTTTGAGTCCTTGACATTTACCAAAGCTTGTGACTGGATACTAATATCCTGAACAGACATTAGGGTCTCTTGCCTTGAGTTCCTTGGAGGAATAACTCTCTAGAGAAACAAATTAAAGGAAGAAAAATCATTACTCCAGTTGTTCCCTGAGTTCAGTCATTCAACCATTTAGAAACATACCGAAGCTCCAGCTCTGTTTCCAGTCCTAGAAGCACGATCAGCAGGACCAGTGGATTTTCCCATCTTGGACCCCACCTTCGATGTTGTCCCAGTGGAAGTTGTTCTTCCCAGATCAGAGGTTTCTGATGAGCAATAATAATTATTGCAATCACGTAAGCCAAGATGACATGATAGATTTTGTATAGAGCTACCATCACAAGTGGATGCAAAGGAAACTTTAAGTTAGAACATAGCATATAGTATACCTTGAAGTACCCCATATGGTCTCAATCGTTCAACAACAATAGCTAAAGCAGGTCCTTGAATGTCTTTCAAGTTCTTGCTCACCTACATCAGAGAGTAACACAATAAAAAATAAAGAGATGTCAAGCAAATAATTGGTTGTTGACAAGCAGAAAGAACTTAAAACTATTTAAAGCTCATATACCGTCTCCTGCCCGCACACTCTGAGAAGTTCTCCAAAGCATGCTTCTGCTGCTTTCCGAACATCAGCTGATTTGTCCTGACATAAAGAATGCAATCACTTCAGTGCACGGTATAGACTATTAGGTCCAGTAAAAGAATGCAGAGATTACATGCCAGATGCTAAACAGTTGGGGCAAGAGCATCAAGTTACCGTCATAGCAGAGGCCACAGGCTTTAGAAGATGTACAGCATCAGGAAATTCTTTCATTCCAGTTAGTTGTTTGGACAACCAATCAAAGAGATCTTTGCGGCCCTCCGCGCCAAGTTTGGCATCAGTTAGCGCAGTAGTAATGTAAGGCACCTACATAACATGATTGTCAATGGGTGAACAGTGCTAACCAAAACTAAAAACATAGCACAGAACTGGAGAGGTGGAAACCATTTTATCAAGATGAACAGCAGCAAGCCAAGAATCTAATGTATTCAAAGTGCACTCTCTCATGTGCTTTTTATTATCACCAAGACATTTCAATATGTCCAACAGAATCCCCTGCAATGAAAAACATCATTGGATGATCAATAACAAGAAAAAAGACTGAGACAACACAATTTAGGTTCTGAACTACTTGAACCTTGCTTGTCTTCTCAACTGCTGGTCCCATAGCAGAAGCAACAACACCAAAAGTTGACAAAGTTGCCATGATTAAATTCTTGTTGCTGTCATATAGACGACCCCTAAGAGCACCAAACAACTCTCCTGCACAGTTAAGGGGGGGAAATGAAGTGACATTCAAATGCACATAAGTACTATTGCAAGATAATCACTCACAGCACAGTAAGAACACCATACCAGTTCCAGTAGGCTGAATGCGCTTATTGGCTTCTTCCAATATCTTATTTACAGTTTCAATAGATTCTAAGCGAGCCTGAAATACAATACAAGAATTACAGCAGTACTATTAAGACATCAATTGCTGATAACATCGATAATATTTAGAGTACCTTCCAGTCTGAACTTTCCAATCCCTTGAGCAAAGCAGGAGTTATCTTTCCACTAATGTCTTCACGTGGAAGACTATCAAGTCCACCGCTAGACATGGAAGGGGTATCTGATGCTTTCACAGTCTTCTTTGGGACTGCAGATGCACCCTACATACATGGAGATGAAGTTAAAGCCACAAGTAACAAGGACAAGAAATGTTGAAGGCAATCAAATATACCTCAAATGGGTTTTTTTCATATTCAGCATCAAGTGCACTAATGAGAGCAGGTTTTACATCTGACAAGAACCCTTTGATATCTGTAAATACAATGAGTACATTTCAGACCCAGCAATAATCTAAAATGCATTAACCAAAAAATAATAATCTAAAGGCATGTAAGAATTTTCAAGAAGACAGCTTACCTGGACCGACAAACTTGTGTAAAGTGCCAATAAGTTTAATGGTTGAATTCCTTGTGGCAGCGGCACTGGATTGTAAGCCAGTATCTTTGCAGAAGTCAATTAAATCCTATAGGAATGTTACCCGTTTTCAAAAAATAAGCCACCCTAAAATTGTGAATCAATCTTGAGTGAACACAGATTTTAATAAGCTCAGAATACCTTTAGCTTAAGAAGTGAAACACCAAAGTCATCGACAGCGGTAACCATCCACAATATGCCTTCACTGAGAACCTTAGGGTTCTTGTGCTCTTTCATAATTTTATAAAGCTAAAACAAAGCAGATACGAAAAGTAGTAGCTGAGTAACATGCACTTAGATAAGTCGTACTTCAATAACACCAACCAATATCAGTATTTCGTAGCATTAAGTTTTTAAAAAAACAGTACATGTACAAACTTTACTTACTCTATCAAAAATAAACCCTGGGCCCACAGCTTCACAAAATGTAGTTAGACATTTCATGGCCTGACCACGAGTCTTAATGTCAGCAACCCTTTCACTTACACCTGACGAAAATGAATTTCAACTTAAAATCAGCCAAAAAAAATTGCATGGTAGGATGATGCAACTAAGTAAGAGAAAAGGAAAAACATGAAGAGACCTTGAATGCAAAGGACAACACATTTCTTTGGGTATTTTGAAGCATTTGAAGCAATGTGGTTAATTACATCAATAACCTGCTGCTGGACCTGCACTTCGATATACATTGACAAGAAACAAGAAAGTGTGTGACTTTCCAGATAAATCATCTTCACCAACTTAAATTCAGGTAAAAGAGAAAAACCTGGACATTCTTTTCGCTCCAACCAGGAACAGCACAGAGCAGACGGACCAAAATCTCAACTGAAGGGTCAAGCTTTTGTAGAGCTTCAACCTGTTCTTTGAATGAATTAATAGCTGCATAAGATAGTAGAGAAATATTATCAACTTTCAAACCAAAAAGAAACGAACAGAGGTGTAAAGGAATACATTGAAAAGTATATTACATTCTTAAGATGTTTCCACATCAAGTCTAAAAGAAAGAAAATTGCAGGGGCTGATAAAGAAAGCTTGCAAATTAAAATTAAAAACAAAAATGCTACTAAAATAAGTACAATGAGGCAACATTCAAGGGACTGAAAGTTCAAGGAAGAGGATCCACATTTTACGTGAACGCATGCTAACTGCTATGGGGGTACATATATATATTTCATAATACAAATTCTTGTAGAAGGTTATAGGAAGGGAATCAAATGTCACTAACTTTGTGAGGGTTAAATAAAGACAGGTGAGATGCCATTCACCTTGTTTCAAAGAATTGACACAGCAAGAGGACACAAAACAAGCAGTGACCACAACATTATCAACAATCCTTTTCTTTTGAGAAGGTAACATTTGTATATATTGACAAGTCAGTACATGGGTTGTACTGAAACCATAATTACAGCAAAATCAAAGCGACAGAAACAGACTCAAAATCCTAACAGGACCCTAGGATGTCTATAACATTATCAACGATCCTAGTGCAACAACAGATAGTGAAACTAAGATAATCAAAAGTCAAAACTACCAAATATAGTAGATACTCTCAGCTGAATACTCTGGTAGTTGTCTGCATCAAGTCCACATACATTATCCCATTCTAGGGTAAAGAGAAAGTAGGATTTAGGCCATTCTATATCCAGGGTTCCATCTTCTTCCATTTTCCTTTTTTTTGGAGGGGGGGGGGAAGCATCCAGGGTTCTATCTTAGCTAAGCACAAAAGGATGAAAAGACCAAAAAAGAAAAAGAACCTTCAAGCCTCTCTTTCCACACAGCACTCTTCAACTGAGTAATCGTCTCCGGCTGTATAAGGGACCCTAACTTACTTTCAATCTCTTCAAGACTCATCTCTGCAGGCTGTTCATATATCAAAATTAACTAATTAATCATGTGTGCTTTTCACAGTATCAAGAATGATGAAAGGATTCTAAGCCAAAAGTTCAAGTTGAAACAAAAAACAGCCATCACCTCAACATCTTCAACTTCAACAGGCTTAGATGCTTTTAACTGAGAAGTTCCATCACCCTTCTTACTTGTACCAGATTTTGCAGATGTCCCTTTCTTACTAGGAGGCTGAGAATGACAGGGGAAAATGAGGAAGAGGAAAGAGCAAAAAAAAAGATAATTGTAAGAAAAAGAATACAAAACCCACAGCTGCTTGGACAGGTTTCTTTCCACTCAGCATGCTCGCCGCAGACCTCTTAATAAGTGATCCACTTGAAGCCTACAAGAAAAATGAGCAAGATATCTTTTGGTTCAAAAGGAAATCTTTTGTAATATACTACACAACATTACAAAATGGAGTGTTATTGTTTGCTCTCTGGTAGCTATTAGCCTATTGCAGCCCAAGATTAAAGATGAGCAAGTTTAATATGCTTCAAACTGAAGAACACAGCCTAAAAATGATCTGAAAATTAACCGGAAAAAGATAGCAACACAAGAAATCAACCTAAGACTGACATGGACAGATCATTTCAAAATATAGAATTACCCTGAAATCTTTAAAAGAAAGCCAAAAGAAAACAAAACAAATAATGTTGGCCATCACAAGACATACAGAGTGTTGGATCAGCTAGAATACAACCCAACTAAAAACAAAAACAGTTTCTAAATTGCTCCAAGTAGCTAGGAACAAAAATTTATTGAACCAATGAATATTCCAAATGCAGTTACATCAAGCTGTAGTGAGAAACAATAAGTCAAATTAACTTGGGAAAATATATTCATGAGTGTGGTAAAGTAAAACAAAAAAGTTTGCGTACATTCTCCCAAAATAACTCAAATAGACCTACAGAGCATACTTTAAATAGAATTGACCAGTATAGTAAAAGAAATATAGTCACCTGAGTGGAAGACACAATTCCTCCTGATGATGGGACTGCACCTGGCAGTTTTATAAAATTGAGCATGATAAGACAGAACATGTAAGCAATAAATAGATAATAAAGCATATACAATGGAAAACTTGAAAAAGTAAAAGAATTTCAAACCAGAGGTTAATGCGGCAGGTGGACCACCATCAGAGCCCCCAATCATTTCAGATAACTTCTTCTTTCTAACATCATCTAATTTCTCCAACGACTTTTCCAGAGGTCTCATGCCCACCGACTGATGCAGAAGAAAAACAGTCAATAGGGCAGTTGAGTGAGAAGCTCTAAAAATAGAGAGAGAGAATCCCAGACGTAAGTACCTTGGCCACAGCTGCCAAGGCTGAAAAAGCAGCATCTCTAACATCTGGAGTTCCGTCATTCAGGCTCTATAAGACATAATAATAATAATAAACCAGTATCATAAACTTAGCCTTCATGCAAAAGAAGCAAATATAGGCAAGTAGTAAATAATCTAAGAGAGAGAGAGAGAGACTATCAGGAGATGAAAAAGAGCTATGTCAGTGCAAGATGTGTAGCAGTGTAGGTCCACCTCAACATTCAAATAAGCAACTAAAAAAGTTAGTTAATAACACTTCGAATAACAGGAGAAGATATAGGGAAGACCTGATGAAACCAACTAAGACACATCCTATCAGATAATGGAAAAGATCAATGTCCTTTTTTTGACAAAGTAAAGATCAATGTCCTTATAACAGTAACTATCCAAACATAGACTTCAACTAAGCCGCAAGCATATTGTAATTGAAATAAAACAGCATCTTTTCTTTTCAAAAAGGAGGAAAGAAAACGAAACATGCTCCTTTATCGAACTAAATCTTCCCATTACCTCTAAATGGCTAGGCTACCTGTTCTGAAATTTTCCAATTAACAAAAATTGACTAATTCGTGTTATTTCGGCATTGAAGATGCTCTTCTATACAAATTAACTTTATTTTCATACATTTCAACTACACTTTAAACATATTAAAGTGGGAAGCTCGGTACACTAAGTATCCAATCTCACGGGGCCCTAGGAAGAGCTAGACCACATTGGGTCTATTGTACCAAGCTAAACAAGCACTCAAATTTTAATTGCATGCCATAAACATCCTAGGCCATTCTATCTACAAAAAGATAACAGTCAGAGAAGGAAAACAATGTATAGCCAAATCTCACCAAAGTCACTAAACGTTTTTGTTCTTCACAAAAAAATTTGACAAACCACAATCTTTTCTAACATGATTTAGAATAACGCAATACCAGCAAATACAAGTGTACTCCCAAAACAAAGTTAAACTGGGCACAGAGTTTCTAAAAGACGAAAAACTTTTGAAACTTGTGGGCTAAAGTAAGTCATAGATATTAGTGTGGCTATAGCTCATCTTACTAAGTGTAAAATGGGAAGTTTATAGTTAAATTGTTTCTAAATATAGTAGTGTGTCCTTCTTGGGATAGAGGGAGTGGTTGATTTTGGGTGTTAAAATATCAAAAGGAAAAGGACCACTATCAGAAACAAAGCACATGGCAAACATCGAACTAACCTCCATGCAAATGGGAACATATTCCTTATGCACTTTTAGAATAACAGCCTTGTTGCTTGTCTCAATGCAAAACGTCACCCAATTTAAAGTCAAAGATCGCACTAGGGGAACTTTATTTTTCGTGGCAGTCTTGACATCTGCAAAAATATATAAACAAATTAGGTATATTTTCCAATACAATATTTCACTTTAGTGAAATCAATTACGCAAAGTTTATGGCTGACTGATATTGCCCATCACCATTTAGCTATTGCATTTATTTTTCTCGTTGCTGGTCATATGTATAGAACCACACAAGGCAAAGGACAACATATAAGACACCTCCATCACAAAAACACAGTATTTTGACCAATATGGAAATATAAAAGTAAAATGTACAAAGGACACCTTTCAAATAATAGCATAATATTTAAAATAGTGCAGTCAGAAAATGCCCTATCAACTTTCAAATAATATATAATATTAGTATTCACTGGTTGAAAAAAGTCTCAGCTTAAAGAAAGTGGTCAAGTGTTTTGAGATGGGAAGAGCAAAAAACCTGAAAAGGGAACAAATAACTTCATATTACTACAAGCCCTTCTGGAAAATCCCAAAGGTAATCTAATAAACTAAGTGAGCAGTAACCAAAGCGCTTCCTCACTGTAGCATCTGGCTAGTGTTAGACAGTGGATGCACCCATATTGTTGCATCGTCGGTGCTGTTTCTTGGACTCATGCAGCAGCACCAGGCATCAAAATCTTATTCAAACTTTGACAAATTTGAATATTATTCAGTCAAATTGTGGACAAAAGTAGAAGCTACAATAACTTGAATGACATATGTCAAAGGTACTATTATTGAAAATCTTGCACAAAGTCAGTAAAGACGAACCAGATGCATGCTTGGATGTTTGTCATCTTCACAATGTAAGACATGAAAGTCTTCTAGTATAAATTCAATAAAGTTCTTTCAAGTAAAAATTCTAGAAATCAGATAGAGAAGGGGATTAAATCATCACTATGGACATTGAGAAGCAACACATGACTGCTTAAAATTCCACAAGTTAAATTTATATTAGCAGTTGCAGTATCTGTAAACAATTTGCAACAAATGAAGATGGCTTATTAGAATTGAAAACAGGAACCTGCCTTCAACAATATCAGCAAGATTTAAGCATCCTGATTTGTGCATCGCCTGGAGTGTTTGAGTAAGTGCATCCGTCAATGTTGGTTTTTTCTCTTTCAGTTTTTCCTATAAAGAAAAGGAACAAGGAAAAGAGAAATATATTAAAGAGGCTAAACAAATATCTAGGAACATACTACAGAAAATGGTTACACACTTGATTTACTGATAAATGCAATGAGCTATAAGCCTATAACTATGGGCTACTCGACGTCTCCAATGAGGTCCACGAAGAGAGTTCTTTTTCTCCCTCCTCAATTGGCATTCAAATTCAAATACAGGAGAAAGAAACCAATAAAGGAGAGGGATAATAGGAGCTTGAAACAAAATATGACGCAGTAATGTGCATTAATACTGCAAACACCTCCAGATTGACAGCCGAGAAATGCATCATCCTATAAGATCCTGTCTCCTTTGTCATGAAAATTACTACAACTGAAGACTGTAGTCTGTAGATCAAATTAATAAAAAGCAGGCTACTGCATTGCCCTGGTGAATTTTCCTAAATTTGGAGAACAAGGCACCTATGAAGGTTTCTTGTTTCTCTTGGATTGTTGCTTGGGAGGCTTGTCTCACACAATCAAACCTTCAAAAGAGGGGGGTTTAGCTCGCCAGCAGATGTTCACTGTGTGAAGAGCATCGGAAGAAGTTTGACACCTTTTCCTCAATGTAGGGTCATTAGCCAGCTGTCTGGTGATTCACTCATGCCAAAATCCATTATTGAGCTCTTACAAGGTTGGAACAGACCGGGACTTGGTAACAAAAATCTCTAAAAACTTGGAAAATCATATCCTCAGGCCATTTGATGGACTGTTGGCTAGGAAGAAACAGCAGATTTAGGGCAAAAAAGAGAAACATACACATCCTTAAAAAGAGATGTATACAAATTTTTTTGAAGGCAACAAGAGAAACATCTTTTTGCCTAAAGTTTAGATTTTTGCTTTTGCTAGCTTTGTTGGTGCTTTGTCAGTCTATAATAAAATACATTATTATCACAAAAAAAAAAAAAAAAACTCAACGCTGAAAAAACTTAAGAAATACAATGAAAGAGATCTGGGGGAAGAGACAATGATTTAGCAGAAGATCAGAAAGCAACTATTAAACGTCCCACGAACTTCAAGAAAAAATGCTTTTGCGGCTGTACTCAAGAACAGCTGAGAGAAATGCCTTCTGGAATAAGGAATGAACGACTTTGATCCTAATTTAAGTATGAAATAGTTCAAGTCAAAAGAGATTATTCTATGTCAAAGTGAGTGGTAGTCATAAGCTTCCATATGGTGTGAAGGAAGTGAATGGAGGCTGACCAGTCCCTAGAGAACTCTCTTCTAATTGCAAGCCCAGCAAGGGACAGTACGCACACTAGGGCTGTGCAATTTTCGGGTCAAACCAATAACCCGAACCGAAAATTGGATTATCGGGTTATTGGTTCGGGTTATTGGACTTTCGGTTCGGGTCTCGGTTAAGCAAATAAAATTAATGGTTTATCGGGTCGGTCCTCGGTTTTGAGGAGCGGTGTATCGGTTAACCCGATAAACCGATAAGCCTACTTTAACTTTTAAAATAATATTTCTCTTTCTTATTTCTAATTCACTTTCTCACTTTCTGATTAACTTTTAAAATAATATTTCTCTTTCTTATTTCTAATTCACTTTCTCACTTTCTCTGTTTCTCTTTCTCACTTCTCATCTTTCTCACTTTCTCCGCCTCCGCCTCTAGCGCTAGGGTTTCCTCCGCTGGCTGCTGCGGTGCTGCCAGGCGCCAGCTGCTCCGCCAAAAATTGTGGTTGCCGGCTGCTCTCGCCTCTCAGGCCTCAGCCCTCAAGCCCTCAACCTCTCACGATCTCTCAACTCTCAAGTCTCAACTGGTAAGCTCACAATTGGTTACGATTTCTCAAATTTATAAATCTCAACTTCTCAAGTTTCTCAAATTTATATCTGCAGTTGTTGGTGATAATTTCTCATTTCTCACTTTCTCACTTTCTCCGCCTAAAGTCGCCTAGGGTTTCCTCCGCTGGCTGCTGCGACAGTGCGAGTCATTCCTCTGAGTCTGCTGCGGTGCTGCCAGCTGCTCCGCCAAAAATTGCGGCTGCCGGCTGCTCTCAACCTCAAGCCCTCAACCTCTCACGATCTCTCAACTCTCAAGTCTCAACTGGTAAGCTCACAATTGAGAAAGGTTCATCTTTCTTACTCTTCTTTTTAAAGCATTTACTAGTTATTGTATTTTTTATCAAGTGCATAATCGATTTATCATTTATGTATACTTGGTACATAATAGGGGCACTAACAGAGTAACAGTCTATATATTTGTGCCAAAATTTGTGCTTCTTGATGATTATTTTCTTTTAAAATCATAATTCACAGTGACATGGCTGAAAATATCATAATTGATAAGGTGATTGGTGAAAGTGGAGCTTCTAATTCAAATGTAATGAGTCAAACTCAAAGCGTTCAGTCCAAAGTAAAGAAAGAAAGGAGAAAAAGGTCTCGTGCGTGGGATCATTTTACTACTAAAGTTGATTCTGACGGAATTAATAAGGCTGTTTGTAACTATTGTAAACATGAGTATTTTGCTGACACAAAAGATCATGGTACAACGGCAATGCTTGGTCATATAGTCAAATGTACCAAAATGCCTCACAATATTGATACTAAACAAAAAAAACTAGCATTTCAACCGGTTATAGGTGGTAACAAGGATGATGTAGCTGTTGTTCCATGGAAATTTGATCAAGAAGAGTGTAGGAAGGCTTTGTGTCGTATGGTAATTCTGGATGAACTTCCTTTCAGATTTGTTGAAAAAGAAGGTTTTAAACAATTTATGAAAGTGGCACAACCTTTTTTCCGAATTCCTTCTCGTACCACTGTGACTCGTGATTGTTTTGACATGTTTGATGAAGAGAAACATAAAATGAAGTCTGTTTTTAAGGAAACACAACAAAGAGTGTGTATAACCACTGATACTTGGACTTCCGTGCAAAGAATTAATTATATGTGCATTACCGCTCACTGGATTGATAAAAAATGGACTTTGCATAAAAGGATTATCAATTTTTGTCCAATTTCTAGTCATAGAGGTGAAGATATGGCAAAGGCCATTAGTAAGTGTTTGCACGAGTGGGGGTTGCATCGAATTTTCACCGTTACTGTTGATAATGCTAGTTCAAATAATGTGGCTGTGACTGAGTTGTCTAAGCAATTAACTAAGTGGGGGACCAATCTTATGGGTGGTAGTCATCTTCATGTGAGGTGTATGGCTCATATTATAAATCTTGTTGTTCAAGATGGTATAAAAGAAGCAACTGTGTCTATTGAACGAGTTAGGCAAGCAGTGAGGTACATTAGACAATCTCCTTCTAGGTGGAAGAAGTTTCAGGAATGTTGTGAAGATGAAAATCTTGTTAAAAAGTCTTTATGCTTGGATGTTCCTACAAGGTGGAATTCCACCTACTTGATGTTGAATAGGGCTATTGAATATGAAAGTGCAATTTTAGATTATGCTGATCGTGATATTGGATTGACACATCATCTTGAGTTTGTTGATATTGTTGATGGAAGTCCTGCAGGTACACTTTTGAGTAGTGATTGGGAGAGTGTGAAGAGAATTGCTAAATTTCTTGAATTGTTTTTTAAGCTTACTTTGAAGGTATCTGGATCAAATTATATTACATCAAATTTTCATTTTCTTGAAATTTGTCAAGTTGGTGGTTACTTGACAAAATTGATATCAAGTGAAGATACTGTTTTGGCTGAAATGGCAACAAAGATGAAGGAGAAATTTGAGAAATATTGGGGTGATACAGAAAAAATGAATAAGATGCTTTTCATATCTTGTGTTTTGGATCCTCGCTACAAATTTGGCACTCTTACTTTTGCACTTAAGAAGATGTTTGGGGACAAAGGGCGAGATATAGAAAGTAATGTCCGGGCATACATGAAATCATTATTTAATGAGTATGCAAAGTCTTCTTTAAAAGATAAAAGTGATCAACTTTCTTCAATAGAAGTGGAAGCTTCCGGTCCAACGTTTATACCTATAGGAGATTATGGTGACTTCTATGAGGAACTACGTAGACATACATCTGGAAGTGGGGGTACAAATTCTAAGTCAGAATTGGATAAATATCTTGCAGAAGATGCTGAAATTGGAAATGCAGATTTTGATGTATTGCTTTGGTGGAAAGTTAACTCACCTAGATTCCCCTTTCTTTCTGAGATGGCTCGAGATGTGTTAGCTATTCCTATTTCAAGTGTGGCATCTGAATGTGCTTTTAGTACTGGAGGACGCATTCTTGATTCGTTTAGGAGTTCTCTAACTCCTAAATTGGTACAAGCTCTAGTGTGCCTTCAAGATTGGCTTCGGAGTGAACCACAACCTATAAGTATTGATGAAGATTTAGATTTTCTCGAGAAGCTTGAACAAGGTAAGAAAAAAACCTTGCATTAATTTAAAATCATGAATTGTTAATTTAATATTTTTGTTGTTTGAGCCTTGACTTGTTATTGTAATTCTCTTTAGATTTGGCCAACCTTGGAAAAGAATCCAACATTGATGAAATGTAGAATCATACATTGTTAAGAGATGAACTTTGGTAAGTTAATTCTTTGAGATATAACATAATTAAGAGAGTGTGTGTGTAGCCTATGTACTATGTAAGATATAGATAGTGCAGTTATGTTGTCTCTCTGTAACAATACAAGTAATATGCTTGGCTTCATTTCTCTGTTAATTAACTATTGAATATCTGATACTTTTTCTATTTCTCTATTAATTAGGTTTAATCATGCCTCGACTTCGTGGTCCTAAAGCTCGATCACCTGTTTGGGATTACTATGAAAAGTTTGAAAAAAATGATGATGGATGGTGCACAGTGAGATGTATTCATTGTGATCGTGTTGTTCGCTATCATTCGAGGCAGACTGGGACTGGCTCCTTAAGGTCTCATATTAAGCGTTGTTTGGAGAAGGAGCAAAAATAAAATTGTTTAGCCCTTGATTTAGTAGCTATTAGTAACTTCGTACAATGTTTGGACTTACTTATCAAGTTGTGTGACTGTTCTTTACCTTTTTTTGGGCTTTAGAAATTCGATTTGTAGTTTTGTACTAGACTGTGAGTTGTGACTTGTGACTGCTTTGATTGTTGAAATACTTATGGATTTAAGCCGCATGTTTGTCCTTCTATGATTGTTGTTGAGCAAAAGTAAGGCTGCTGGGCGCTGGCTGCGTGTGTAAGCAACGGTGAAGTGTATATATGTACTGTGTGAAATGTTAACGGTTAACCCGATAACCGAACCGATAACGATTAAAAACCGATTAACCAATAACCGATTAACCGATATCTTAACGGTTCTTAACGGTTTAGAATGTATACGAACCGATAGTCGATAAGTAAAACCGATAATTATCATAACCGAACCGAACCGACCGATACGCAGCCCTAACGCACACCTCATTTCCAAACAACGGAACAAACTTAAGATCCACGAAATCGCAAGTTCACAAAGACAAATAAGAGAACCTACTTCTGACAAAAATACAGATATACATGCGCCAAGTATAAAACAAAGAAAGATGCTCGTCTTAAAGCCAAATGCTTACCAGTAATACCGGTAACAAGAAGCGAGAGCTTCCTGAAAAATGTGTTCTCAGTCCCCTTGCAAGATTTCCAATTGCCTGGATGGCTTCAACTGCCACAGCAATATTTACATCTATGATGAGCTGCAAAGTCACAAGACAACAGTCAGTTTGTACTGAAAGACAGTGCATGACTAAATGAGCAATGTAAAACTAAATAAACAAGAGCTCATTAGCCATCAATATAATGCCACAAGCATACAATTCTTACAAAAAGAAATTATTGAAATCAAGTAGAAACTTGAGATAGATTACAACAACGTGGTCAAAACACCACAAACATAGAAATACACAAAAAGAGAGTAACAGTTGCACAGAAGCTAAAAAGTAAGAACATAAAAGTAGAAGAGAAAGAAAACTCTTCATGGGTACAGAAAACCCATTGAAACAGTTGGTAACACCGCAATCAACAGCAACATCACAGAACTGTAGGTGAAGCGACACTTGGCAAACAAAATAATGTTCACCATGCCCCAGCATAAGCTTCAATTCACCTAATTGGTGCGAAAAAACAGACATCCGTGAACATATTAGGCAAAATGTACAGAGCCCATGCTCGTACAAACTCAGCTAGAACCATTTAATGCACGAAGAGATGAGAGATGAACATCAGAAATAAAGTAAAGGGGCTCCACCTAAGCTTGTAGACTAGCTCATGGTTAGCACCGTTAAAGAATGGACCTTGGGACTAACTCAACCCAAAAACTAGCTCATGAGGTGAGGAATGCCCAAGACAATATAAGGAGAAAACAACCCATTTCTTCCACTGATGGGGGACACGTAACAAGCACCAATAGTTGATTTCACCTCCAATGATTGCTATCTGTTATCCTCTTTGAATCAATTTTTTATTGAGATTATGATGATGCCATAGTGTATGAAGAGCCACATAAGTATTTGACAGGTACTCACCAGTGGTTTTCTTCTTTATACCTATCATACTTATCTTTCTGTACTTCCCAATCAACATGAAATAACTACTGGTCAATAATCAAATCTAAGAACCATCGACAGCTAGCAATCACAAACTCTACATCAGCTAAACAATAAACTTCTTTAACCAAGGAGAATAAATTAGAAACCTTCTTAAGTGTCCTGCAAATTTCTGCGAAATCACCAGGTGCGATTTTCTTTGTTGAAGCAAGCTTAGTTAGCTCTGCAACAGCCTCTTTACGCTCTGACCACTTGGCTGCTTTCTACACAAAATCAATTGAAAAACAAATCAATGAATGAATATGTGAGTGTCGCTTGTAAAGAAATTTGTCACATCAGTAACAGGATGCCACAGAACTTTAAACATAAAAGAATCCTAATAGTTTAATGCAATAAAATGAACAGGAAGCCTAGAAGAATAAGAGGAAACACTGACCACTCCTTCCCAAAATCCTGTCTTCTCCAGAGGGGTCAAAATGTCAACAGGATCCACAAGGTCATACTCATCTATCTCCTGTGGAACTGAAAGAAGAGGGTGTGTCAAGTGTGATAATTCAAACTGCAAAGAAAATTTTCACATTGAGAAAAATAATTCAAACATTAAATTAGTGCAATTAGCTGCAATTCCCTGGTTTTATTAAATTATATGCACTTCGTTTCCATATGAACAGTATAACCTTTTAGTGCTTAATCAAGGAGCAAAACAGCAACTAAGCAAACAAAATAGTAATATCGTTCACTTTAAAGAAGAGGAGCCGGATTATTGGGGAGGAGACGAATCATCAACTGGTGCATTGTGACTAAGTGTTTTTAGGTGATTTCTCCCTGTTTGCCTAAGCTTTATGGGCAAAGTTACACAGCACTTGTGCTGGTGAATAGTCATTTCACTGAATCACCAAGATGATTTGGAATGATATTTACAAGGGTAATGCTTAGAAATACATTAGGCGCCTCCCAAAAATCTAGTCAACTGTCTACACAAGCTGGGTTTCCATTTTGCACCATAAATACAAAAGAAACAACGAAAACTTTTGACTAACAAAATTTGATTCCGTACCCCAATCAAAAGTTCTCTTATGTCTTTCCCTCCATAGAACCAAGATTACAAAAAGGACTGGCCCCCATAACTATCCATGCAACTAGAGTCATCTCACAGAATGACCATTCGTTCTCAATGTTCAGAATGCCTGGGTCTTTTTCTCAACCAAAAAAAAAAATTGCCAACATAGTAGATGAAGCAAAAGTCAAGTTGGAGATTGCAGAAGATTGGCAGCGAAAGTAAGGCATCTTGGAGAAGAATACCAATCAATTTGTCTTATTTTGGCATGATAGAAATATGAGGACGTTCCAGAATACTGAGTGAGGTTATTAACCAAAAAAAAAAAATCAAGTGTAAATAGAGAATTCCCCTTTGTGTAGAGAGCTGCACTGACTTGATATATGATTGTGGTTGAGCCACAGACCCCAATTATACATACATTCTCTCTAAGATTGAGAGGATACACGTTTTCTTTCTCTGATTAAAGGTTGTCCAAAGAGGACTAAGAGACAGATGTTGTGCTTGCAATGACTAGCTTGGTGTGCTAGAAGACTTTTGACTTATCTAGAAAATATTGATTCAAATGGATAAAGAATCTTCAGTTAAGATACATACTGTCTGCTGCAGATTCGTCAGAAGGGCCAGAGGCCACTGCCTCAGAAACTGCTTCTTGTTCTGGCTCTTTGTCCTGCTCAGACCTGATAAAAAAAATGAAAGTTCAAAGACAATGTTGCTAATCATTTTCAACATTTTAAGTTTAAAGACAATGGCAGTCCACATCTTTTGAATGAAACATATTCAATTAACATCAAACCTAACACGGTAAAACCAGCATGTTTGACTAGAATGTTTATTAACAGGTACATGTTTAGCAACATTAGAAAGAAATTTGCAGGAGACTGTCAAGTCTGATTACATTCTGACACAACTGTTTACATTCTTACGTCAACAAAGATTTTACATTCCACTTATCAATACTGCATGTGTCCTTTCACAATCCACAACCTACACAAGTACAGAATCTGCTGTACAAGCGAGCAGCAAGTAAGACAAGTTGGATACAGAAATGGATAGTTACTGTGAGTACAGTACCACCAATTTCTAGTAGAACTAAATAACATCGTAATTGACAGCAAAAGTGAAGCAAAGATAAGATATACACATCTATATAATTCCAAAAGCAGGGTACTCATAACATTTACATGGAAACCCTGATCATCTCTTCTTAGAACCCTAACAAGGAACTTGGAATCTGCAGCTATCCGAATAATCCTCAAAGATAGCAGCAAAGACTAAATTTCATCAACATTTTTTGAAATGAAAGATAGCAAAGGCTCCATTTTTTCAACCAAAACCTTCACATGCCTGTTTCATCAAAGTCCACGGTCCACAGGCATTTCTCCATTTCTCAAAATCTCAGTTCCATTATCTCCATCTGCAATGCCTTCCCAACCTTCATCTGACTTATCACATTTTCTCAAATAAGCCATACCATGTGGTAGCTACTATTCAGGCCTCATTCAAAGACCAATATATCAATTTCAACCTTAACAAAGTAAACTTCCGATGCAGCTTGCAATCAGACACCAAATACAGCAAAGAGAATCCACCAGAGACATCAAGCTCCAACTAAAGACAACAAATATCAGACTGAAATAAACAACCATCAAACTATAATAGGTCACAAAGAATCACCCCCAACGTGCCTCCAAGTTGCCAGCAAAAAAGTTTAATTAAAGCATTGACATATTTAAGCTATTGAGAATCCATCAGCTATGTAATCATTTTTATACTAACGGCATAAAATTAAAAAAATGTTAAAGAGAGATCAACATGGGCATCCACCAATTGAATTTTGGAATCTGGTAATCTATCTTGAAGCATTTGTTACTAACTAATTCTTACATTCATGCATCTTTATAGACAATACAATCGAGCTTATAAAACTTAAGTTCTATTTTTGTGCTCTTGATTAGGAGCTTTCATGGCTTTTTGTTCTTGTTGCTGCATTAAGCAGCCCTGTAAAGGGGGTCACTGCAACATAATTCAAGGTGGGACTCTTAGACATTTTCTTCGAAACCACCTACTATTGTTTGGAGACCTGAGCTAGTAGCTCCTTCAAGGTTGTTAAAGAAATGGATCTTGGGCCTAAATCAACCCCAAAAGCTAGCTCAAGAGGTGAGGATTGTCCAAATATCTGGAGCGTTAACAATACAAGATGGGGGCCCAACATCAGGTAAATAATGAATTGTCTTGGCTCTAATACCATGTTAAAGAAATGGATCTTGGGACTAACTCAACCCTAAAAGCTAGCTTAATAGGTGAGGATTTCCTAAGACAATATAAAGGAGTCCAATTTCCTCATCCCACAGTTCCCGCCTGATGTGGGACTCAACAAAGGTCTTTATAATTATGAATCATATAGTGAAGTGCAAACGGTCTCCTTATCAAGTGCCTATCACCTAATTGATTTATATCCGTCTTCAGAAAAAGAAAACCAATAGAACGAGACCTTATGTACCTCTTTTGTTCTTGTTGTTGAGGTATGTAGTTACCTCTGTGTGTGTGGTGGTGGTGGTGATGTGGTGTGGGTGTGGGTGGGTGGGTGGGTGGGTGGGTGGGGGGGGAGTCCTAGATAATTCAAGTTGGGAGTCCTAAATGGTTTCTGCCAATTCACTTGCCAAACACGCAAAACGAACTAACCTGCTAATTCAACTTCCGATGCAACATCAACATCCCACTAAACACAAGGAAGTATCACACAGCAATAAACATCCATCAAACTAATTAATTCACAAAGTAACACCCTAATCTGTCCCCAACTTATCAGCTAACAACCAGCAAAATAAAGCTTAATTATAATATTGACAAATTTAAGCTTTTGATCAGCTATGCAGTAATTTCTACACCAATATCAAAGAAAGATCATCATGATATCCACCCATTGACTGTTGGAATCAGTTAATCTATTTTCAAGCATTTGCTCGTAACTAATTTTTTACACAACTGTATTCATTTTAAACAATAAAATGAGAGCTGCTATATCTTAAATTTTATTTGCATGCTCTTAATTGAACCTTCACAGCTTTCTTTCTAGTTGCATTATGCAGCCCCATTTTACGGCATCATTTCTAGATAACTCAAGGTAGAATTCCTAGACAGTTTCTTCCAATTCACCTGCTACGGTCAAAGCGATGAGGAGACTTGAGCAAGCTGCTTCTTCATGGTCTTTATCTTTAGTGAATCGTATAGTTAGGTGCAAACTCTCTCTTTATCAAGTACCACTCACCTAATTAATTTACCTTCTTCAAAAATTGCGCCTCATTAGAATGAGTATGTGTATCTTAAGTTCTATTTGTGTGTTCTTAATAATCTTACACAGCTTTTTCTGTTGCTGTGTCATGCAGCCCTACTATAGGGGATCATTCCTAGATAATTCAAGGTGGAATTCCTAGACCGTTGTTCTTCCACCTGCTACGGTAGAAGAACCTATGCAGAAGACTTGAGCAAACAGATCCTTCAAGCCTTCAAGGTTTTTATAGTTTTGAAATCATATAGTTGACTTGCAATCTGTCTCTTTATCAAGTATCTGTCACCTAAATGATTGACCTTTGTCGTCAAAAAGATAACCAAGCCAAAACTCCATCATCCCCACACAATCAGAGATATGAATCAGAATAACCATGACTTCAGCACAAATAACGCACCTTTCTGGCTAAAATTTGGATAAACAACTATAGAATGAGAAAAAAAAAACGTATTTGTCCGACTCGAGGAAATACCTTATTTTGCGTGTTGGCTTAGCAGTCCCCGAAACATTGACAAGCTCAGCTTCCAATTCTTTTTTCTTAAGAAGAAGAAACAAAGAGCAAGATAAGGTGAAGATTCATCCAAAAGACACCATAAAAACACCAGAAGTTTCCTAGGTAGCTTATACCATTGTATCACGCATTTTCTCAAACAATATAGATTTCACAGGATCTTTTCCAATCCAGCGGCAGAGCTCCAGTGTCAGTCCCTTAGATGAAGCACGAACATTCTGATCTTGATGGTCAAACAGTTCAGGGAGCATCTTCAAGATTCTTTTTGGTGGAACAATCTTTGTCCCAAATTCACTATTCATATTGGTAAAGTGTCATAATCCAACTAGGAACTAAGAAGACTAAGCTAACATGTGAAGACAGGTATTCACAAACCTCAAAGCCATAAACATGACATCAATCGCAGGAACCACAGCTTTGGCAACTTTATTTTTAATTGCTTTCTCCATAGCATCCTAAACCATAAACTATATTTGTGAGAAAGGCAACTAACAAAATGAATAGCAGGGGGAAAGCCTGGAACAAAAATCAAGAAATGCACAAAAAAGTACGCAAAATATAATTATTACTCAAGTAGAGAGAAGATAAAATCAATATAAAGCATCTGACTCAAAGACTGTTCAATCATCTGAAGAAAATAGTTCCAACACAATATCTTGTCATTAGCTAATAGCAGATCGTCACTCGCAAGTTTCTCACAACTTCTGAGACCTTCCAAATTAAGGTAATGTGGAACAACATAATAAACACAACTATAACTTTAAACAATTTGTTTGATGCTTAATAGACTAATTTAGTTCTCCAAAAAAATAGTTCTCAAAAAGATAACAACAACAATGACATACCCAGTGTAATATTACACAAGTGGGGTCTGGGGAGGGAATGATATAGACAGACCTTACCCCTACCTTTGCAGGGTAGAGAGGTTATTTCCGATAGACCTTGTAATGGACTTATAATAAGATCACCTACATATAGACTGTACTCGTGAAAATATCTGTTAAAGCAGTTATTAGTTTCTCAAGCAGCATATTGGTATCATTAGAAGGTCACTGCTGCAATTGGTACCTCGAAGTAACTCTTTCACATGTCATATTAAAAGTTATCAACTTATCTTCCCTACTGGAGTTATTACTGTGACCTCCTTCAACACTTATATCTGACATATTACTCTATAATCCCCACTTTTATTTGGATGAAGATTCCATAATCCCCAAATAAGATGGCCAGTTTTGACTTCGCATGGTTACTGATGGGAACTAGTAAAAGGCAGTGTTATCAAAAGCGAAAAGCGCAAAAAAGCTCTAAATTCCTTTGGGGATTTGCTTCAATGAAAAAGGCGCAAATGGAGAAAAAATATAAATATGTATGTGTAGTCCAAGATTAATAATCATTAGCATGAATAACAAATACGAACAAAGAAATTAAAAAAAGATATTTAAAAGTGAAATATCAATTGTTTAGTGTCGCATCTTCATGATTGCACTCATTTGCAAGGAAAAGTATATCTTAGAGTCTTGATGACGATATTGAAGCGCCCACAAAGCGAGGCGAAGCACTCAACATGTTTGTACCTCGCTTCAGGGCTTAAGCGCGCCTTTGACAACACCGATAAAAAAGTGTAGCTTAATATGAGAAAAGAAGTACAAGACCGCTACAAATTGCTATTGTTTAAAAATCGAGAAAAATTACATTTTGAAGGGTACATAAGGATGCGCAATGTCCACTGTAACTAATACCAGCGTCTTTCAAAAAAAAAGTCATCCACTTAGTGTTTTATGCGAAGGGTCACTATTGCTTCAAGGGTGAAGCCGTGCGCTTCAGAGAAATGTGTTTCAAACTATGTTGCGCGGACTCTCCAAAAATGTAGCCTCACCCGTATCGAATCCTCCAAACATATACTACTTTCAGGGGATCCAACACGCACCCATCGACAATTTTGAAGAGTCCGAGCAACATAGGTTTCAAACACAAAATGATCCAAACTAGACGCAATCGGTTCTTTGAATCTCAACGTTAAGGAGTTGGATAGATATGAACACTAAATTCATGTGTTTGCTATCTTTTAATTATCTGTAAATTATACACTTCATGTCAAAGAAATATGCGCTTCGATTTTCATTTTTCGCTCCAAGCCTCATGGACCTTGTTGAATTTTTTGTGTTTTTTCGCTTTTGAAACAATGACTAATACATGTAACAACATTTCACATCAGACCCTTCACTTCACACAAGACAGGAGTGTTGATGAAGACCTGCTCCACTAAGGCGGGCCCAAGATTTGAACTTTATGGGTACGAGTTCGAGATTCTACCACAACCCATTTGATTTAATAGGTTTCAAATCTATTATTTTTACTTATTTAGCAATTTTTTTAACATACATACAAAGTCTAATACAAAATACTGGACTTGGATGAACAATAACATTAACAGTATATCCGACCCTGACGAGAAGAGAGCTACCATAGCGTGGCACATTGTTCTTATTATAAAAGTACCCCCCCCCCCAAAAAAAAAAAAAAGGTTTACATTCATTTGGAACAAAAATGAAAGACGAATGCTCACTTTGGAACAATAGGATCAGAGATAAAATCTTTATTTCTGATAACACAACAAGAAGATCCTCTATATCAAAGCTTAATTAAAACACCAAAAGGCAAGCTTTATCGTACACCTATCACTAAAACTGAAACAGTATAAACTTAGTACATATAAAATAGAGTAGCAAATATAAAATTCCTTATTTCAAATTAACATGTCTTCTTATTTATTTATCATGAGTCGTGACTTTTATTCATAAGAATTGTTCTCAATCACGACATGTTGCCAACAGAATTGCAGATTTAAAATTTTAGTCACTATTCTATGTGGTGAATTTGAAGCACATCGTCCATCTTTATACCCTCTAAGTGCAACTCTAAAGTGTATCATTTAAAAAGAAAGAATATCAATGGATTTTACACAAAATGATGAGAGTCAACAGTCTTTAGCAAAAAGAGTTCGTCTTTTTAAACAAAAAGTCCACAAGAAAGTCTTCCAGTTATCCAGTGAGGGTTTCAGATATCACCTGGTGATGAAAAGACTAAAAGAACAGCTGACATCAGCCCTATCAGCAGTCTTGAAGGAGAAAAGGCACAAAATAATGTGTTCAGAACTAGATTTCACTCCCTCAGGAAATATCCTCTAATGAATTAGTAAGCAATTATAAATTAACTATACTCAGATTTGCCTAAAGTACTCACAAGCACTAACTATTTAACTGCCTAAGAATAAGTGCTTAACAACAACCGAATTTGTACCTGGTTGTTGTTTCCATCGCTATTACATTTTTCAACATGATATCCTCAATTTACTAAATAATATTGTTCACACCATTTAGGAAGACATTAAATTTAAAATATTTCCGTGGAAGCCTTCTAACTCTATTCTTTAACCACCAGATATGTTACAATCATACAACCTTGAGTCAACACTATTAAACCTTTAGCAGCTCAATCCACTTTCTACACTTCATAATGATAACACATTTTAGATTTCTAACAATAAATAGCACAAAGTACAAATAAAACGCCACTGGAACTCTCAGAGAGTGAGGAAAATATATTGCCAATAACTTTTCCAGCTAAGTAACGAAAAGGTGATTTGTCTGGCACAAAATGTAACTCAAATAAGTTCCAGCAGTATACAAAACAACAGCATTAATGTTGCATGAAGGAAACAATAACAAAAAAAAAAAAAAAGTAGCTTTCTGAAAGATTTTATTTTTTTTGATAACCGGTAACATGCTTTCTCAAAGAATTTTTAATGGCCAAAACAATTACTTCCATATTGTTTGCTATTTTACTTCAACTCAATAACGTCTAGAAGTTAGCAAAAGGGCATAAGACCCTAAAAGGTGTTGGGTTTAAACAAGAGTAACTACCGAGTAGACGGTAAGCATTGGGAAATGCATAGCATTGTTGATTTAACACATACCAAAAATGCCTCAACAGCCTCCAACTCTACCCAAAGCAAAAACACCATCTGCGCCTTCTCCACTGTCTTCGGCCTTCCCGTCAAGCATTTAGCCACTATTGCATCACATACTTCTTTGGCATATCTACTCATCATCATCCAAAAAGCACAGCAAATAAAATTAATCAACACAACAACAATTTAAATAGAATTAAATTAAAAGTAATTAAGTAAAGCTTTACCTCCCAGCATCAGCATCAGCAGCTTTCAAGTAACAAATCAATGCATCAAGAGCCTTATCCTGAACTGGCGCATTTGAATCCGCTACAGCCTTCCTAAAAAACGGACCTGGAAATTCCCAATATATATATTAAAAATTCAAAAAATGGTAATATATCTATCAACAAATACAATCACATTACATACACAAAACATATAGATCGCTATAAAAGAGATCGTACGAAAAGTAATCCAGATCTAACGGAATCAAAACCCTAACAGAAGTAAAAACTCACCGAATTCACGTAACCGCGGGTCCTTGGGATCAGTAATGGAGTCACAGACGGCGGCAAGGTCAATGTTAGCGTCATTTCTAACCTTCCAGTTCTTATGCGCTAATCGTTCATCCCATGGAAATTTCTTAGCCTCTTTCAACAACTTCTCATCTTCCGACATTGTAACCTATAGATATGCAGAGAAGGTTTGGAAAATGTATATATGAATTTCTCGATGTTTATTCACACCGATCGGAGAAGCAGCCGGAGAAAGAGGAAGCGGTCGTTAATTTTTGCTACTTTGTTTGTCGTTTTGGGGCTCAGCCGAGTGCCGGCGAGTTTGGGAAATATGGGTTGCAATCGAGTGCGATAATACCTTTTATCTTTCTCGTTTCAAAAAACACACAGAGAAGAGAGAGAAAGAGAGGAGAAGGCTAATTTATGTTTTACGCTTCAATGGGAAAAACAACCACCCTCGGAGGAAGGAGCGTGAAATAAGAGCGATAATATTTTCAACTATCTCATGTTATATTATATTATATTAAATAAATAATTATAATGTTAAACTAAATATTGAATTCAAATTATAATCTTTAGCAAAAAAACAAATATTGATTCATATAGGTGTTCGATACCTATATTGAGTTGTGATAATATTAAATTTACGTTATAAGAATTACTGTGCAAATAAAATATTTCCCTTTCAAACAAAAACAACTTCATAATCAATTGAAATCTCTAGTTAAAAATGAAGGAATAGTACTTACCACCCCTATCACATTCATTGTTGGTAGAGGTAGGCATGGTATGGTAGATACTGAATTACTATATCGAACTAAAAAATTTGATACCATAATTTTGATATTATGGTATTTGGTATAGTATATAATAATACATTCTAAATTTTTTGAGTATTTGGTACGATATTTAGTATTTATAAATAAAATATCATATTAAAGTATATAGTCACATAAATAGTTCATTTATATTATTATATTACTAATACATATACAACCTAGTATTACTTCAAAACTAAATGTTAGACAATGGAACTCTTTGACTACTCTTTCTTGATTCAGATGTTTTTTCGTGCAATTGATTAACAAAGGGAGTTGTTTGTACTTTCTTTTTGAATATATATTTTACATGTGTAATGTGTTAATACGATATAATTGAGGCATTTTTTTAAAAGTCAAAGTTGAACAAACTATGATTACTGATTTATTATATGGCAAAATCCAGAAATCGAACTCAGAAATACCAAACCATACCGAATAGTATTTTTAAAAATCGAATCAAAATTTTAAATACCGCACCATATCATATTATGCTCACCCTTAATTGATGGTTCAAATTCGTGTTTCAAATAAATTTCATCATTTTCTTTTAAAATAATTATTGGAGTTTGAAATACAATTTCAAAATTTTACTATATTTATTTTCAATTAAGTAATTGCATTTTAAATCAATTATACTTTTTTTATTTCAAACAATTGAAAAGACATATGCGATAAAAAAAAAAAAAGGTTATGATATTGTTATAATAATTGTTGAGAAATTTTGGTTGAATAAATTAATGATGTATCATAGTCTAAAATTAAATGGATGTGTATGGTCAATCTAAAAACAAAATAAAATAATAATAATAGTACTATTTAATACAATTAGTCAAGATTTTAAAAGAGTATTTTAATTCAAATTCAAAATGAGTATAATAAGAGGCGCGTGGGGGGATTAAGCTTTGATTTGTTGTGGTTGAGCGGTGTATTTTTGAAGAGGGGGTTGTGGTGGGACCCAATAGAAGAGAACTTTGTAAAAATTTAGAATTCAAATTGAGGAGCAGTTTATTAATCAGGAAAAATATTCCAGTGCCAATGAATCTCATTGTACGAATGTACAACTCATTTATAGACCGTCGATAACAACACTTTGTAAGATCATAATTTTAAACTTTTTGATCAAGTGGCTATAAATCCGAGTGGTTTAGTGGGAAATACTTTGTGATGACTGTAGAAATTTGTGATTAAAGGGATTAACTCTTAATTTGCCAGGAGGTTTAGAACGGCTATTTTTGTTTACTTGTTAATGATGTGGGACAGTGGTGATGTTCAAAGGCATAAAATAAGCCTGCCCATTTAATTTGGCCTTATTTGGCATTTATGCACTCCAATTTTGAATATGCATAAGTAGACGCTTAAACTTGTATAAAGTTGAACAAATAAACACATGTATTTTATATGGCATAATATACATAGAACGTCATGTAGGACACAAATGACCAAATAGGATGCATGTGTCTAATTATTCAACTTTATACAAGTTTAAAAGTCTACTTATGCACGCCCAAAATTGGATGGCATAAATGTAAGTTGAGACTAAGTTAAAAGGCACGTTTATGTATTATGTCAAGTTTAAAATATGAACAAATTAACATATAAAGAAGTCAAAGTGAGGTCAACGTCTATTAGATATATATAAAAAATAATTTTAACTATATATAAACAGTATAATTTTCTGTTCAACGGAATTCAAATAAACTCTCTCGGCTCTACCCGACTCCCACGCTTGGGAAGGCAAATATTCCCTGCTAGACACCATACAAAAAAACACCTGGTCTCTAGTATTGGTTCGCTGAGGAGTCATTTTTTGTCTTTTTTTTCTTTCCATATTTGTTTAATTTCAATTGTACCTTCATATACTATTCTTTATAGGTAAGTACTCAGTTTTAATTGTAATTTTTAGTCTCTAGATTGTGACAACAGTTGTGGCCAAATAAATTTTCTCTCTCATGATCTCATTTTCTGGAGTCTTTTGGGTCATTAAAGGCTCTTTTACTATTTTATTTTGAATGAAACAACAAAAAATGACAGGGGATCAAGTTTCAATTTTTTTTATAGAAATAAAATACTATTATATTTTTATGATCTTATATTTTTTTATTTTTTCTATGCGTGACATATCTTGCCATTAAAATTACCTAATGTAAATTGTATGTTTACCATCATTCTTCGACATCATTGATATTTTGACAATCTTTACAAAGAGATAAAAATATTTTTTGTTTTCTCAATTTAGCTTGGCACGAAGGGTTTGTTGAGTTCTTATCATGAATTTTGAATTTTAAAAATATTAAACACAAATAAATACTTTAATTCAAGTGCATATTCTAATCTCATAATTTAAAAAGAAAAAATTAGCATTGATTACAATCGCCTACCATATTCAAAAAATAAGTATAAGTTGCTACACATGAATAATAATAATAATTATTATTATTTTGGTCAATGGTCTTGCATTATCAAGTTTGGTATTTTTTTACTTTTGCATTGTCTTTTTTATGAGAGTTTAGTGATACTTTTCCCCTATTGTCTAATCGTGAATTAGTTTTTATACATGTTTTTTTGTTAATAAACTGTAAAATATTATCATATCAAATCAATTCATACATCCAAAGAGCCCTCAAAGCTAGCCCTCAAAGCTAACCACCTTCTAGGAAAAGTGTTAGATCTTTGAGTCTCAATGAAAGAAGCTAATTACATATTCTCTCAATAAAATTTGTACATTTTACAACTTGCTTGATACCTATAAACTTATGTGTCTTCTCTACAATTACATATCTAATTTGCTGAAAAGTAAAATCAGTTTTTATGCAATATGACCTAAAAAAAATTCAATTGCTATAGCTATATCCAGCTTTTATATATGTTATTCATACTGTAGTAATAATTTTTTGCTAAAGATAATGAGCTACCATATTTAAATCTCTCAAACGTATTTTTTATTTTATAACATTTATATTTTTGGGGTAATGAATTGTTTCTCCGCTAAGTGAGAACTTTTATTGATTGGACTAGTTTATTACTCAAAAAATTTAATTTGTCTAGAAATTTTAAAATATGTAAATTATTTTTTCAAAGCATTAGTTACGAGTTGAGACATTTAATGTAGTTTTTATTTTTTTAAGTTAACTTTAAAAGTGAAGCAAAAAATGATCATACAATTCATTATCACTACACTTTAGTCAATCACTAACATCACACATTAGCAAAAAAGAAGAAGGTATATTCGGAGTGATGTGAAATACGAAATGATACTATACAAAATTAACTATCTTTTTTCCTAATTTAATTTTTTATGCAAAATAATTCTTTTTAATAGTTCTTTTGTTACTCCAACCTTGGGGCATAACTTGTTCTCGTTAATAAGTTCAGTAGAAATTATTTTTTCTTTGATTTAATTCCCCTCTTTTGTTTGGTGATTTTAATGAAACAATTTTTATTATAACAATATTTTTTTAAAAGAAATAATCGATAATAAGTAGTTTATTTTTATCCATATTCGATATTGAAAGTAAGGTCTAGTGATTTACCCATGCAAATGAATTATTATATCTTTCAACTATTGATTGAGATGTGCTTATTATTGTATTTATGGTGTATCACTCTAAATCAGCGTGATATATGTTTTCTATTTCTCTTTTTGATTATGCTTTATTTAATGCGTCAAATATTATATTGTGCACATTTGGGTTTCAAATAATAATAATTTGGACTTTTAGTAATCATGATTTCTGATTATGTGTTCATGAGGAGCTAAAATAGATTCATATTTAGGTTATCAAAACATGATTATTATTTTTAATGCTTGAAGTTACTAATCAATACCTTTTGGATTCTCTTGATTTTAACATTTGGAATTGAACAGGTACTTAACAAACATTTTTTTTTAAAAGCAAAAGGGCAGTTGGGGGTGATCGGGTGGGGATGTAATCACCTTATATGATTTTATTCAAATCTTGTTAGTGTGAAAGAAAAAATCAATAAGGTGAAATCTACCAACATCGCAAACCTAAATCTCTTGATCTCAATACTTTAGCTTTAATTTATTTTTAAAATATCAACTTGCAACTAAAAGATGTTCGTGCGTATCATTTTGTCTTTTGTTTTAATAAAAATCATGTGTATATCTAAAACCACAATAATAAAAGTAACTAACATCTTGTCGGCCTAGATGTTATTAATACAAAATTAAAATCAAGGAAATATAGGATAATTCTCTGTGCAAGTTCCGCATAAAAATTACAGAGACTAATTTTATGAGTTTATTTTCTTAATAAAATTGTGTTTTTATAATCTTTGTATCTGAATCAATTTATGTGTGCACACCTTGATTAATTCTACGAGATACCTGCTACCTTCACGTCATCACAAATACCGTCCACCAAGGCTCAAAAACTTACGTGCTTATAAGCATGAATTGTATGTGAATTATATCATCAAACAAATATTATGTGTCAAGATGGAATATTATTTTCCTTTATCCTAAAAATAATTAAGTGAAAACAAAAGAGAGGCTAAGTAGATAAACAAGCAAGACAACCAAGATGGGCCTTATTGGGCTACACCATGTGTCAATATTTTTAGAAAAGAAAAGTAGTTTATAAGTCCAAGGCTTGCTGGTTTAGCCCAACATAAAACATTCCAGATTTGTTTTCATTACAAGCCCAAACCATTCCATGTAATGTTTGCCAATTTGCTTATTCTGAATTACTATATAGTTCGAAATTAACCAAGTGTTCAAGGTTTTTTTCCCTATGTTTTATTTCGGGATGGGGAGACGAGGTGTTGATAGAGGAAAGGAAAAAATGACATAAATAGCCGTCTATTAATATAATAGCCAATTTTTTTTTTTTTGTATATTAATGTATAATATACCGATTAAATATGTAATTCCCCCCTCCCCACCCCCACCCCACCCCCCAAAAAAAGTTAGAGAGTCGAATTTAAAGGTTTATTGCTAATTTTCTATAGTGCTTTATGGATTAAGTAGTAGTAAAAGCTAAGGAATTAGTTGGATTGAGTTGAGAGAAGGACAAATAGCATAAGAGATTCTCTTGTTTATTTGGAGTAATAATACCCTTCATGTTTTATTGGCTTAATATTCAACAGTCCCTTTAATTTATTAGTAAATCTTATTTGGATTTTCAATTACGATTTATTTCAATTGAGTCGTTGATCACCTAAACATATGCTAAGGTGTTCTTATCAAACACATTCGGTTCAAACTTAAAAAACTTTTGAGTGTTCTTCAATGTCTATTGAATAATTAAGTTAACTGTGTAAAATATATCATCTCTTTCAATTATACATATCAACATCAATTGAAACAGACCCGAAGTTTTACGAGTTATTGGAACAAGCCTGTTTTCATGGGCCCTTAGTTTATTGCTGCATCTTATTGAACTATTCAATAAGGCAGCCCATTGCTATTTTCAGTATTCTTTACCCAAGGCTTAGGTGGTCTAAGATATTTATTGGCTGGTATATTGCAGCAGATATGTACTTTATGTGTATAATTCATATTATCTAGGAGAATATTATTGTTTTATAGCAGTGAGAATGACAATAAGGTTTATATATACAAAATATAAAGTGTATATAGCATGATTGTATAGAACTAGTTGAATTCTTATACTTTTAATATATACAAAATGCGAATTGTATATTCTAATAATTTGCAGATGTGACGCCCATGACAGAGAATGGGTCAACAAGACAGTCAATGAGAAGAACTAGCAAACTTTTGAAGAAGGAGAGCACCTGACACCCCTCAGGTGAATACCACATTATAATCGAGAGGAGAGTGAAGATTTTTTATAAAAGCATAACATAATAATTCACGTGGTGCTTGTGTTTTTTGTTCGATAATGACATGACCCAATGAACAAATCCGTAAATCCTACTGATTAAAAGAAAATTATATATAAAAAAAATCATGAGAATCATGATCTACATCAAAGTAAGAAGAAGATTGTCTTCTTCACTTATTTACGGAATTATAGAAAAGTTTAAGGATAATACTCCAAATTATGTTATGATGTATATAAAATAGACTTATGAATAAAATGGTGATTCGAATATATTATTTGTTATCAAGACTAAATGAGCAATATAATATCAAAAAGATTAAAATCATGTATTAAGATTGAGCATTTTCATTAGTCAAAATTGGTATCACCATGCATGGGTCTACTTGGGATGCTAAGGCATAATCCAAGTCGATCGGGTCATTATTAAAATTACTCTAGTCCAAACTCATTAAAATTTGAGCATGCATATTGGATGGATAATATGGGTTTAGGTCAATTTTGTCATCCATAAGTAGGGGCGGAGTTAGTGCACAAGAAGTTGTTTCGATATAGAACTCACATGTTCTCTTCGTTATTTCCTACTAATTGCCCCATTAATCCTTAAATAAGACTATTCATATTCTTGACATCTATTTGTATGTGGAAAAAATCTTACACCTATATAAATGATGTCTTCTTTCTTGTATTAATATAGAGAAAATAGAGAGAGAAAAAGAGAGAAGTGGATGAAGAGTATTATATTGTGTTTATATTTTGAGGTTAGTGCAGTGAAAGAGAGAGTTAAGACAAGGAAATATATTCTATAAGTGTCCAACTTATTCACTATATAGAAGAGAGTAATTTTTTATTGAAGGAAGATGTTTTTTTGGTGAAGCTTTGGACTCTTCAACTAATTCGAAATTATTTGAGTTATAAGATGTTGTTGGGCTGTTGTATCCTGGAAGGGACAAGTCAATAGTTATACTGCTGGATCGATATAGATTATACCGCAGAGGGATTGAATATCTTTAAAGAGAGCGAGATATCCACACCTAAACCTAAATATTTATTTGTACATATTATTTTCAACTGTAATTTACTATATTTTGTGGTATCTTCACCAACAGAATCTTTAAACCATGGTCTATAAAATTAATAAATTTCAAGAGAAATAAAAATAGAATCATTTGCTATAGAAAAACACAATGTATTTGGATCTCACTTTTACTATAAGTTCAATATCTATAATTAGTTTGTGATAATAATTTATGTCACCCTTGCATACCGCTAAATAAACTTAACGAACTAAAATCTAAAGGCGACTCAGAATAATTATTTCTTTAATTGGATTCTAATTATATAGTAATTATTTATATTCGAAACCTACTGACCGACTAATCTAAATTTAGTTTGGACAATTTGATATCTTATAAAAGTATTGTCAACACGTAAAATTCAATCAAGTACTAATTAAAGTCAATGAAGAGAAATTAGGCAAACTCAAAATTCATAAAGCCAAATTTTCACATGATAATTCAATTAGGTCTTCATCTTCAAAATGATTACGTCTTTTGACCAATAAGACTATACGATCTTTCAAATCTAGACAACATCATTATATGAAGTTGCTCGATTACTAAATATGATTAGTGGTATTTTCAATATTGATTTTTTGTTCAACTTTCAATATTGAGTTAAAGCAGTCATTTTAATTAGCATAATTAAGAACGTACGTACTTAGGTGCTCATTTTTTCGTCTGGAAATGATCCTTTAGGTGTAACGACGGGTTAAGCCGTATAATAAAAGTTGCTAATATTGAACGAATGCAGGTACCTGATGCAGCAACTCGAGAATTCAGTGATCAAACGTAACTTAAGGGTGCAAAATAAGGTGACGACAGACATGCTATAGCTAAGAACTACTCACTTCGTTCATCACTTTTACTTGTCCAGTTTGAATTCTGCATATCTCTTACAAAATAATAATTGATATCATGAGTATTTTACCACAATACTCATATTAATTGATGTTTAGTTTTGACTCTTGAAAATTGATTTAGAAAATAAATAATTAATGTTACAGATAAAATATGAAAAAATATATTTTTCTCTTCATATGCTAAAGATCGAATGACAAGTAAAAGTAAAAATATAAATAAATATATTTTTGTCATAGACAAATAAATGAAAAAACAGGGAGTACGTATATTAGGAAAGTATCGACTAGTACCAAGAACATAGTTAATGTTCCAAACCTAAACACTTTGTCGGTCCACGATGACCCAATTTATTTTGTTACGATGCATATTATTTATAATATTCCGCCCTTTTAACGATAAAAGCTACGTAATATCTTAATACATGTAACAAGGAGAATATAATACCTTACATCAATATATATTTAGAGGAAATTTGAGTATATCCACTTTTGAATATACTATTAGCATTATGTGTAAACTCGAATATTTTGAAAACTTAAAAACTCGATTACTAGATAAGCTAGCATCATCATCAGTCACTTTGATTAATTAAAAAAAATAAAGGGAGAATTTTGAAATAATTATATGTTATTCAACCTTTACGAAACTTTCCTGATCTGCTTCCTGTCATTTATCCATTCATATTAATTAGTATTTAATATATATATTTAAGATAAACAAGTTGGAAGAGGATGAACTTTTGATTAATATATTTACTAGCTAGCTAGTTGGTAAATCTCAGTTGTTGACTAAACATGAAAGAACGTGCATTTCGTCGTCTTTCCATCAAACTATATATTATATTATATATTATATATAATATAGAAATCATAATAAGAACTGGTCGCAATGCAAGTGTTTGAAAAGATAATGGTAATGCTTTTTTAAAACGCAACCTGTGGAATTGACAATTTGGTCTAAGCTCTTTTAGAATAGTTTTTTTTTTTTTTTTTTGGAGGATTCAACTTAATTATATGTATACACAGATCACGGTATGAATAATTTTTATGTTATACATGTAATTTAACATATGTTAGTAGAAATTGTCTATCTTAAGATCACCAATTTCATGTATTATGAGTAGTTACATATAAATGTTGATTCGCGTATTAATTTGAGATTACGTACATTATATGATATAGAATAGAATTTCATAATAAGAACTGGTCGCAAAGCAAGTGTTTGAAAAGATGATGGTAATTTGTTTTTTAAACGCAACCTTTGGAATTGACAATTTGGTTTAAGCTCTTTTAGAATAGTTTGAGTGTTTTTTCTTTCTTTTTTTGGTATTTTCTTTGAAGGATTCAACCTATATATATATATATATATATATATATATATAATATATATATATATATATATATATATATAAACTAGATACAACCGCCCGTGTATGCACGGACCCAATATATATTATTTTTTATATCTCAATTTATGTGACACAGATGGAATTTTTAGAGTCAATCAAATTTTTTGTATGATTTTTAAATATTTTAAGTTGTTAATTATTGTGATTTATAAGTACTTTTTAAATAATTTTCAGATAATATATGTTACTCTCTATGTCCCAATTTAGGTGACACTGTTGAAATTTGGAGTCAACCAAAATTTTCATATAGTTTTTAAATATTTTAAGTTGTTAATTGTTATGATTTATAATACTTTCTATGTAATTTTCAAATAATATATGTTACTCCCCCTGCTTTAATTTATGTGGCACTGATGAAATTTGAAAAGTCAACCTAATTTTTTTATATAGTTTTTAGATATTTTAAGTTGTTAATTATTATGATTTATAGTACTTTCAACGTAATTTTCAAATAGTATATGTTACTCTCTCTACTCCAATTTATATGGCATTGATAGAACTTGGAGAGTCGACTAAATTTTTATATATCTTTTAAATATTTTAAGTTGTTAATTATTGTGATTTATAATACTTTTTACGTTATTTTTAAATAATATATGTTACTTTTTTTGTCCCAATTTATATGGCACTGATAGAATTTTGAAAGACAACTAAATTTTTATACGTCTTTTAAATATTTTAAATTATTAATTATTATAATTTATTTTTTATATAATTTTTAAATATATAATAAATTAAAAAATAAGATAAACAAATTAAATTGAAGAAATAAACTAATAGAATATATAAGGGTAGTATGGTCACGTGGCTTGGAAGCTGACAGCACAACGATGAGCTGCTTCCAAGCCACTTCTATATATTATAATTTTTTTTATGTTATGCCTGTAATTTAATATGTTAGTAGAAGTTTGTCTGTCTTATTTTTAAGATCACCAATTTCACGTATTATCCACAAATTAATTTGAGATTACGATATAAATACATGCATTTTCCCCATCATATCTCGTCTTTTTTCTTGTTTTCTTTGCCCTTTTTTTCCCCTCATAGTTTTTTACTACCTTGTAGACTTGTAGTTGTAGACATCATCATGAATATAAATACGCACTTAAAAAGACTACAAAAGCCACCATAATTACCTACTCTTTTCCTGCTTAAATTCGATAAAAAAAAGCATATAGTATTAATTATTTAAAATGATCCGCAAGTGACTTTATTAATTTGGCGTTTAATTGCATGCTTGTGCGTATGACATATATATCGGATTTGGCTTATCTCCATTACATTTTCTGTCCATTTCCTCAAGTACACACTTATATGAGTGACACTTGTCCAATATAAATTTTAAAGGTCTAGATCAGATTAATTTAAGAAGTATCTCAGTCATGATTAAAATGATAAGGTTTAAACAATACTCCTTAATTTTGGTATGCAATATTAATCCTTCCTAAATTTTGGTAAACATTATTACTGCCAATGAAAACCTTATCATCGTTTACTCTCTCGTTTAATTCCATTAAAGTTCATACTTCCACAGTATGTTCTGCAATTCATTTTAAGACTAATTTTTCTAATCAATTTTCTAAAATTCATAATTACAAAATATTTGTCTTATTTATATTTTTACTTTTTTCATATTCTAATTTGTGAGATTAGATTGAGTATATTGTTGTTGTAATATGAAATATTCTCTGAAAACAACATTTAATTTGATGTTCTTTCATTTGGTCATATGAGAATATATGAACGAGATTAATGAATAAAGTTTTAAAACATGAAGTGAAATAATATAGTTTAACAATTTTTAATTAGTTTAAGGTGGTGAATATTTGAAAGAGGTTTAGTACCGGAAAAAGTATTGAAATTTTTGAAGATAAATTTGATACTTTTTAACTAAATGAAGATTATAATTATATGAGTTTCGATTTTGGTGGGGGACAAAGAAAATTCACCAAATTTGGAATTTATTTAGTGATACTAATAATGAATGATTACCAAAATTTATGGAAGATTAACATTGCATACCAAAATTAGAGAGTATTGTTTAAATCTTATTATTCTAATTATGGTTGAGATGCACCTTAAATTAATCTAATCTATATCTTTAAAATTTATATTGGACAAGTGTCATTCATCTAAGTGTGTACTTGAGAAAATGGAGAGAAAGTGTAATGGAGATGAGCCAAATTCATATATATCCACTTTTAGTTGGTCAATTTAATAAAAAATAAAAAATAATTTATTATTTTATATTTATTTTACCCTTTATGATTAACTATTTATTTTTCAATATTTAGGTGACTTGTAAATTAAGTATGATATAGTAAAATTATTATTTTATTTATTGTCTTTTAAGGGCGTGTCAAGTCAAACATGAACCGTGAAAGTACCTACCTTATATGGGAATCTCAATATACATAAATGAACATAGTCAAACATGGACAAGTAAACATAGACGGTAGAAGAAACATTTATTGCTATATAAATGTTGTTGTATGATATTTTTAAGATTACAAGTTTCAAAAGTTTTAAAGTCACATAATTTTTCAAAAGTCTCTCTTTTACTTAAACTTTTTATCAAGTCAAATTATATCACATAAATTATACTCTCTCTGTCTCAAATCATTTGTCGTAATTTTTAAAAATAATTGTCTAAAATAATTTGTTATTTTAGTGTAGGACAAGACAAAATTAATTATTTTCTTCCCATACATGCATTATATCCTTGCTAATACTTATTCTTGAAAACTACAAACAATTCAATGGAGTAAATATTTAATGAAGAGAAATTATATCTTAAGACATAAATGAGGGTAAAATATAAACAGTAAAAAACCCTCTCTTATTTAATATTTTTTCAAGCGTGTAAAAGAGAAACACGATCGATAATTTAAGGCGAAGAGAGTGACTGATGGAGTAGTAGCTGAAAGAGCAGATCCATTAGTAGTTTTCTTATCCGTTGCTAGGGTTTTGATTTTTAGCAGCAGCCGCTAATTATTAATTAATTAACCTTCATTTGCAAATTTAGCAACTAATTTACTAGTCTTTGGACATTATTGGAGAAAGATAAGGAGAGCTTTATAAAATTAGATTGTGATTATTAAAATAATTAAACTATTCCCATTTATTCTTCCTTTTCAACATCATCGCTGGAATGGTCGGTTGATCTCGTTAAGGCTGCACGTCTTGCTTTTTAATTAGTTATTGTTAATTTAATTTTTGTGATCTGGAATATATATATACCTTTTGCAATATAGTATAATTAATTTTGGTTAAGCATTATCTGCTACATAATGTTGAATAGTATATTGAAGCTTCATCAGCTGCTTCCTCTTGAGATTGCATTCCAACTTGCTGATACATGTTGTTAAATAATTTTTTTTAAAAGTCTAAGCAAATTAAATTTTGACACGGCAGAGAATAGTTGAAAGTCATTAGTTTATTTTAAACTAATCAGCTATATCTAGAAGGAGTTTAATACCAGTATATATGAGTCATGATTCTTCTTGCTGTAAATTAATTAATTAAGAGTCTAATGGCATCTTGTACTAAAGTGGATTAATTTTATATTACCCCTTCGTCCTATTTTAAAAGTATTAAGTATTTTTTTTGACTACTTTACCTTTATCTGATCTTTCCAATAAAAAGTACACTCTATTAATATTGTTTACTTTTAAGTCGGGGCGGATTTGTCGTGAAAATTATGATGCACGTGAATCCGTGTTTTTTTCGCAAAATTGAGTATTAATGTATGTACATATATATTTTCTAGAATCAATATGATATTATCTGCTGACACTGATGCTACAAAAAGGCTGAATGATGCATTTGATTGAATATTAAATTGTTTACTTAAATAAATAGAGATCAATTCCCACTTAGTACATGGATTAAGGGTGTGCAAGAAATTCATTATGGTGGTTTCCTAATTAGTATTTCTTCATTCTTCCCACAAGGTACGTAATTACAAAGAAAAGTCCTTGCTCCATATTCTATATAAATGCTAGCCCTAGATGTTCATGAGTACACCTCAATTAAACAAGCAAAAGAAATGTCTTCCATTCCACTACCCACCACCAATACTATCTCTTCTTCATCTTCATGTTCAACCACCACCACTTTGTCCAACTTGCATTCTTCTCCTTTCTTTACAAAGACATCGAAAATTTCCAGCCTCAGAAAGCATAATGGCCATCGTAATTTCCAAGTCTCATGCAAGACCACAGAAGATCATGAGCACATTTCTAAAAAACCCGATTCTTCAAGCAATATGATCGATAGACGTAACGTGTTACTTGGACTAGGAGGTCTATATGGTGCTTCCACTCTTGTTGGTGGTCATCCTTTTGCCTTGGCGGCTCCAGTTAACGGACCTGACGTTACCAAATGTGGCCCCGCAAACTTGCCACCAGGTGCGCTACTGTTAGATAGTTTGTAATATATATATAATGTGCGATTGAAAGAACATGTTCTATGTATATATATATATATTTCTAGACAAATATACAAACAATATCTCTTATTTCTTCTTATTTTATAACAGGTGCGGCACCGGTCAATTGTTGTCCTCCAACAACGGGGAATATCATCGACTTCCAGCTTCCATCATCATCTACTACACTTCGTACTCGTCCAGCAGCACATTCCGTGGATAGTGCCTACATAGAGAAATTCAACAGAGCTATTCAGCTGATGAGACAACTTCCGGATGATGATCCACGTAGCTTCAAGCAACAAGCAAATGTTCATTGTGCTTATTGTGATGGTGCTTATGACCAACTAGGTTTCCCAAATTCCGAGCTACAAGTTCATTCCTCTTGGATTTTTCTTCCATTCCATCGTTGTTATCTCTATTTCTTCGAAAGAATCTTGGGAAGTTTAATCAATGATCCCACTTTCGTTATGCCATTTTGGAATTGGGATCATGCTGATGGCATGCGTATGCCTTCCATGTACACGAGCCCTAGTTCTCCTCTCTATGATCGACTCAGAGACCGGAGGCATCAGCCTCCGTTCATGGTCGATCTAGACTTCAATGGTACCGATCCTAATATTAGTAACGCTCAACAAACTTCCCAAAATCTCACAAACATGTATAGGCAAATGGTGTCTCTAGGAAGAACTCCGGAGACTTTCCTCGGGGACCCTTACCGCGCTGGTGGTCTACCCGGTGGAGGTGGGTCCCTCGAGAACATGGCTCATGGTTCGGTTCATATTTGGACCGGTGATAGAACCCAAGCTAATTTTGAAAACATGGGAGATTTTTATTCAGCTGCTAGAGACCCTCTTTTCTATGCTCATCATTCGAATATCGATAGATTATGGAGTGTCTGGAAAACCCTAGGTGGTAGACGTCAAGATTTCACCGATCCTGATTTTCTAAACACTTCGTTTTTATTCTACGATGAAAATGCACAAATGGTACGTATTAGGGTGCGCGATGTTTTGGATTCAAGAGGGCTCGGATACGTATATCAAAATGTAACAAATCCATGGATAAATTCGCGTCCAACGCCTAGGGTTTCCAGGGCGTTGAGCAGCGTAAGGAGGCTCGTTGAAGCTAGAGCAGCTGATAATAATGAAGTTATTACTTTTCCAAGACCAAAAGAAATATTCCCAACGAAACTTGACCATGTGATAAAAGTCATGGTGAAAAGGCCAAACAAGAAAAAGAGGAACAAAAAGGAGAAAAATGAGAAAGAAGAGATTTTAATTGTTGAAGGGTTAGAGGTGGAGACTGATGTTTTTGTTAAGTTTGATGTGTTGATTAATGATGAAGATGAGACATTGATTTCACCAGATAATGCTGAGTTTGCTGGAAGTTTTGTGAATGTGCCACATCATAGTCATGGTAAAGGTGAGAAGAAACGTAAGACGAAGCTAAAATTGGCTATAACTGAGTTATTGGAGGATTTGGATGCTGAGGATGATGAAAATGTGTTGGTGACTTTTGTACCCAAGAATGGTTCTGGTGCTGTTAAAATTGGTGGTGTCAAGATTGTGCTTGAGGATTAGGAATTTTTTTTAAGCATTTTCTTTATAAGTATCCTAAAGTTTCTAATTAATGTTGCATTATTGGCAGTGTATAATTCGTGGACACACGGTGTTTCTGATTTATGTCTATTGTAACATGGAATAAAGGAAGAAAAATTAGTTGGATATTTTTGGTATGTGTATCATTTACTTTACTAGTTTTTAAACTACGCAAGCAATTCCAGTTTTACCTTATTTCGTAGTCTAAAGTCATCGATTGCTGCTAATATTGGTAGTCCACCATCGCACCTGCCTCCAGATAAGGGAAAAAAAGAAGAGAAACTATTGTGTAAAAATTACTTAAATTAAAATGTATTATAATATGATTTCTTCAAGACTTGGTACAACTCACGCAATCTTAGGAAAATATCATATAGTATGTGTACTTTATGCATATAACATGTATCCTTGTCATATCTCATGCTATAAAAATTAAAAGATGATATTGTAATAGTCCAGGATGATATAGCAGGGAGCAGGCGTTTAGCCATGAAAATAAAAAATATATTCACTTTATTTGAAATTTTTGAAGTTGGAGTTAGAGTTGTATTTGACCATAATATTTAGAATTCAAATGTATTTTTAAAAAAAATCAATTTTTTTGAACATGCGATATTATTTAAATGAAGTTATTTTATGAAAATAAAAAATTTAGAATTTTTTGAAAAATAAATAAATTAAAAAGTGAAACCAAATAAAGTGATCAAGAGGTGTTTTTCAAAATCCCAATACAACTTCAAACTTCAAGTTGTATTTGATGTTTTTATGGTCAAATAAGTATTCCAAAATAAAGTAAATAAATATTTTAAAATAAAATGAATAATATTCATGGTCAAAAGGATCCGTAATGTAGCTAATTGTACTACTACTAAGAATCAAAGACTTCCCATCACCTTTTCCAATATATTTTTAATATTCTAACTTTACACATATTTCAAATCAAAGTTAACTCTCACTACCCGTATTAAATTACTCCCTACATTTCATTTTACTTGGCTAGGTACTTGGCTAGGGAGGTAAATAGTGTGCGGCGGAACAAGTCTTGACTTATTAAGATTTGATTTGTCTTGCCTCGTTTAATAGTCTTTTTTTTTCTCTCTTTATTTTTTATTTTGTAGTAATAGTCTATTCAATTTTTGCAAGACCTCTTAATTTTTAAGAATACTTTAATTTTCAGGTTGAAAAATTGCTTTTGAAATGTTCTCCAGTCAAATATATGCATGAATTTTGTTACGGAGACATCGAAATAAACACCGTTTTGCAAAACAAAACAAAACAAAACAATTATTTTTTGGGAAAGTTGATGTTAAATATACGATTTTCATTGGGAAAAAATGTTCCAAAAACTTGTACACTGCTTGGTTCTTTCTAGTAGATCCATATGAATAAAGAACCATTATTTATATTTTATATTTTGATGTACTACACTATAAGTATATGTATTAAAAAATTAGCTTGTATGAAAATTCATGTTCATTTGTTTAATCAGCAAAGGCTGCTACTTTGCAAAGTTGCATAAGATTTATCGAAGTGGAAATTGGGGAATACAGAATAATAATAATAAGGGGGTTGGTTTTTTTACCCGACCCATCTTTTAACCCGGACCTGATACGGTTTTGAATAATTGAAGAAGAAAACTAAGCAGCAAAAAGATAACAATTCTCATTCATAAGCCTTTGAAAAATGGCAGAAGCTCAATACATATAGGCTAAAAACGTAAATAAGGAACTAGGGGCTAAACTGAAATAAGGTAAACTTACAAGGGTAATTGAATAATAAAGCAACTAACTAAAGGGACTCAATTGCAAGAAATAAAACCTAGCAATATTTACTAAATTAATAACTATGTCTCCCATCCAAAGCCCAACGTACACCCTCAACAAGCAACTCAATTTTAGGCCATTTCTAGATCGTATACCCAACCTTAACCCATTAATTTCTTGTTGAAAAATATCTACTTTTTTAGTCCATTCGAATTTTGAGAGGCAAATGAGAAAATCTTAAACTTTAAAAATTACAGTCAAAGATTTTTTAATATCTCTGAAAATCTAAACTATGTCGTATAAATTGAGACTAAGGGAGTAATGTGTTGCCGTGCCTCGCCCGCCCCAGTTGTCATTCCTATACTGTAAATTGTCCATTTTAGCAAATGAAGACACTTTTATTACTAATTTGCAGTAAGAATGTGATTTCCAACAAAGAAGCCCACCAGGTGTTTGTCTTTATGCTTTAAAGAGCTTTATTTTGATTTTTTCATGAAGTTAATTGCATTCTGATTTCTAATTTGCATACATGGTAGTAGCTTATTTAATCTCTTATATTTGATGTTAGCAAAATATTCAACTCATCTGCTGGTGTGTATATGGACAGAGACGGATTCAGGAGTTAAAGTTTAGTACGTGTAGTTACTCTGTACCTACTATTTCAATGTGACAATGACGTTAATTAAGTGTAAACATGTAGTGTTTGTTTTTCAAAAAAATTCAACTGTATAATGTATTTCTGCTTGTACATGGATGTTAAAAAATAAGCAATATTTTAGGATTTCAAACGGGACAGGAGAAAACCGAAAGAGATCAAGAAGTTTCTGAGCTCCATAAGATAATGTGTTAGACGAGAAACATGGTATGGCATTCTTATTACCATGCATTAACTAATTCTTCCTAGTAATCAGGTGCTGATCAGATGAATGAAAGCAATAATGATGTATGATAACAACGATTAACTAACTCTACTCGACAAACAAAAACTTAATAAGATTCAAAGTCTGAAAACTCCTGGAAATTAGATATACAAAATGCAGAAGCTAGGGAAAACTGTGACTATACAAAAGAACATACAAAATGCATAAAAGAGGCAATCATTTACGTGTATACTTTTAAATTCTGAAAGTAAAGACAAACCGGAGTTATGTACATTCTACAAAACTAGTCACAAAGGTGTTATAAATATTGTATGTATTGCAAGTGGTAGAGCAAAGCTAGAGTTTAGCTCACTTCTCTCCATCCCCCAGACAAAAAAGGATATAATGTCTAGCATTTCGCTCCTAGTATATGCATGAAATCACAGCTTAAGAAACATCTATAGAACACCTGCCAGGGAAAGCATCATTATGCTAATTGCTCAAACCTCTCAAAAGTGTCTACGTGCACTATTGCCGTTATATATTGACACCTATAGTGATCTTTTTTTTGGTTTTTTTTTTTTTGGGGAAAAAATGAGTATAAAATTTATGCCTCTGGATTAGGATCTGTCTCAATTTCTTGAGCCAATTCCCTTGTCAACATGTCAGCTCGATCATCTTGCCCACCAGCGAAAGTATAGACTCTGAATGCAAATTGGAAGGCCTTCCATAGAAGTTTAGCTGATCCCTTTTTATGACTATCATTTTTCGGTCCAGCTCCTTCATTTTCCTTTAGCTTTGCTTCTCTCCTCTCCTGATTCAACATCAAGTGTTACTTCAAAAGATGTTCACCAAAACACTAAGGTGAGTGATTTCATAAGAATTACTACATTTGCTACATGCTTTACACTGTACTAACCTTCAAAGTCAGTTCCATACAGTTTGACGAAACATCCACCATCAATTCTTTGATACGCACAAGAATGCCAAAATCAAAGTGGATTTTATGGCTTGTAAATTTCTTGGATTCGTCATCTTTTGTCCGTTCCAATGTGTCCATTTCTCCTTTGATCTAGATGATAGAACCATTTGTTAGAGCTACTAATGGAAATATAAAAAGCTGTGTCATGAGAAGTTTTCAACTGTGAACTTAGTTTTTACCTTGTTGAAGTAACTCTCAGCTTTGTCAAGAAGTTGTCCAACAGGTGTGACTATTGGCCAATTCTGTAGAGTTTTGGCTATTGAATCTAACTTGGTATGAAGTGCTGCGGCCATACGCAATGCTTCCAACTTCTTGGTAGGAAATTCTTCAAACCTCGCTAATACCTATATCAAGATTACTTTAAGTCAACACCCTGAAGTGGGAACCATGGAGAAATATGTATAAAACAGATATATATGAAACCTGAGATTCATCCGTTAGTTTCTCAAGGTGGGATTCTACAGTTTTGTGGAACTTAATAAGCTCAGACATATCTGATGTTTGGAAAGAGGCTATCATTGTTTTCATCTCCTTGATTGTTTTTGCATGTACTTTAACATCCTCCTCGATTTGTTGGTGGTATGCTGACCTGAGACATATATGACATAATTTTCAAAGATATGTCCAACACATATGAAAGTTCTCCCTCTACTCAATAATCTGTTGGAGGATCTCGATAATATTACCTCTTTGTCATCTCTGCTAATGCATCAGCCATTCCCTGCTTACCTCCTGCTGGTGCACTAGCACTAGCTTTTCCCTTTCTCCCCTTTGATTTACCATCTAAACTAGATCCTTCAACTTTGCCCTTGAGAAGTCGATACAGACTTCCCATTTGTGATGATCTCTTCAATTTAGTGGCTGCTTTCCTAGGTCCTAGGTTCCTGGCACCTGCAAACCCCGGTGGTGGTGGAGGTGCAGCTCCTTTTCCCATTGGTATGGGTGGAGGTGGTGCTGGCATTCTTCCATTTGAAGTCATTGGTGGAGGTGGGGGTGGAGGGCCAGTAACCTTTGATCCCATGGGAGGTGGGGGTGGAGGTGGAACTGATATCACATTTCCCGATGTCATGGGAGGTGGTGGGGGTGGGGGAGGTGCCACTCCTTTTCCTGATGTCATGGGAGGTGGCGGCGGCGGGGGTGGTGCCAATCCTTGTCCTGATGTCATGGGAGGTGGTGGAGGTGGAGGTGGAGGTGGAGATGTTATTTCTTTTCTTGTCATGGGAGGAGGTGGTGGTGGCGGGGGTGCAAATATTGGTTTCATAGGAAGTTGTGGTGTTGCTACATTGGCTGATGTCATGGGAGGTGGTGGAGGAGGAGGAGGCAGTGGAGCACCACTTGGTTTTGCTAACAATGATGCAGTCCTTGACCCTTCTGCATTCCCTGATGAAATGGGTACTGGTGGAGGTGGAGGTGGAGGTGGTGGTTGTGGTGCTGCTGGTGCAAAAGTCGATGGTTGGTTTGATGATATGTCTCCATCAGGTCGGAGTAAAGCAATATGCAGAGTAGATGTTGGTTTTCGTGAGTCTATGACATTTAACGATAAAGTGAGTGGTGATTGTGGCCCTGCTCCTTGTTCTGAAAGTGAAGGAGGTAAAAGAACATCCAAGGTAACATGTCCTGACACTGGATGATTATTTTTGGCACCAGTTTTACCTGTTCCTTTATTTTCTGATTCATCATCCATACTAGTCGGTAGAATATCTGGCAAGTCTGTCATTTCACAATCTTGCCCAAATTCCTTATCACCATCTTTGGCTTTCACTTGAGAATCTTTCTTCGCCTCTACATCTGACTTTTGTTCATTAACTGTGCTTGTTAATTGAACCACAAAATTTGAATCTTGAGCTGCTACATGAGGGAACATATGGAAAGAGAGGCGCTTTACATCAATAGGATTCAGCTTGCCAACTGCTTGAACCCTGAGTGGCAGAAGACGAGGTGGAGAGTATGATACCTTTGTATTCTTCTTGCTCATTAACTCAGGGAGAACTGAAGTTGGGGTCACTGGAGTGCTCGAGAGGGAGGATTTGGCACTTGAGTAGGATTCAGAAAGAACCCTATCAAACGTGTTGAATGATGGACGTTCATATCTTGTCTGGTCATCCTCATCCTCGTCCTCATCCTCATCCATCATATCGAACATCCTTTCACTGGCTAGCTTAATCATGTCATCGAGCAATAACACTCCTAAATTGGTTGCAATTGAAAAGATCATTAAGATTATCTTACCTAAGAGTCGATGGATAATAGATGGACAACATATATCTATTTGGTGTTACAATAAATTGTATGACGTACCATAATGTTCCAAATTTTCTAGTTTACTGAATGAATCCTCCTTGCATTTGACCATCCACTCATCATTGCCTGTCCACATTTCCCCAATTGATATCAAAGTATCAAAAAAGAATTGCAGTGCCTGAGAAATATAACAATTGGTTAGCACAGTGAACTGTGAATCCGCTATAGCAAAACGTTGAGTTTGTAATGCTCAATACAGTTGAGTAAATAGTAACCTGATGCATCGGTGCTTCATCAATTTTTGACAAAGAGATAGATGGATTGATTGTAGGATACAGTTGTTGCAGATCTTTCAGCGTCAAAATCAGCAGCTGTGGAAATAAAAATTCACCACAGAGGTTACGAAATCCTGCTTTACTCTTTTTCTTTCAGAATTTTAACTTCTTTACGCCAGTGTAAAGTATTTACACCATAACATAAAAGTAACCTGCTATAACCAGTTTGAGTGTACTGATGGCGTAAAATTCATTTATACTTCATTGTATATAAGTTAAAACCTTTCACAGAATGTTATTGTGCTTGAGTTTTGAAGACAAGTAACAGGAAAGTACCTCATTTACAGATGCAGATCCAATACAAGGGGACAAGTCAAGCAAGTCTCTCAAGGTGAGGATCTTGTTCCGAAGCTCAGTCATTATTATGAAGTTCCCTGCTACTCTACATGAATTGCGAACCGTGGAACCTTTGGATTTAAAACTTTTTGATACTGCTATGGGAGGTGTTTTCTTCTTTTCAATAATAGGACTTCTCTTTGTTTCTTTCATGTCTTCTTCCTGCAAATGTTTGTCAACTACTGTTAGTGATATACTAATAGTAATACCCAAAATACCAATTTTCAATGTTTCTTTAGTTTATCTGAAGATCTTATAATTCACATCTATGACAGAAACATGCTCAGTATGTCGAAAATAAGTTGAAAGGTGATTTTTTTATTACTTTGATGTGGTTTTTTCTCAAGATTTTGTCAGATGTTATTATGCATTGGTTGTTATGTTCCTTAAGAAAAAACTGATTTTCTCTAATCAAAACATGTACTATATCACCTTATTGTTGTATGCAATCTTCTCCTCTTAATCTTTTTTTTTTCCCTTCTCTTCTTAATCTGTCATATGATGCAATTCATTAAGCACAAGGGTTTCTTTTAAAAAAAAAAGAAGAAGAAACATGGAATTAAAAAGGAGATGTTGCCAGAAATCTTCTTGCAAATTCAACATTTCCACATTTGAGGCTTTGCATGAAATATATCAGTGATAAAAAAATGTAGGATTTAGCTTTTTGGTATAGGATTTTCATGCACAAATTGACAGAAGATTTATATTTTTCCATATTGTTATAACATGTTCAGACAACGGCAGATGAAACAATTTTTGAGGTTTTCTTAAGGATTTATCATATATTAATATATTTGCGGTAAAACTCGGTTGTCAATTCAAAACATGTTTTAAGTTTATGGCAGTATGTTGTTTTATTTGCTTAATTTGTTTCATCATATGATACAGGATTAAACACTTGGATTTCCAAGAAGTTGGTGTCAAAAAGAAACATTGCCAGAAAGTTTCCAAATTCAACATGGCCACCCTCGAGGTTTTACATGGTAATATTGCAAAAATTGAGAAAATACATTCTTCAACATGATCATAATTCATAACATGTTCAGACAACAAACAAAAGTTTTTGGAGAAAATGGAAGAAGAAAATAAAGAAAGAGAGAAAAAAAAATACCTCAAATATTGTACTATGCTTCCTGCGAGAAAAGAGAGGCACACCAAAACATGCCCCAATGGCCATTTCTAATAAGAAATGACAAGTTTTATACAAGATTGAAGAAAAAAACAAAATTAAGAAAAAACATAATGATGGTACCAGGTCAACTTTCTTGGTTATTTTGACAATTGAAAAACCAGAAATATTATTTGCTGACGCAAAAAATCGGTGAATGAAAACAATAAAATAATAAATATGATTAAAAGAATGCTGGAGGAGGAAGAAGAACAAGAGCATTCAAGATTAAAATTAATATTATAAAAAGTTCTTTTTTTAGATTTTGATTAAAAAATAAGGTAGTAATAGTGGTAGGAAAATTGATAAAGGAGACTCATATAACGTGCAGAGCAAAAGAGGAATAATAATATTATGAACAAGCTCTGGAGTCAACTGGGAAATTGGTTAATCCAACTTATCTCATGTACAAACACTTCTTCCTCTCTTTTGTTAACCAAAATAGAGAGAGTGTTAAGACAAAAAAAATAATGGAGGTCAATTGTTCAAATTATTTTTCTTGGTTTTTTGAGGCTAAAACGTGTTTTTGACCCCTAAATTTTTGGGTTTTGTTAATGTGTTGTTTTTATCTTTAATATTTTTGATGATTTTGAGCTGTACTTTCTAGAGTCCCTTTCTAGATAAAAGTTTTATCTATAAGCTCCTGAAATTCAGGGGTCTTTTAGTGATCAAAACATGTTAGCCACTCAACTAGTTGTCTTCCCCCAGACAAATAAGGGCGGACGGTATAAAAGATATTTATACAATCGGATTTATTGTGAAATAATGTGACAGTCATTACTAAGATGCCTCACTTTAATTGTTGGAGCTAGGGGAAGCAATGGGTTTATTACTTTATCTGAATCCTCTTTATCGAAAAGTTATATTGTATATATAAGATCAATTGAAATCTCTGTACTAGTGTTTTAACCTCCTTGGCACATAACCTGATAAAATGATAACTAACACATAAATTATTAGGTTTAACTAACATAAAAAAAATATTTATATTTTCGGCGTGTATAACTTAAATCCTAAAGCCTAAACAATGTCTTAGGGTGTCTTTTCGTTAGAACGTTACTAAGATTCAAACTTGTAATACTACATTGGAGAGATCATTTGTCTGTTATATTTAGCTTCAAAACATAATAACGACAAAAGAACCACTCTTTCTTAGAAAGTACAACCTTACAAAAAAAAAAAAAAAAAACTTAGGTACAATGAAGGGGAAAATGGAATGGAAAAATTGTTCATGGATGGTGATGTCATATTGTCATTGAGACAGAAATTAAGAATAGTAAATGAACTGGACAAGTAAGAACTTTTGAAAAGTTCAACTGGTGCTTTACCTAATAAACTAACATTGTTCAAACAACTGGTTATTCGATCCTGAATAGAAAAAAGAAATATGAAAAGATGGAAGTTTCTTTGTTGTGTGTCTTAGTGGTGACTTGTGATTTGGGACATGCCTGCCCCAAATCAAAATAAAGAGACAGTTCAAGTAATTAATACAAAATAGATGTTGGAATCTTTGACAATTCCTGTTATTTCAAGTGACCCATTCCATATATCATCCTTTCCAAGAATTGGCTTCCACAACCTTATTATTGACTACATGCGAGTTCTGAAATGTATATCTATATCAGGGTGTGTTTGGTATGGAGGAAAACATTTTCCGGAAACCTTGAGGCTTGAACTCATGGTTGGATCCACCACTGATGTATAATATACAAAAAGAAGAAAGTAAAGAACATACAGGAGTAGTTAACGAGAATAAAGCAACTGTTTTAACAGAGCTGATAAAATGTGATTATTATACAAAACCTGTGTGAATCAAGAATAAATGTGGGAAGACAGATGGTCATAGTACATGCCACATGGTAACAGCTCCAGAAAGTACCAAATCCTATCTTCACTTATCCAGCAAAAAGAAACAAGATTTGCTATTACAAGTTCAACTCACATATAGATTTACAAATAACTTTACACAATATATGAACAAATAGCAGTATCCAAATAATAATAAAGCCTCAATCAACTATACTGGCAAAACCTTATGATGGGACATGAATGTCTAAACAAATGAAAAGGAACTTGCATTAAACCAGCAAGCAAGGGTGTCCTAGTAAGAAAGAATCTCTAAGTTCCATCGGAAATATTTTATTTCTCCAAGATATTTGGGGATAATCCAATATGCACAAAGCAACGAGTTGTGGATGTTCAAAGTTTGCGCAAAGCACTCAAATATTTTAAGGTCGGATCATAGTTTTCCTTGATGGAAGTCTCCTTAATGCTTGACCTGCACTGGAAATGTGTGAACTTTGGATGAAGGTGATATCTTTGCGGAAGCTGTTTTACTTCCTGTTGGCCCTTTCTTGGAAGCTGCTGGGGACGAACCCTTAGCTGCACTTCTTTCTGCAATCCTTTTTTGCCTCTCGATCACTAATTCTTCCATTCTATTGCGCATTTCTTCCTCCTATGTAAACAATGAACATGTATGATACATAAGAAAGATAAAAATAATGGAGGCAAAAACAACGAAAAAATGAGGTTACTGGTTATTGTCATACCCGATCTAATTTGCTCTTCTGGGTTGTCAGCTTGTTAGGAGGAGACATCTTCTTGCTCTTTGCTAAAGCATCAATCCTGCTCCTTGACAGGGATCCCGGGGAGACTTTAGACCTTGCATCTTTCCCGGTCTTTGCAAGACCATCCTTCTTACTTGTGCTTTTACCTTTTACAGGAACTTTTTCTTCAGTAGGACTATTTGCCTCAACTGGAGGAGATTTTTTATCAACTTGAATGAAAGAAGCTTCAATCTGAAAATCCAATTCTGGTTGCCAAGATGCCTCAACAGGATCCAAACTAGGGTCTCTTGCAAGCACCACACAGAGGTCATCAGGTTGACTGGCCCCAGATGTACTAAGCTTGGTTTTTGATGCAACTGGATCACCATTTTCAGCATTTGCTGCAGCAACCAAGTCTGCATCCATGCCAATGTCTATTTTCCACTGAGAGCCATAATGATCATCAAAAGATGGTCGAGATTGTACCATGAAAGAATCATCAACAGGAGCAGCTCTTTCACTTTCGACCTGAGAGGAACTTTTCTGAGTTGACATGCCATTGTCATTGTCAAATATTATTCGCTTAGCCTCTTGAGTTTCTGAACTGCCAGAGTGGTTGACAACAAACCAATCTTCCCCATTACTATTTCTAATAGCAGAAGATTCAGAACCAAAATCAGATGGAGTTCCCAATGTATTGCCTCCTGATGGTTCTTTGTGCGAAAATAGAAGATGCACATCTTCAGAAACTCCTTTCTTCAAACTTGGCCTCATATCCTCACCATTGGCAAAATCTACCATGCTAACCTTTGTGTCATTTCCTTCATGATTTTTGCTCATGAGAAGAGAATCATCAGTTGTCAGATGGTCTCTTCTGAGCTTCTCACCAGAATTCTTGATCACATAGCCTTCATCCTGGAAGTTCAAAGGTAGTTGGTCACTTGCCCCATTCATACTTGGCTCCTCACGACTCATCAGAATATTCTGGAATGCATCCCAAGCCTTATTTCCTTTTGCTTTCTCAGATAACTTTGGTGACATGCCCTCATTTAGGTCCGTGTTGCTATAACCATTTGATTCAGTCTCTACATCAAGATCCTGATGACCTCTATTCTTGTTCCTACGTCCTTTTGAATTGCGACGTTTCTCCAATATTGCAACAGCATCATCAACCTGCTCTTTGATAGAATCTTCATCGAGTAAATGAGATTCAGCTGAAGAAGAATCATAAGAAGATCCATCATTTTCCTCATTCTTTCTCTTGGAAGTGATATAATTGATGTTGCGGATTACAACTGTTTTTGAGGATTTCTTCTTGTGCTTTTTAGCATGTGAGTTCTCCCTTGAAGAATGTTTTTTCTCATGCTTCCTAACTTCATCTGAATCAGTTTCAGAATCAGAGGCACTCGACTCAGTTTGTTCATCATCTTCTGAACTGTCCTGCTCTTTCTGATTGGATTTCTCCTTCTTCTTTGATCGCTTGTGAGAGTCCCTAACAGAACCATTTGTTGAGCCATTTACATTTTGTGGCCACTGCATATGTGCTGGATAGTATTGTAAAGGATGCATGCCAGCAAAAGGCATCTGTTGAGCTGGGCCATGAAAGTTGTACATATATGGAGGAATCTGGTTCTGCCATGGCATCTGCATCTGTGCTTTTGCTGACATGGACGGATCTGATGCAGGAAGATTCTCATCTGCACATATAGCAGTTGACGTTACAAATAAAAAAGCTGAGCCTATGCGGTAGACATACATTTCTATGTACATCCATTGGTACATAAAATGTTTCTTGATCATTGGTCATCGGGTATGTATAACACTACCTAATATATTTCTTATGACAAGTCCTTTCTTCTACCATGAAGTTAATCTAAGCACACAGATGGATACTAATCAGTTGAAATTTTAATCATTACGGAAAAGTTTCCCGTCTATATTTTGACTGATATGAACATGAGAGAGATGTTGACTCTGCTAATAACGTAACTACCAGCTAAACTTAAATCTAGTAGAATAAATTATTGTTAGGGAAGAAATCAAGAATAGATAGGATACCTTTGACACCATTTGAATTTGTTGATTCCTTCGAGTCAGAACTATCCAAAGAGCCATTATTATCATATGCAAGAATAACACCTTGATTTCCCAAGTAGGATAGATCCACTGGGGTACATGCCTTCATTGCAGCTACTTCATCCATCCACTGGCCATCTGTGTGCTTTTGCTTGTAAAGTTCCTTGAAGTCGAGGCATGCATCCCTACAAGAAAGATAAGATTACACAAATTGAAGTTACAAAAACCGTGGAACTATAACAGTTTACTCAATCTTGACATCCTCCCACATAGTATTATGTATACAGTGAAAGACGTAGAAGCTTGTTGTTATATCATCGTCAAGAGTTATACCTAGGAGTTTCCTAGGTCCATGTATAGGAGATGCTTCCCTTGAAAATCAATATAAAATGGACAATTTTACATTTTACCTTGCAGCAAATTAGAAGAGTAACACACATAAAAAGAAGGCTAAACATATCAATGAGTGATGCTCTTTGCACCCCCCAAAAAGAGATATCTTTGGTTGTTAGACAGCAGATGTCCTCCAGACTCTTTTTTTTGTTATGCACCAGAATGGAAACAAAGGTTCAAAGACAAACACTGGTGATCCAATTTACATCAGTTGTTTTTCCTTATCTACATATGTAAGCTACAAAACTTAGGTTATGAAGACACTATACTCTTATCATACCTAAGACGTAAGGCACCAAAAGAATTAGCAAACTGTATGAGATCATCCAATTGGTCTATCTCAAAGCCTGCAACTGTTGCACGTGCATAAGCCATGGCCTGCTCTTTCCTAAGTAATGCCTTTCGGGTATCCAGGTGACGCTGAAGTTGAATCCTGAAACGATAAAAAACAAATAACTCAGTAAAACTCTCAGGTGGAGATGGATTGACAGTTCACTGTTGCTTCGAAGGGAAGATAACTTACTTGGAGTTTTCTTTAGGTGTAGCATTATTAGCTTCTTCAACTTCAGATTTCGCCTGGAAAAACCCATCAAAGTGAAATTTTCTAATGAGCTACTAAACTAAAAGAAAATAACTAACCAAAAAACTAACTGTGATCAAGTAAAATACCTTGAACGAATCATTTGATTTCCTGGTGCTCTCACTATTAACTGGTGAGCTTCCTGCAATTCAAGCAATAAATGTACATTAGCCTCAATCTGAATATGTATGAACTCTACTGAGAAAGGTACAAATGTTATTTATCATAAAAACAAGAAATCTAGAAATGACAACTAATGGACAATGCTTATCTGTTTGATGTCTACAGAAGGAGAACTTATCAGTATTTCTTGAACATACCTTCCTCTGAATTGCCATTGGAGCATTCATTGGATTGAATGGAACTCTCGATCTGTGAGATCTCTCGTTCCAACCGCATAAACCTCTCAAGAATTTCAGGTGTACTTACAAAACGTACAAATCTGCCACAAACACAAAGAAAGCGCAAGTACTGATTATGCTAGATCCAACAAGAATTCATTCTATAGTTTGCAATTAGAGTATAGCTTCCAATATGCAAAAGAATATTAGAATGATTATGCTAAAACAACACTACCCTGTTTCCAAAGGGATTATGCTTGAAGACAGTCAATCCTTTAGGCAACCAATAGAACTTAGTACATGACAACAAGGAGGATTGTTGTCTAATTCACTTAGTGAGCAATTATATCTGGATGAGTGAAGTTATTAGCAAAAAGTCCACAAAGATTTAGTCTACTTTTTTAACCCATAATCACAATCTAGTGATGCTTTATGACCAATTTGCCAATAAGGGAACCTAAAGTAAGTTTTTAGTTACACTATCTTTCTCCCTTATAGCTGGAGTTCTGCATTGATTAGAACATAGACCATTTACCGTATGCCATCAAGATCATCTGCAAGAAACTTTCAGCAATTCCAGAAGTTCCACATGATTCAAGTATAATATGTTGGTACTAAAGAACAATTGGCAAAATTACTATAAAAGCTTGAAACTTGTCAAAAGATCAAATAGAAAAATATACCTTAGGAATGTGGCTTTGGTGAACCAGTAGGCATGAGTTGAAGGTGGCCTCATAGTGATTGAATACCCACCTTTTGGAATCTGATCTTTAGCAAATTTCAAGTGAGAAATGAAGGGTTCCACCAACCCAGATGCCAATTTCTCACTTTTACTCCCAGAAAACACCACAAGATCACATCTTTATCAATACCCACAAACCAAAAACAGAAAAAAAAATCAAATCTTTAGCACTTTCCATAACAATACAAGCTAAAAAAAGTTAAACACAAACTCACTAGTCCTCTAATAATAAGGAAAAGAAGAAAAAACCAACCTTGTTCTAGTTGGGGTAAGCTGAAACAGTGCATAATCAAGAAGGGTCTTGGAATCCATGTTCACCTTGCAAAGCTTAGTGGAGAAAGTGGAAAAAAGAAAAATGATGAAACTCAAATAGGAAAAGAAATGGGTGTAAAGAACAAAGACATGTTCAAGAACGTGACATTGAAAAATCTTTTTGTTGAAGATGAACTGTAAATAGAAGAGATTGCCAGCAAGAAATGATGGAGCAATGGCAAGAATTGCACATGGAGAGATTTTTTTTGAGCTTGTGAAACTATAGGCTATAAGCATTTTATTTTCTTGACAATATGGGAGTGGGCCCCACCTCTCTGCCATTGCTGGCCCCACATCCCCCCCCCCCCTTCTTCCAATTATTTCATTCTTATTCCAAGTACCCATTATCTCTTTGTCTTCACTCTTTTCTTTCATTGAAATTATTTTTTAAGAAAAATCTATAGAACCTCTTGAAAAAAAAAATGCAAATTTGGAAGATTTTTTTAAGTGAACCGACAGTTTTTCATTTTGTCTTTTCAAAATTTAATATATACTTCAAAGATACTATTATGCGCAACATTTTGCATTTAAAGATGGTAATAAAATTAATAGTGTATTGATATTTCCTTCATTTAATTTTATGTGACGATATTCGACCAAATATAAAATTGAAGTAAAAAAATAAATAAATTTATTATTTAAAATAATTTATAAATATTTATGTAATTACAAAAGACCCTATTAAAGTTAATACAAGAAATTTTAAGTTAAGTTATTTATAAATATAAAAAAAATATTATGCTTTTATGATCGATTAAAAGTGAAAGCATTTCACATAAAAAGTATGTATATATTAAAAAGTGTCATTCTTTTCGGGAGTAAATAATCTTGTTTTCTTTTTTAATTACTTCATTAACTTTTCTCTTGTTAATTATGATCATATAGATATATTCCCATGCATGAACATAAGCTGTGTATGGTTGCTTTAAAGGATCCTGAAAAGGATGGTTTTCCTTCTAATGGGTCCAGAATTGAGATCTTTGACTTTATAGTCATCATGTTTGCATATTTTTTAACCTTATTTTAGAAATAATATATAGTAGGTAGTATATATATGTAGATGAGTTGGAAAATATATAAATAATTAGGATTAGTTGGGAGGTCTACGTCTTATTTAACCTCACTAGTGTCTCACTTAATTGATGAGAAGATGGACTGGTGGTGTCGGAGTGCGATTAATTTAATTTAATTACATGTTAATTAGTGGTGGACCATGCTTGATATATCATCACTAATTCACTTTTGTTAATTATATTCTTGTTAAGGGCAAAGCTTTAACTTCTCTACATTTACATCATATATGAAATATATATTTTTATCACCAAAGATCGTGATGGAGTGGTAAGTGATCGATTAGAGTTTTTGAGTTCGAGCATTGAGTATGGAGACTCCTTTGATAAGTAGTGCTTTATCCTCCAAAATGGGACTTTTTAGTGCAAATTTAAATTAGTCAAACTCCGAAATAGATAGAAAATAAAAAAGAAATCATATAATTTTTTGCTAATTAGTAACATAAAGTAGCAGTCATAGTATTTCCTCCGTCCCAAGTAAGTATCATTTTTTCCTTTTCCAGAGTACACAATTTGATTAATCTACAAAATTGAATTGGATTAGGATCAACTCAATATTTTAAAATTATATAAAAGGACTATAATTAAGTTGCAATTCTTCTTATGCCAATGAGATTAAACAATATATCTTAAAATATTGATCAAAATTCACATAGTTTGAATAATCTCAAGAAACAAAAAACGACAAATAATTTGGGACAAATGAATTCATATTAGGTTTAATCATAAGAAAATTAATTTACCACCCAGAATGAAAACAATAGATGAATCAAATTAGACTGGCAAAGTGATCGCCTGGTCTCATAATAAATGAAATTAGTGACTTGAATAATAGACCAGCACTACTATACAACAACAGAAATTTGAGAAGGATGGGTGTAAGCAGACTTTACCCTCTATCTTGTAAAAAGTTATAAAAAAACTGTTTCTAATAGATACTCGGATCGATAGAAATGTTTTCAAGAAGAGTTTGACAAGTACAAAAGTAAAAGAGACAATCAATTTGCTATAACAAATTAAACTACACTAACAATTAAAATAAATAAATAAATAAATAATAATAATAATAATCTCGACTAGGTAGTAGTTGTGATTACAAAAAGAAGTTGGGCATCTGAATATATACAGAAATTTCAAGAAAAAAGGGCACAGTGCCTTGCTTCTGATCAAAGGTAGGAACAAGGCAAGTTATAGTAGATCACTACTCTTGCATGATTCCTCAAAAAAAGCTTCTTTTTTTTCTTTTTTCTTTTCTGAATGTTTGAGTGACAAAGTGTGCTATCCAAGATTGCAGATGGGGATCACTCCACACTACTCATATTAATGTAGAAATAAATAAATACTATAGTCTAACATTGTGATCTACAAGAGTTGACAATCTTAATATTGTGTAAAAATAGTTAGGTCAACTCTTTTGTCCAAATAAAAATAGGCATGCAAGAGAAACACTTAACTACTACATATTGTAGTATCTATTTTCTTACTTAGGGTGTGTTTATTATCCTAGAAAATATTTTCCTACCAAATAAGTAAGTTTCTTACTTATAATTTTCTAGTGAATTGGTAAGTAAGCAATTTTTTTTTTTTTATCCCAAGAACATATATATATATATATATATATATATATATATATATATAAAATCTAGTAAAATATTATTGTGATGAGATGAGGGGGAAGTGTGGGTTCGGGGATAGGATGGTCAAGGGATGGGGAATTGGGGCCTTGGGGACGTTGGATGGGTAGGAAGGAGACATTGAACCCCGGGAATATTATTACTACTAATTAGTATGAAACTTGTTTGTAATTTTTTCTCATTTCTAGTGAACTTATTTTTTTAGAGAAAAATATTTTGACCAACCAAAGATGGAAAAAATATTTTCCTCCCTAACAAATAAAGCAGTCGAGATTATTCTACTTCTGTACGAAACTGAATCTGACATTTTTAGTAGACATTGGAATGTTTGAAATTACTTACTAGTAGAAATTTAATTAGTGCATGTCCAACTCAATACAGTACTACATGAAGAAATTGGCAAAAAAATATTTTTTCGATTAAGCCAAGCCGTCAATAACAACAACATACCCAGTGTATTCCCACAACGTGGGGTCTGGGGAGGGTAGAGTGTACGCAGTCTGTACCTCTACTTCAGAGGTGAGGTAGAGAGGCTGTTTCCGATAGACCCTCGGCTCAAGACAAAAATAGTCTAAAAATAGGCTAAAAAGGACATAACAAAGATACAGGATAAAAATGCACGATAAAACTATAAGAGACGGTAGCAAGTAACATGTAGTAACAAACAACATATAGAAACAGAGCACTGCCACAAAATAATACTACGAGGAATCCAAGAACAAAAAACTATAAGCGTAGCACTACGATTACTAGTCGGGACACCAAGGAAAAACACTCCTACCTACTAGCATAAACACACTTCTACCTACTGCTCTTCTACCCTAATCCGCGTCCTCCACACCTTCCTATCTAGAGTCATGTCCTCGGTAAGCTGCAACTGCGCCATGTCCTGTCGAATCACCTCTCCCCAATACTTCTTCGGTCTACCTCTTCCTCTCCTGTAACCATCCATAGTCAACCTCTCACACCTCCGCACTGGGGCATCCGTACCTCTCCTCCTCACATGTCCGAACCATCTCAACCTCGCTTCCCGCATCTTATCTTCCACCGACGCCACACCCACCTTATCTCGGATATCCTCATTCCTAATCCTATCTCTCCTAGTAAACCCGCACATCCATCACAACATCCTCATCTCCGCCACCTTCATCTTTTGAATATGGAAGTTCTTAACTGGCCAACACTCTACTCCGTACAACAAAGCTGGTCGAACCACCACTCTGTAGAACTTGCCTTTAAGTTTAGTAGGCACTTTCTTATCACACAAGACTCCAGATGCGAGCCTCCATTTCATCCACCCAACACCAATACGGTGAGTGACATCCTCATCAATCTCTCCATTTTCCTGGATAATAGACCCAAAATACTTGAAACTCCCTCTCTTTTGGATGACTTGTGTATCCATCTTCACTTCTACGTCATCATCCTTAGTCGCCTCACTGAACTTGCAATCCATATACTCAGTCTTGGTCAACTCCTCCGCGAGTCTCGTCAACCAAAACTACATTAACTCCTTCGCGAGTCTCGTCAACCAAAACTACATCATCCGCAAATGATTAAGCCAAGCCAATGTGTTAAAATTAGTGAATGTATAGTCTATCACATTTTAATATGAAACGAAAATTTTAGCAAAAATATCGCTAGTTAAAACACGAAAGAACACATCAATAATTCAATATTCTTTACAGAATTTGAATCGTGGAGTTTGAACTCCATAGATCGATCATTAAATTTAAAAGTTCAACAAAATTTCATTTCTAGACTGTAAAAATTTGAATTCCATGAATCAAGATATTAATGATTATTATACAGAAAGATGAAATTAAAAATATAACTTCTTTTTGACATTCATAATTAGAGAGGACCAAAACAGGGTAGAAAAGCAAAAGACAATGAGGGTATTTAATTAAAAGGCTCATTCAATTACTAAAAGTAGGATTCTCATCAAAACCCCAACTATAATATAGTAGTAAAAGGCAAGATCCATCATTTTCACATTATTTATTACAAACTATAAAAATGAAAGACCAAATTAATAATTTAGCCGTAATTTCAAGACAGCAATGATCCAGCTAATATATATGCTTTAGCAACTTGCAAGGGTAGTGACATTTAAATCATTACCAATAAAGAAAATGAAAATGAACAAATACAAAAAAAAAATCTCATTGGGTAGTTTGCTTTTGAAAAAAATAAACTTTATATAACAGCCAGCATATTGGACTACATGTTATGATTAATATTGTGGGGTTCGATCTACTGCCTAGCTTGTGCCAACAATCTTCGTAACAACTCCAATAACATATCACTATAATCTCACAAGTAAAATCCTAAATAAATTGTGTATGGAGTCAACAATTTACGTAAAATAAATTATATAAAAGTTAAAAATTACTTATTTGTTACTCTGTTCTATTATTTAATTTATGTGATATATTTTATTTTTTAATTTATATATATTAAATATATATTTTTAATAAAATAATATGTAACTATGAATACTTATTCCTTGTCTTAAATTATATAAATTTGTTTTCAAATTTATGTTCAATTAATTACCGTCATGTAATAAATTTGTTTTCAAATTTATGTTCAATTAATTACCGTCATATACATGAGACGAAGTGAATAATTTTTTTTTGTAGGTGGGGTTGGGGTTGGGGTTGGTGGAAGTCAAGTTTACGTTTTTTGTGTGGTAGACTTGTATTGATAATTGAGCTAGCTGGGAGGTTTTGTCATTATTCTAGAGAATATATTTTCTTTTCCTTTTTGCTACATTTTAAAAGTAGTTAATTTATATGCCCAAACAATATAAAATATTTTTTTACTCAATAATATCCATCTAAGTTTTAGTAATTACCGGCAATCATTCTGTAATAAACAAAATTAAAAACTAAGAAGGTAAATCATATGTAACATGTACGATATGCTAAAACATCAGTAGATCTAGAGCATAAGTTGTATAGACATGTATATGTAGTAAAATATTTACTAAAATAACTCTAAATATTTGGTTGCGAATTCATTTATGGCTATATTTCAAGTTGAGATCGCTATAAGTAGGATTCAAATCTTGGATTTGCATCTATTAATACACAATAATGACAGAATATATCCGGAAGGAATACAACATACATGCCTACTAGCTATTTTTCTATACTCCTTAGTTCCTAAATAATTAATGCTATGATCTTGGGCATACTGCTTAAGAAACTACTTATTCCTAGAAAAATTAAGAGTGTTTTACTAATTTACCCTTAATAAATATTTAAAAAATATATAACTTTTTAGTAATTTCTTGGTTATGTAAAACTCTCTTTATTTAAAAAGAGATAAAATTGAACGAGTATCACTAATATCTTCTTGATTATCTAAAACATCACTTATGTTGAAACAAAATAGAAAAGCTAAAACACCATTTATTTAGGAATGGAGAGAGTAAAAGTTTTTTCTAAATAAGATAAAATGTAAAGTTTTTTTTTTTTGGGCCAATGGGCCTATATTGGCCAATAGAGTAAAGATCTCTTTAATTTTAGAAGCCCAAAGCCTAGTGCAAGTCCAAGCCCAAGTCTGTCTATAACATGAGTAAATCAACTTTCAATTACAATTTACATCAAGCATTTTAATGTGAAAATAAATTATGTGGGCGGGTACTTTTTAATAAATAATTACGCTTTATATTGACACTTTTTATTTATTACAATTTATATTAATGCATAACAATACTATGATAAATCTGCATTATGTATTAAAAGTGAATTATGCATTCAATATATATGTATTATAAGTGTTTTAAAATGTATTATACTTGTTTGATAAGGAATTGACACAATGTATTATAAGTGTATTAAAGTATGTGATGAATGTATTATCCATGAATAAGATTTGTATTATATGTGTTTTATAAATTGTTCTCTGCAATATGTATTAAAACTGTATTATAAATATATTATAAGTGTCCAATATGTTATTACCATAGATGGTAAATATTTTTTTTAATATAGTATATCTACGTAAGTTTCCCCATTTTAATAGGACATAGGTGGGGAAAACACTTAGATTTTCTGAATAATTGAGTGCCTTAATTTACTATTTATCTGTTCTACTGTTGATAATTCAGAATGAAAAGAAGGTCAAAAACTAAATAACAAAAGAATTACTACACTATTTGATTAAATATTTGGTATATGCATTTCCAGTCATATGCATCATTTTTAGGGTAAATAGCAGAAATGTCTAAATTTTGAATGGCGCACATAATTATTCTCCCTCATGCATATTTGCCTTCTTTTGAACAAGTCAATTTACACTTTGAACAAAAATAGGGGGTGTCATTGGATCTTGACAAAGTTTTAAAGTATTCTTTTGAAAAAATTAGGACCATTGTCCAGGGAAAAGATATGTATGTATTATTCCAACATATTTAACTAGTCAAACAAACTCTTTATTTTCCATCCGATAAAATCTTCTTCATTTATGTGTCATAGTTTAGTTTCTTGAGAGTTAAATTTCTTAATTTAATTTAACCGTGAATTTAGATCCCCCGAATCAGTTTTTTTTAGGAACGTATCGAGAGAGATCAATTGAATTTGATTAGACATTAGACAATGTGTGGTGGGAAAAGAATGACGAAGATCTAGGTGTGCACACTTATGGAGAGGCCAAGTGATGGGTTAGGGTTCTGCAACATGTTAAGTATGTGTTTGAAAATTACGTAAAAAGTATTATAAGTTACAATAGACAATTTAAAATATTTAGATTACATATGAATAAAGTTACAGAAGAAAGAACTCGTTTGACTCTCGAAATCCGAACACCACCGGAGTACAGAGGCGCACCCCTACCCTAAGTCATGGATAGTGATCGTCCTCGACACTTTCAATTTCTGGATCGGCCTCTACAGTCAGGACGAAGGGAGTACAATATATGTAACTGCGAAGACAAGTATATATATATGTTGTTTGTCCAACAAGTCTTGAAGGGTCACAAATTAATGTTGTTTTGTCCAACAAGTTTTGTTTACAAATATAACTGGTGAATTATATTTATGAATAGAACAGTCATCTTCACCTAGTCAATTTGCCATGTTTTCTCAGTACTGAATTTACATCAAACATCGTACTAATTACTTTTAATATTCATTCTTGTAGTTCAATTTTGTGTACTTGTGCAAGGGGTACGAAAACAACTTCTTGTTCTATATCCACATTCTAAATTGTTCCCAAAAGGTAAGTTGTTCTATAAATAAATATTTACGGTTACAAACTACACATATTTAATTATTTATAAAGATCCACGAGTCAATAATAATAGTAACTAGTTATTCTTTAATATAATTCTTTCACATGGTATATACATTCTCTTCAGGCCGAGGGGGTAAAATCTGCCCCCCCCCCCCCCCCTTTGTTGCCTCACGTTAAATTTTAGTAACTCTTTTCACCTATAATGCACAAAATAACTCTATTTCATTTTACTTGGTCTCTACATAAAAATAGATGTTTTATTTTTTCATTTTAGCAAATCAAGAGAGTTTTATTACTTCTTTTCCATATATACTCCACTTAGTACTTAATAGTAGTAGTCATATTTAGAGTTTCAAAGCATCATTAATAAAACTAGTTTAATAAAATACATTTTTAATTAAAGCTTTCCTAAGGAGTATGTCATGAAGTCAATTATGAAATGGATGAAGTATGTAGTAATTTAACATGATGGATCCCGGAAAAGATGGTATGAAAATTGAAATTCATCTTAAAATTTTCATTCGAACATTTTTTTCTATGAAATTACTTCATTTAAATTATTTGTTTTTTGCATTTATGAATATCCATTTTGTGAGGAGATTGGTCAAAGGTGGGAAATTACCAAATTTTCTAACATCAGATGGTCTCCAAAACTTCGTTTCCAGTTTTAAGTTGAAGTCGAATATATATATATGACTATTATGAGCAGCCAATATTTTACTGCATTTATTTGACTTATAACACTCCATAATAGCTTCTACCTAATCTTATGAACCGTTATGTTTAACTAAGTCATCAATTAGACCTCGGGTGAAATTCGTTTACATCCCCGAACTTTGCTTTAAAAATCAAACACCCTCCTCAACTTTGAACAATAATTATTCTCCCCCCTTTATCCTAATTGAATTTTTTAAATGTGTATTTTGCCCTTGTATTATCAAGCTTTATATTTTTTTAAAAAAAAACTTTTTTGTAATCACAATTTTTATTTTTTAAAATCTATATAACATATGTTGTATAAAATATATATATATATATATATATATATATATATATATATAATTTTTTAGATGAAAAAGAAAAGTGAAAAATACTAATTGAATATGTAAGTTAATGACATTTCATAATGAAATAAATGAGCAAAATAAAAAAAAAAATTAATAATAATCAAAACTCTAATATCTAATTATACAAGTAAAAATAACAGGTAATTATAACTTTATAAATATATGTCAATGCATATATATAAAATTAAATGATTGTTGTTTATAAATTTTAAATTATAATTTAGAAAATATTTTATTATTGACAACCAAAACTATTTATCTATGTAGACATTAGAGAATAACAGAGAGAAAACAAAAAAAATATGCATCTATATACATAATTACATATAGACATACATGCCCGTTTGACCATAAGAATTTTTCACTATTTTTCAAAAAAATATTTCACTTTAAATTATTCAAAAAAAATATTGTTTGGCCATAAAATTTTCAAATACAACTTGAAGTTGTATTTGAAAAGGTGAAAATACCTAAATACTTGTTTTCACTTTTTAGTTGTATTTAACACTTTGAATTCTAAAAAGTCTTTCAAAAAAGGTATGGCCAAACATAACTCCAACTCCAATTTTTTTAAATAAAGTGATTTTTTTTTCATGACCAAACGCCCACTTAATGCATATAATATAAAAATATCAATCATAAAAATAGCATTAGATTTTGTGATTAGTTTGTAAAGGGATTATTTTATTAATAATGTTAATGAATTTAACTAAAAATGGTAAATACCTAGATTAAGAAAAAAAAAATATAAAAAGATATTACATAAATAAAAAATTAAAAATGTTAAGGGTAAAATAGACATTGCATAGGATAAAGGGGGGAGAACGATTATTGTTCAAAGTTGAGGAGGGTGTTTGATTTTTAAAGCAAAGTTAGGGGGTGTAAACGATTTTCACCCATTAGACCTCGAATGTCGTTAATTAATCTTATGCTTAACTAATTGTAAGGATTTTCCAAACTTTCTCTATATGTTTACTAAACGATAATATTATTGCTCGAAATAGTTTGATCATGTCCTACGTACACATCTAGATGATGTACCTGAAAAAATTGGATATTTTTGAGCTAGCGTTTGAACAAGCGATTTCATCTCATGATAATCAAATAATGAGATGAAATATCAAATTCTCAAAAAACTATGATTTAGGATTCTAAGGTGAAGGAACGGCCACAATTACTTCAGCGGGAGTTGCTAAAAGAAATTGTGTATATTCTTCCCTTTTCTCTCTCATGCTTTCCTTTTTTTAAATACAAAATTTGATAGTATACAAGTTTATAATTTGTAAAACAAAAAATCATTTAAAATTTTGCAAAACAAAAGACTCCTCGATAGAATATATAAAATTATATGCAGAAGCTAATGGAAGCTATAGAAATTCCTTAATAAGTATGCGGTTATTGGTATTTGGTACTCCCTTCGTCCATTTTTACATGTTCATTATACTAAAAATAGATGTCTAACAATATTTATCCAATTCATGAAATCAAGAGATAATTTTATACTTAGTTCCTAATTTACCCTCATCATTAATTATAGTCATTTTTCTATTACATTTTTCAAGACATTGTATTTATTATATTCAAAGAGTGACGTACGTAAAATTACCTTTCTATTTATATTTTCTGAAGAAGTGTGTAAAGTCAATAATAGACAAGTATTATTAGTCAGAGAGAGTATTTCAAATCAAGACGTGAGTCAATCTCGCTTTTCTTACCTCTAATATGAGGATCATAACCCTATTTATAATTACACATAATTTAAGTAATTTTAATTTAGTCCATCATTAAATTAGAAATTATTTACGAATATCTACACATAAAAGTCCATATTTTATCATGAGTTGTCTTAGATCCGATCAACTTTGAACCTTAATGATCATTATAATATATTTAAAATATATTTTTACTATAGCAATCAACATAATTTTTTTGTTAATACAGAATATATGTGCAACTCTAATATTCTCACAATGAAAACTAAAGAAAATTCAAGAATTCTTTTTATGAAGAAAATTCAAGAACTCTTATTATTATCAAACTCAAAAAAAAAAGTGTATATAATGTATAAAGGGTATTTAATATACTCCATAAAAGCGTGTTTGAAGGATTAAACTCTCCCAAGTCCCATATAGCCTTGAGAGTCAAAAAATTCAAATGCTTTTACTATTTTTCTTCCTTCTTGTCAAGTGTCAAAGCAAATACTAGTATTTTCTTGAGTTCCAATCTCAATAGTAGAAAAGTAGCCAAGACCTTAGGAAAAATGATCAAACATAAGAATTTAAATTGCACATTTTAAAATTTTTACACCAAATATCCATTAGTATAAATAGCCTATATATAGGAGAATAGGTCATATAACATACTCATTCAATACAACAAATAAAAACAAATCACAAACGTCGTTTTAATTTAACTTCTCAATAGGGACATGCAACGTTCAATATTATCATCATCTTCTTCTTCTTCTTCTTCTTTAGCCAAGAATGTGTGCAACCAAATTCTCAGGCTCGGGCAACAACTCGAGCCGGGGAAAAATCGGGCACGTGCACCGTGCGACGTGTTCATAAACCATAGGGGAATCGACACGAAACGAAATGTTGCAGGGTTATTATACGAACATATTAGAAATAATCTTGGTCTTAGGCCATTTTTGGACAGCAAAAACATGAAGCCTGGTGACAAATTGTTCGATAAAATCGACCCGGCGATTCGCCATTGCAAGATTGGTGTGGCTATTTTTTCACCACAGTATTGTGATTCGTATTTTTGCTTACATGAGTTGTCTTTGATGATGGAATCGAAGAAGAGGATTATACCTGTTTTTTGTGATGTAAAGCCTTCTGAACTTGCTGTTAAAGACTTGAATGTTAATTTTCCAGCTAAGGATTTGGAGAAATTTCATTTGGCTCTTGAGGAGGCAAAATACACCGTTGGGCTCACATTTGATACCTTAAAAGGGTGAGTATGTAGTAACTTTTTACTAAACATATCGTCCTAATTTATGTGTCATACTTTTTTAAAAAAAAAAAGTGTTTCATGAACGCCATACTTCCTTATTTAGAAATAATTTAACGAAACAAATTTCGTGTCAAGTCCAATACCACCATATATACGTCCTCCGTCACAATTTCATTTTGTACAATTTGAATAATGGTGACATTCAGGCGAAAGAATGAACACACCTAGACTATCAAATTACCTACTATCTTTCACCAGCAAGACAAATGAAAAAGATTTAAATCATCAAACTTTTTTTTTTCAATCTTTGTTGAGATTTGAACTATGATCTTTCCTGATATTCTTCCTGTTTTATTGACCAAATAGCTAGGCTATACATCCTAAGGTGCAATTTTCTTGTGCACTATTTGACTTAACACCATTATTTTAAGAGGATAATTGAAATATAATCTTTTTTTTTAATGTTTAATGAGATACATGTGACATCTTATTATGAGTTTTATATTATAGAATGGATAACCAAATTATACGAAACATTAAAACAATGTTTATTGGCATAGACTGGTTTTGTAGAAACATTTTAAAGTATTTTACTTGTTTGTAGAAACAATTCTTACATTAATCTAACATGAGTAATGTTGTTTTTGTGAAGGGATTGGTCGGAGTTTTTGGTGAAAGCTTCGGATGCAATAATGAAGAACTTGTACGAGGTAGAAAGAGAGAAGTTCATCAACAGAAAAAAATATATTCGTCGACAACAACTTATGCACAACTATTGATCAAATAAAAGAGGATATATAGTTAATAAATAAATTCGGACAAGAGGAGTTGCTCAGGTGATAAGCACCTTTCGCGTACCTTCGATTCACTTGGCGAGGAAAGAAGTGAAAGCTCCTAGGAAGGGATTAAAAAAAATCTAATAAATTCACATTCATTTGTTTCTTGTAGTTAGTTCAATTCTTTTCTAGGAAGACTCAAAGGACTTGCTCCTAGCTAACCATTCTTTTTCTTTTTCTTTAATAATTATCGAGTCATGTTTTCAGTTTTTTTTGTCATCTATGTAATTCATCAAATCAATGTAATATAATGCATAGATGATTCAAGATACAGATTCTCCATTTCCTCTTCTTAGTTTCTGTTTTACTAGGATCCATTGAGAATTATTTTTTTTCACTTTATTTCAAAATCAGTGTTTGGCCATGAAAATTTCATATCAAACTTGAAGTTGAATTTCAAAAGTTGAAAAATAACTCATTAACCTGTTTTTCAATACTATCTTCATAATTTCAAATGAAGTGTTCTCTCCTCTCTTTTGTAAAAAATATAATCAAGCACAATTCAATCTTCAACTCTAACTTCGTAAATTTCAAATAAATAAAAAAATGTTTGAAATTGAGGTGAGGTCCAAATGCCTACTAAGATGTGACAAGTAATAATTAAATAAAACTTAATTGGAATTCCAGAACTTTTGAATGTTTCTTCATCATATATATCTAGTTATAATTAAGGACCATTAAAAATGTTAGAACTTCAGGTTGGTTCTTACATAATTTCTTTATATGATACTGGATCATTCTTTAATGCTAATGAACTAGTTAGGGGTGTACATAGACCGGGTTGATTCGAATTTTTTAAAAATCAAACCAAACTATTAGTGTCGGGTTTTTAAATTTATAAACCAAACTAAACCAATAAAAGTCGGGTTTTTCAACTTCGGGTTTTTTTGGGTTATTTTGGTTTCCTCGGATTTTTCGAGTTTTTTCCGGTAAAGTCTTCATACAAACATATAATTAACTTGTGCTTCAAATATTTCTTTAGTCCTAGCGAGATACAACTATCTAAGGTATTTTTAAAAAAAATAACACAAAATATAAATGAGTGATGACAATAAAATATTCAACCAAAACAATAATGAAATCACATAGAATAAATATTGCATATTAATAAGTCATAATAAAAATAATCATAATTTAACAATATTAAGTTATGCTAAAATAAGTTTAATAAGTATTAACTACATGACTAAATATTAAATAGAAAAACAAAATTAGCTTATGTATTTATCAAAATTAAAGAATAAATATCAAATATGATTGTCATTCCTAGTGTTGAATTGAATAATTTTTTGTTAGCATTAGTTTATTTGAGTTACTAATATCTATGGATTATAAAAACTTATTGGACCATTTAAAAATTCTAAGTTTAAACTTGAAACAATATGTCGAAAGATAAAAACTATGAAAAAGTTTAAGAAATATTTATAAATTACATCACAATAAATATTTTTATGTATATCGTAATATCGGGTTGGTTCGGTTCGGTTTGACTTTTTTTTAGTTAAAATCAAATCAAACCAATTATAGTCGGATTTTTTATTTCAATACCAAATCAAGTCAAACCAAACCATTAGTCGAATTTTTTTTGCGATTTGGTTCGATTTTGTACACCCTAGAGCTAGTTTTTAAGTTGGGTTAGATTGAAGGTTCAAGTTTTTAACAACAAAAAAGAAAAGATTATGAAAAAATATAACGTCATTATTTATACTATTCATGTTGAGTTACCAGTGACTATGATATCTTAATTTTTTTATATATTTTTTTTTTATTATTATTATTGTTTAATCAATTATGCATGGCCAAAGAGAGGGATATATAGAAACTTCATATAGATTATAGACTGAGTCACATATCTTTGGGCCTCAACACACCAGACTGACTGACTTCTTCTTCTCATTTTTCTCCAAAAAGGGAAAGTAGGTCACTTTTCAGACTTTTTGTTATGATTCTTCATGAATAATAAAATCGGCCATATATATATTTTATTTTTTATTTTTGAGACCAAACATTTCCTTTTTGTTTTCAATATATACATATATTCTCCATTTGTATCATGGTAACAGGTAAGTTACCCTATTTGATTAGACACTAAATTTAAGAAAAAAATAAAATGTTTTAAAATTTGTGATTTTAAATTAACTATGTCATAATATTTGTTGAGTGTAAAACTTTTAAAAATTGTGTCTTAAACGTGTCATAATATTTGTCTGACTATAAAAATTTCTAATTAAGAGTAAAACAAATACAAAATTTAAATTCATTTTTTTTTAAAATTTAGGTATAAGTGATTATCTTTTAAAATATACTAAAAAGGAAATAAGTCATAGAAAAGACTACCATTCTTAATTTGTGCTAATTGTCAGCTTGACATAAGAATCAAAACTTGAATTGACACAATATCGCGAAGTGACCGCCCTTGCTTAATCTTCTATGTATAATCTAATTTTATTGGATGACCTAGAAGGGGAATAATGAATTGCCATAATTATAAGTATATCGTAGATATATATTACTTAAGTATATCGTACATGGGGCGGTCACAAACTCCCCATGTAGAAAAATTACTTGATGTATCTTATTCTACTTTTTTAATTAGTTTTTATAGTGATATTTCTAAATAATTATAAAACATAACAAGATTATGTAATTTATAAAATATACATACACTTATACAAGTATTTGTATATCTAAAAATTCTAGCCGCAGTTGCCCACCCAACCTCACTCGTTTGTTATCACTGGAGTTCGTGGCGTTTCAGCTGATCGCTAGAAAATCGACGTTGCTTCACCGGAGATTGGAATATTTATGTTCACATACAGTTTGAAAACAAATACATTGGATCTAGTTGGCTACACATACACAATTGAATCTTCACATACATACATACACATACGTTCCAGTTTTTGCTTTAAAATAAATACATACACGTACAGTTGTTAATACATACATCAAGCTTCTGCTTTGAAAACAAATACATACATATACAATTGGCACACATACATACACATACAGTTACAATCAGATATTGTATCCGTGCAATTTTAGTTAGAATTGATTTGTATGTGTACAAATAAAGTGTATTTTCCTATGTTTTGAAAGGAGAATACTTCTACATTTTGGAAAAAATAAAATCTCGCTATATTTTACAAAAACGGACGCTAATTGTGCTACTTAGGGATTTTTTCTTCTAATTTTCTAATCAGAATGTTGGACCATGACAGCGAGTCCAATCTTTAGTGGGTCCGAACAGCCCATCTTGTTTTAATTTGATCAAACTTTTAGACATAACCATAGGGTGAAAATGAGTTTCATCAGAAAACAAATTCCTCCAAAATTAGTCATTTTGCTTGTGAACTTTTTATGCTAAAATATGTATTAGGGTCATCTTTCATTTATAGCCTGTTTAATTTGGCCAACCTTTCAAAATATGTTTATAATTTTGAAAAGTGTTCTTTATCGGAAATGTCTTTCAAAAAATATATTTGGAGTGTAACAATTAATTTGTGTTTGACTAATCAATTTGAAAAGCACATTTGCCAATATCAGAACAATAATTTATGCTTGGTCAAGTTTCCAAAAGTGCTTTTGCAGAAAAACTACTTTCTTAGCTTTTATTGTGACTCAAAAAACACTTATTTTATTCCTAAAAACTAAGTCAAACACCTTAACTTTTTAAAATAAGCATTGTTTTCTTCTGAAAAACTAAAATAAACATGTTAGAAGTCCCTTTCTTTGTTATTATCTGTTTAATAATCTTCAACAAGTGGAGAATTTAAGCCCAAAAGTTGCTTATAACTACTAATGTAAGTTTTGTCAAGTACCTAGTAGCTAGCAAGTTACTATAAGCAAAGGGCGAACTTAAAGGCAAATTTTGGGGCACGTGAATATGTTATCTCTCTATGAAATTAGGTATTTATGTATATAATATGTTGTAAAATTGGTATAATATTATATGTTGTCATCCATGCTACAAAAGGACGACTAAGATTAGAGTATCAGCCTTATTCACTACACCACATCCTTGAGCAGTTCGGTGGTGAGATCATGTTTCATGTGTTCATATATACTCTATAATCTCTCTATAGTAACAACTCTAATAACTCCCGACACCACAAACTATTTATGTTGTGTTTTTTCCCACCATCAAACTATAATACTATACAACCCAATATTATTGGGTCTCCCACCTAGCTAAATATACTTTATTTTTCTGTAGCCTTTCAGCTTGTCAATAAGTCGTTGGCATGAAATATTATATTGTTTGCCCAATTAGACATGGATGATGGATCATTGCACCTTTAATTTTCAAATATCTAATGGATTTGTCGAGCCAAATGATATATAGTTGCGTAGAAGAAATTGTTATGTGTCTCAGTACCAATTTATAGATAAATTTTATAATACTGATATCCTCTACCTTACCTGAAAAAGCAACAAAAATTAAAATAAAATTCTTATAAACAACTTTAGCTTGCTTACCTAGGTATGCAACTGTCATGTTACACTAAAGAACCTGGAATGCCATTTATTAATTTATTTATATTATAGGGTGTGGCCAACATCATAGTCAGGTTTAGAACTTTTGTTTTGTAAATTATTTAGGATAGCGATATTAGGTTTTAGTAACTAATCGAGTTTTGAACACTTATTTAGTGGATGTTCACCTGTACAATCCTTCTTTAGATGCTGCGTTAGATCAGAGTTGCTTCGTGGACTTAACTGCCCCTTCTTTTAATTTATGAGTGAGCAATTAGTTATTGCAGCAATTAACATGCAAGTGTAACAGAAATGAATATTAATAATAATAATAATAAATTGAAATAGGGAAAGGAGTTTAAGCCACAAAATATATATCCTCTTATAGAGAGCCATTACATTATTCAAAAACCAAATCTCCTTATATGGTTTGGAGAAAGGTCAATGGTCATGTGCTAATTATAATCCCTCTAGAGTACTTTATAACTATATATTCCCTCCTCCCATTTTGAATGAAGGGTAAAATGTAAATATATAGATGTAATGCATGCCTTAGAGCAAAAGTCTCATTATATTGGACAAGTACAATATTATTAGATCCTCTGGAAAGGAAGAGATTGTCCATTAAGAAAAGAAGTGAAGAATGCAAGTGATTCACTTGGCTTAAATGTAGGAACTGCATGTCCTGCTCCTCTAAATGTTGCAAATGTCAACCCCTTGTACTCTTCAACCCATCCTCCTACCTAATATATTCATAACAATTAATATCCACGTCAAATAACAAGAGACTAGTAACAACGATATTATCGAATTTAAGGTACCTGTTTCTGGTGGTACCAAGGTCTCCATTTTCTTGAAATTGGCAGACCAAGTGCACTTAAACTATATCTTGTTGATAATACAGGAACTCTTCCATCAGTGTCTCCGCTGAGCAGACAAAAACAGGATCATCAGGTATAATTAGACCACAATATTACTCTCTCTGTTCACTATTCCAAAAATAGATACGTTTTTTTGTTAAGGAATACATATATTGTACCTGTAGACCCAAATTTTGAGTCCAGCATCTATGAGTTTGTGATATATAGGAAGAACTGATTCCTTTGAGTCTGACCAATTACCAAAGATTGACATACTGAATATTCAAATATTAAAACTTTGTTAGTTTCTCTGCTTTAGACTATTTTTCAAAATAAAATAAAAAGAATTCATTAATTACTTGCAGATGCTCCAGTTTTTGAGGTGTTGACCAGCACTTAAAACATGGAGAGCCTTTTGAACATCAGGTCTATTGTAATAAGAAGAAGTATAATCATCAAGACATGGGTCGTATCCTCCCATGATCCTTGGCATCTAATTACAACAACATCAATAATATATCAGATTTGATGTAAAACGTAACCTGTTTTATTTTCAAGATTACGTGTAGAAGTTAAATCATGTCTAAGAGTTTAAATTCTACACTATCAAATCACATTTATCTGCTGTAACACGTAACCTGCATTATTTTCAAGATTACAGATCCCCTTTTGAGTGAGTGACGTTAGTGCGTGTAAAATAGACTAATCAATTATCATGATGCAAGATTGAGTTACCATTTTGGACTTGGTATCAAATAAGACTTGTGTGGTTTTCTGTTCAGAGCTAGCAGTATCTCTTATGCATACTGAAGTGTAAAGGCTGTAGATATCAATCTCTTTGTACTGTTTGAGAACTTCATCAACAGCCTGACTACAAGTCTCATTGCTCCAAGTATTATTACTGTTAAAATCACAAGAATCTGAAATAGTTTTGTGAGTTTCATCAGAAATGACAGCATGGCTCCAAGCATAATCCACTAGACCCTTCCAGTCCTCTGCATCACAGGTTTCAGGATTACCTAGCTGCACCCACATCAACAACATTTTATTTAGAAAAGACATACTATGTAGAAAAGGACCATATATATGCTTCCTCCATTTTAATTTTATGTGACATGCTTTCATTTTTAGTCTGTTCTAAAAAGGATAAACTTCTAAATTTGGAAATAATTGACTTTGTGACACTTCCCCTTTTACCTTTAACGAGCACATAAATGTTACATACGACATGTTGAAGGTCGCGCATGCTAATAGTCCAGTGGCGGAACCAGAAATCTACACAAGGGGATTCAAAAATATTCTAGAATGTCACGTGCAGTTGTAATTTGAACATATGACCTAAAGCAATTTTGAACCCGGCCCCTTTACTACTATACTTGAATTTTTCTTCATGTCAATGGGATTCAACAACTCACATATATATAACCAAAAAATATCATTTTTACTCTGTTTGCACAGTGTAATTATTTGCCGACGAAGGGGTACACTACTTAGTTCTGGCTATAACATGTTTTAGACCGTAAATTTCAAAAGTATTCATTTTTTCTTAAATTCCGTGCCACACGATTCAAACTATGTCACATTGGAATGTAACAGAGGGAGTATACATACCAGGATTCCTCTGAGATCAATGAAAAGGGAAGGGTCTTTGTTCTTGTCAACAATGACTTCAGCCAACTCAGGTACATATTTTCCTGCCAAAAAAACAATAAAATGTAAGCTGAAATTTTCAAAAGTCATAATATGTATAGTGTCTGGTAGAAGATTGTTATGGTGCCTATATATTACCTGCATAACTTTCTCCAGCAATATAAAAGGGGCGTTTTCTATATGATGGGAACTTGAGAAGCCACTTGTGCAGAAAAGTATATGTGTCATTGGCTGGTAAAACAGTCCAAAAAGGTTAGGGAAAAAGGACAAAAGAAAAATAGAAAGATAAAATACATATATATCAACATCACATGTAAGGTATTTCTAGAGGAATACAATACATAGTACATAAGACATTAAGACAAAATATCAACATCACATAAGATATTTCTGGAGAATCTGAAAGATGACAAATCTCACCTGTGAAATCATCTCCAAGGTTATGATAATCACCACTTGTATCTGAGTATGAAAAGCCAACACCAATTGGAGATTCCAGGAATAACAAGTTTGCCTCTGCATCAATAATATTTCAATTTAGTTTTTAAAAACAAATACACATAAAGAAATGTATGCATGTGAATTAATTTACATGATAAAGCATATATTAAACCTTTATTCCATGAATAAGGATTAAGTTTAAGGCCAAAACCATCAGAGTCTACAAGAAAAGGCCCAATCTCTTGAGTTGCTCCATATCCCACTGAAGAGCATCCTGGACCTGATAAAAAATTGTCAAGCTCATATCACAAAAGGGACAAATAATTAATAGTATGAATTTGAAAGGGTAAAAATGGCAATATCCTCTTAATTAGTGACTATTGATATAAGCTAAATTGTTTGACTAACTAGTGGAATTATATTAATCTCATTGATAAGGAATTTCTTCTGTTGTTGTCCAAGCCTCTTTTTGGTCAAAGAAAATTTATTAATCTCGTGTCTACAAAGCTTGAATATTGTAGAGAATATTGGTCAAAAAGATGCATAGTGCCCAATTAGGTTACCATTAAACATATATCCATTTCTCAATCCAAGATTTGTCTTTAGGATATACTTTTCTTAGATACCATAATTAATTAACATCTAGGTAATTATCATGCAAAGTTGGCATGTCTAAGAAACCATCTCAATGAAACCAAAATTCATAAGTAAATCAACATATAGTTTTCCTACCTACCACAACGTCGATAACATTAATATTATACAAATATAATGGTATGTTATTAATACACGTATGATTACTGAACTTTATCCACGTAAAGTCAATTTTTGTTTTTGTTTTACCTCCATTGAGCCAAAGCACTAAAGGTTTATCTTGAGGGGCAATTGAGGATTCATAGAACCAATAGAAGAGTGCTCTTCCATTGTTCTCATTTACAGTCACATGGCCAGCATAGTGTTTGAAATTTACACTAGGTTGTCCTGGTAAATCAGTGACAAGATCCTCATGATCAGTACTAGTAGTGCCCCATGAAGAATCAGACTTCTTGTTATTGGACAATTGATGAGAACGTCCAACAATTTTTAATGGCTCCAATAATAATATTAAGGAAATAATAATAAGAAGAAGAAGCAGAGAATATTGGGAAAACATAATGTTTGATATATAATACACAAACTTGGAGACAAGCAAAGTAGTAGTAGTATTTTTTAAGAGTGCAAGTACACAACGCCCAAGCTATCTATTTATAGTTGTGGCAACAAATCACTTTTTGAACAAATGTACCCAAAAAGAAAAGAAAAACTTTATGAACGAACCCATTATCTATAAGGTGACAAGTGATGAGGCATGCTCAAGTGGTTGAGCACTTCTACTATCGATCAGTAGGTTGAGAATTCGAGCATGATTCAAGTCATGCTAGCTGAAGGGTAAGTGAAAATATTATTAATTCGATCTCCTAAAAGAACACAAAATATTGGGAAGACATAATATTTGATATAATACACCATCTTGGAGACAATAGAATCAATTCATAGCTAAATAGGATTAACGGCAGATTTTTCTATTTAATTATGAATTTGTCTATCGCTAATTCCTATATTTTTTTTAAGTAATAACCCTATATGTATCAAACTTCATGTTTTAAGTTGGAAATCTTAAGCCTATGGACCATGGTATCTGACATAGATTTAGGCAGGTTTAATTTATTCTAGAGTTTAATTTGCATGGACATTAAAGGGTTAGTGGAGTCTCCATTTTAATGTGTGTGGGTTGTTGGGTCACTAATCACGTGAGCAAATGTCCAAAAGGGTTACTTTAACATGGCTCTTAATTAACATTTAATTAATTTTATCCAACCACAATGTATATAATACTACTAATTCACAAAAAAAAAACTTCTCCCTTATGCCTTCCTCCACTTAGAAGTTTAGGAATGGATTATTACAAAAAAAAAAGCACAGCCACATTGGATGAAAAGATCTAGTAATATAATTTAATGAAGACCAGCCCTTATTTAATCAAACTCAACAAAAAAAAGGAAGTCCGGTGTATTAAGATACTACTGCTTCCCTTCCGTTTTATTTGTCACATTTGTTAAAAATATAGTTATTTCAAAAAATTGTCGTTTTAGAAAAACAAAATATATTTTTCTTTTCAATTTTACCCTTTCTCAAATAAATACGGTGAAAAGTAAGAATAATTACGTTGATCGTTGAACCTGACTTTACTTTGACGCGTTGGTCTTTCGAAAGAGTCTCTGGCTATTCTATACTCAAAAGGAAGAAATAGTAATACTGAATTGATTTTTTATTTTTTTGAAAAAACTAAGAATAATCTTATTAAATCAGTCTCTTAATTGTGACTTATTATTTATTAAATAGGTGTGCACAAGGGTTGCATAATATGGAAACACGTAAATGAGAAACAAATGCAGCCACTAGAAAGAGTTTCCTAAGTATAATTATTTTGATATTCGGTTAATTTAAATGCACATTTTAAAAAAGAGAAAACGCTTCCTACCAAACATAGCAAGATTTTGGTTAAAGAAAGAATAATATAATGTTAAATGACATGTAGGCATAATTCAAACAGATGTGTGAAGTTGTGAACCATGAGATCGAGGTTAATATAGAACACCAATAGTAATAATTAGTTAACCATGAGATATGAGGTCTCATGTTTAAATTTCATCGTAGACAAAAAACACTAGATGATTTTTGTGACAGATATTCTGTGAAATTAGTCGAGATGCGCGAAAGCTGACTCGACATCACAGTCCAGAAAAAAAACAAGCTAGATTTAATTAAATATAAATTAGGGTGAATTATCACCAGTTATGTGACCTGCTTGGCATGGCCGCACCCACAAATAGAGTTGTGGAATCCTAGAACTATATCAGTTGTCCTAACATTAGACCACAACGTTAATTGACATCATCCCCCTCTTATCCGTATCCAATACTGCCAATTTTAGTGTCAATGCTATCTACTGTGGTGATGTCACTAATAAGAATCAAGTATGACAAGAAATGCTCAAACCACATTGGCTGTCTTTTACACATACTGTAATTTATAACATCTGTTATAACATGTGTTACCTATCTCATTTCTAAAATTTTGCCCCGATCCAAGTCCATGACATATATTATGTGTTTTAATCCAACAGACTTCATAGATTTATTCCTTGAACTATGTCATTAGTAAGCTCAAAAGCGTGCGCACAATATCAACATTTGTGTTATTACTTTTTAAAGTTTCACTTTTCTCTTTTATTTCGATGTGAATGTTCGGTGTCATGCATGTACACTCTTCTTCAGAAGCTTTCCAACTAGAAGTCCTTCTCTTAGTCCATTCTCGTCGGCCCACCATGCGTCATGAGTGTCACAATTTCCAATTCCATATTCAATGAATAGTTACTTATAATTTATCTTTTAGGTGATCCAATAGTATAAAAAAAAACATCATTCTCTTGTATAAAAGTTTTAACTTCTTTTTTTTTCTTCTAACATTACTTTTATATACTAAGAATAATGTAAAAAGAAATTATTACACTGTCAAATCATTTAAACGAATACTATAGGTCATTATGAGATTTGTAATATTTAAAATAAAACAGATTGTGAATTCATTTGAATTGACTTATTTTAATTATTTTTGAGTGAAAATAGCATTTACGTTTTTTTAATTTATAGTGTTTGGATAAGTTAAAAAAATGCTTTTGAACACTTAATTTTAAGCCAAAATAACAAAAAAAACTAAAAGTAAAAAGTTAAAATTTTCAACTTAGAGCCTGTTTGGATTGGTTTTTGCTTTTTGGCTTATAAGCCAAAAACTAAGATTTTTAGCTTTTGATTTTTGGCTTATTTTTATCATTTTGACTTAAAACAACGTGCTTATTAAGCACTTTTTTTTAACCCAAACACTTCAAAAGTGCTTAAAAATTATTTTAACTTAAAAGCACTTAAAATAAGTCTATCCAAACAGACTCTTAATTAATAGCCTATACTTAAATACAACTTTTAAAAAAACCTATCCAAACAGGCTCTACATATTACAACAAAATAAAATACACTAATAAGTGCAAAAGTTCTTTACACTATTGGTGATGCACATAATTTAAATTCTTTTGGGCATGTTCACAATGTTGTTGTATGTCATGTTTGTTGTTAAGGGAATGACAAGTGGAAAGACATATTGGCATATATCTAATAATAAAATTGGTGGTGTTTGGCAATTGGCATACATGAAAAAGGTTCAGCAGCTTTTGGGAATCTCATCATCAATGAGAAGAAAATATAGTAATTTTTGTGGCGAACCTTGTGCGTTATGACTCTTTGTTCTCAACACAAGAGAGAATGAAAAAAATAATATATTGAGTGCAATAACCAACTAAATTTATATTATATTGGATGTGAATAATGAGTTGGATTCCAACTTTATTTGGTTGAACAATATTATTACAAGTAAAACTTCTACCTATTATCCACCACTTTGTGTTAGAATAGTTTTTGCAAGTCCTTTCTCCAGTGGTATAATAATGACAAAAACATACGCTATAAAAAAACACTATTTTCTCATTGAAAATTATTCCTTGGCTATTTCCATAGATATTGTGATAGACTGATAGTAGTGTAAAAATTAAGAAGTTTTCCGGTGTTTCAGTGAAATCTGTTTGCCACCATTTGTTTTTCCAATGAACTGATTTAGTGAGAATTAAATTAGTAAAAAAATTATGTTTTATAGCACAAATTTTCCATTGAGTCGCGCCTCTATTTCTAGTAATAGTGATATGTATGCCTCTGCCATGATCTTTTCCATCTACTAGCTCTAATTTGATTGAACTAATTCGTATTTTTCTTATAGAGAAGCGGAGCTTTAGAAGGTTATCGTACGAGTTTGGCTCGAACTTAGTAGCTAGGGCTTATCGGAAATAGCATCCTTATCTCATAAAGGTAGACGAATAAGGTCTACGTACCCCAACGCCGACCCGACCAATAGTGCATAGGAAAATTTTCATCATCGCAGGTAAAATTGTACTACAAATCTACAATATGTAACTCTTCATATTAAGTGTGATGCATGTGATACCCTATAAAATTTCTTTATACTATGTATCCTCATATATAACTTAAATCCATTATCGTTCCATTTAAGCAAAAAAAGATCCATTATCTTTTAACTTTATGCTTATTATAAAGTTAATAATGTTAGAAGGATACAGAGAGAACCATAGAAATTGATTTCATGCCTTGTCATCCTTTCCCAATACCATAAGTTAATTAGGTTTAAGAAATTCTTGAAAAGTGTCAAATGACATTGACAGAACATAAGGATCAATAGTGGTTGAATTAATCTAGGTATTATCTTTTACGTTGATGCTTCTGATTAGGCTCTTGAAATTATCTTTTACTATTAATGCACTGGATAAGGGTACTAGAGAAACTCATCAGAAACAGTAAATATGCCTAAATTGTAAATAACTCTTCACACTACTAATCTATATCCAACTCATATATCATTAAAATGATAAATGACGTGGCAGTTTTTATAGTTTGATTCAATGTATTTGCTGGGGAAGACCGTCTAATTTTATCTTATCTTAATTTAGTGGAAGGTATCAAAAAAGAAGGTTGTCCCATCTTCTATAGCTGAAATTATGAACCGTAAAATTAGCTCATTAAAATATGATCAGTTAAATCAAACTAAATTGGGGATTATAGGCTAGGCATATTTTTATGGCTGAGTCAATTTGAGCGCAACCCAAGTCAATTCATCTAAAAGTATTTCGGGCTAAATATATAACAAAATGTTAAGAATCTCGCATTAGATATGAGATGAGTAATTCGTCTTCTTATATGATTTTGGACAATCCTTACCTTATTAGTTAGCTTTTACGATTGAGTTAGGCTCAAGATTCATTCTTAGCTTTATCATAGTATCAGAGTCAAGCTAAGCTCATCCTAATGCTTTGTTCACTGATGTTGTACCCCATATTATATTATTCACACTCTAGTTAATCAGGTTTGGGCGTGCGGAAGAGTGTTAAGAGTCCCCCCAACAGATATGGGATGAGTACTTGATCTCCTCATGAGATCTTGGACAATCCTCACCCTTTGAATTAGCTTTTGAAGTTGTATTAGACTCAAGATCTATTCTTTAACAAAAAATTGACCATAACAAAACTTGTCAAAATATTTTTAAAACAAATTCTCTTTTGTTTGATATATTAGAAATCGTTATATTAAGAAAAACATTATTTGGCAATTAAAAAAATTGTAGGAAAATGGTCAAAGAACTAAAAGTTGATTAAGAATATAATTGAGCATAGGGGTGTACATGGAACGGGTTGGTTCGGATTTTTTAAATATCAAACCAAACCATTAGTGTCGGGTTTTTAAATTTATAAACCAAACCAAACCAATAAAAGTCAGATTTTTCAACCTTGGTTTTTTTTTGTTTCCTTGGATTTTTCGAGTTTTTTCCGATAAAGTCTTCATACAAATATATAATTAACTTGTGCTTCAAATATTTCTTTAGTCCGAGCAAAATACAACTATCTAAGGTATTTCTTAAAAAAACAACACAATATATTCATTTTATTTGAAATTTATGAAGTGAATGATGACAATAAAATATTCAATCAAAAAAATAATATAATCGCATGGAATAAATATTGCATATTAATAAGTCATAATAAAAATAATCATAATTTAAAAGTATTAAGTCATGCTAAAATAAATCTAATAAGTATTAACTACATGACTAAATATTAAACAGAAAAATAAATTAGTTTATGCATTTATGTAAAATTAAAAAATAAATATCTAACATGATTGTCATTCCTAGTGTTGGATTGAATAATCTTTTGTTAACATTCGTATTGATTTGAGTTTTATTTGAGTTACTAATATCTATAGGTTGTTAAAAGACTTATTGAACCATTTAAAATTCTAAGTTTAAACTTGAAATAACATATTGAAAAATAAAAATTATGAAAAAGTTAAAGAAATATTTATAAATTACATCACAACAAATATTTTTATGTATAAAATATTTTAAAAAATAGTATATATGTAATATCGGGTTGGTTCAGTTTGGTTTGACTTTTTTTAGTTAAAACCAAACCAAACCAAACCAATTATAGTCGGGGTTTTTTTCAACACCAAACCAAATCACTAGTCGGTTTTCTTTTTGCAGTTTGGTTCGGTTTGCGGTTTGATTCGGTTTACGGTTCGATTTTGTACACCCCTAATTGAGCAGATTGAATTGTAGTTTTTTTATTTAGCCAATCTTGATCGAACTATCTCAGCTCAAATAATATTTGAGCGGGTTAATAACTCACTCATTTATTAACCCGTTCAAGTTCAACTTAATTCGTCCATTTAACGTCTTCACGTGCAATTTCCCCCCATAAGAAAAGACTAGAGTAAAGTTTTGAAGAGACAGTCTTTTAGCAAAAGAAGATAGTTGAGGCATTCCACGGCCAAGAGTCAAGAAATGGCATGTCAAAAAGACGTGAGAGAGGTAATTGTCAACAAGTCTATATATCCCTATGATGACTAGTATTTTAGCATAAATGGACATATGTATCTTTTTGAATGTTGTCCTTAATGTGAAAAAAGATTATTTAAAAATAATAGTAATCCATAAGACATAGATTCTCACTATACAAGGGAGACATCAGTTGAAACCCCAACCCCCAAGTTTCAAATAGGACTCTACGAGAGGAGTCCAACCCATCTTCAAACTCTAAGGTCCGTAAGTATTTCTTGGATGGCACTTTAGCTAGCTCACGCCGAGACTACTTTACCCTAGCTCACGCCTATTCTAGAAGAGGCATCTCGAATATCCCATAAAATCTTGGATATTCACAAAGAGATCAAGACATCAAATATTGTCTTTCATAAAGTGAAGTGTTGCCCTACGTTCTTGGCGATCAAATATATCACAAGGTGTCTATATCATCCTACGTTCGAGAAATACGCCACAAACGACCCGCAAATCATGGAGAATATTATGAAAAGAAGAATCAAGGGATGAACAAAATCGTACTCACAAATATTCATCATTAAAATCTTTTGTTTTATCATAGTTTTATTTGTGATTGCAGTCAATTTCCATCACTTTAATTAAAATTTATTTTAAACAATATTACTCACATAGTATGGAATATTCAAAACTACGCTCTTCTCATGTTGAATTCAACATAGAATAATGTACATAGAACATCATAAAAAGTTCCTTTAGGTAAAGAAAAAAGCATGGTAGCTTTAAGCCGTTGTTGTTGTTTAAGAATCAAAATAAATGAATGAAGAGACATATATAAAGTGGAAGCAAGAAGAATAATGGTCCTGCTTTGAATAAACAATTAGTACACAAGGAGGTGGGGGTCGTTAGACCTATCAACACTAATGTGCTAGGGAACACAAGCCATTGATAATTTGGTCAAACAAATAAGTACTTTTTCTACTCTACTCTAATTAAAAGGAAATGTTCAAACAAAATTAGCTAGCTAGGTGGATTATTGGGTCAGTTCTTTGTATTTTATAATCAAATACTTTGACAAGATCAAGTTTGTTGAATATTTCAAAATAATTTGGAGAGAGATTTCTAGATGTGAGATTTTGTGTAGGATTATTTGCATGGATAATTAATAAATTATTAGGATATGAATTGTGATAAGCATCAGCCTTACTCCCACTTTCTCTTCTGTCAGCCCTGAAAATGGATGTAATAATTGACATAAGACCTTACCATTCTAATAAGCCATATAAACCTTTGCACTTGATGAAACTTTGGTAAAAATTGCCCCCCGGGGGGAGGGGGGTAATTAAATTGTAGGGACAGAACACAAAGATGAATATTTTCACAAAGAGATTCAAAATATGAAGAAGTAAACACACGAAGAAGAAAAAAAGAGTTCAATATATACTATATACACATGAAATATAATTTTAATTAACTATGTATAAACATCGTAATTGGTATGAGTATATATGAATTCGTTGTTGATAGCGAGTGTTCTTAAGTGACATTTTTCGGCGTGAACTAAAATTAATTGGGCTTCAAAATGGATATCGAATACGAAATGGAAACCCATATAAAAATAAAAACAATTAAAAGTTGTGCGTGGTCAAAGTTTGGCAAATCTAAGCCTCAAAGTTTAAGAGAAAATTAACCACTTTATATTCTTGTTTGTAGTGCAACAGTCTTAACACTATCAAAAGAAAATATGACCTCAAGTTATTTTATATATTTAATGATTTAGCACATTCCAAATTAAAGGCACCTCTATTTGTTTTCCCTTATCCAAAGTTTTTTAATTATATTAATTTGGGAGCATGATTAGTGTACACTATAAATATGTGCTACATATAGGTAGTATGACCTTTAGCAAAATTTAAGCCATCTTCCTTGACCATTAATCATCGACAAGTTTCAGTTTGAACTATCAACAAATTCTCTGATTTGGTTATAAATTCAATAGAACAAAGTATAATAAGTCGGATTTAAAATCTAAAGTTTATAGATTTTTATAGTTGTCTCAAGTTAATATATAATAATAATCGAGTTCACATTTAAATATATATACTATGAATATGAATTTCTCATGATTATATACGTAATATGATCAAAAATTATTGAATTCATGTGAACTTAATTATAAATCTTAAGCGAGGTCCATCCCTCAGTGCAACTCATATAAAAAATGAATATTTTACAAGATAGTCTGAATTAGTTTACGTGCAACTCAATTATTTGAGCAAGTATTTAAATATTGTAATTATTTCCATGGAAAATAAGTAATATAGACCATGTGTGTAAGATAATTTTTTTAATAAAACCTCAAGTATAAAGTCTTTTCCTCCCACTAAGTTGGCATTCTATGTGTCTGAATCATTATTTTGTTTTCTTTGGATTAAATTTTATCGTTTTCAATTCTCCACAATCTTTTTTATTTAAGTTACTTTATTATCTTGCTCAGTATAATAGGGTCAAGTTGGACATAATGAGAGCACAATTATTCAATATAGTATTGAAAAAGTTGTAAGGTGTCTAGAATCAGCACTAAATTCACTAGTATCCTAACAATTAATTACCCTTTATCCTATTAAATAATATTCATTCAAATCCAAATCCTGAAAATTAGCACCACATGTTGGGCAAGATCAAGGAAAGTAATTGATTCTTTTGTCATGTGAAATAATTTAAAACCAAAAGTGCTATTATCACTGAAGAATATTAATATTGCCATTCAGTAATGACTCAATCTCCATGGTGCAGTCCAGCTTTCAGGACATGACCTTAGATAGGAAGTTAGGAGATCGCAATTAGGGAAGAATATTAGTAGGTAGTTGAGCGTTTTCTCATTTCCTAGCAGGATAGGTTGGTGCATTGTATCAGTTTCCCGATTTTTAATTTTTTTACCAATAGTAGTACCATTTTTCTCGTAGTTGGCCTATGTTACGACTTTTGTTATTCCTCGTTATTTACTGCATGTGCTTCAGTTATCACATTAGTTGGTTATGGACCTTATGGTTGATGCTCCTCTTTGGTAGCTATGTTATTTTTCCTTATTATTTTCTATGTCCTCTTCACTTCTGTATTGTTCTATTAGTTGCTCTGATGTTCGTTACTCGAGCCGAGGGTCTTCCGGAAACAACCTCATGTCTACCTCCTCGAGGTAGTGTTAAGGTCTGTGTACAGTCTACGTTCTCCAGACTCCACTTTTGAGACTATACTGAGTTGTCGTTAGTAATGACTCAATCTAAATCAATTGAATAGCTATCACGAAGAAAAGACTCGACATAAATTTGTTAAACGTAAAGTCTGTCATGATTATGAGTAGCAAGCAGAATTTGATAAGAAAAGAATCCATAAAAAACGAAATTAATGGAATGAACTATTTATTAGACCAGTAAACAGTGCTTCCAAAAGGAGGGTAGACAAAAAAAAAAAGCAATATATATTGACCATATATTATATTTTTGAAGAACAACTCATGTTTTGCGTAAAGAATATTGGTCTGCGGTGCACCAATATCAAATGCCAAAGCTTTTATTGTCATCGCAAACTTTACGTTTGTGAAGTCAAATAAATTGGAAATCCACAAAGCTAAAATTGTCGAACCATCCCCCCCCCCCCCCCCGGAGGATCAATAATGTTTTACTTACTCTTCTTCGAGCTATTGATTGATAATGGTAGTGCTCAATCACTTGAGCAAGTCTCACTTGTCGAACCCTCTACTAGTTTAGTTCGGTGTAAGGGTGACAAATGAGCTATTAGAATTGAATTTGGATGGGTCAACATGAACTGAACATTGCTAACAAAAAAGATTTCAACGGGCCGGGTATTCTATTTGAATGTTGCTATTTAACCTGTACTATAAATAATTTTTAGGTCGAGAATAAGCATATAAGATATAACATGTTAATATTTATATGATATATGTATGTTAACGATTACATATATTCTGCTTATGTAATATCAAATTTATACTTATTTAAAAAAAATTAGAGGCTAAACCGTCAATGTATTTCCTATATACAGTATTTCAAGGATAGTATATGCATGTAAGGCATAACATATTAATATATATTATATTATTCTTTAGTATATACACTATTTCAAGATGGTATACGATATGTGATAAATAATATATCAAAAATGGTGGGAGAAAGAGGATAAATAAAGAGGAATTAAGGAGATATAATAGAAATGGGGGATTTAAAAATATTTAATTAGAAGAGATATTTTAGGGATATGGAAAACTCTTTACAAGACTGGATATTTGTTTATTGGATCAAATGTTTTACAACTTATTTGTTTGTGGATTACTATATATATTGCTCAATGATGCTGGAAAGTGGAAAGTATGGCTGTTTGTGCTAATGTTTGTTTTGTAAAAGGGGGCAATTAAATTATGTTTAATTTTTCAATATTACAAGTACATTTTGCTGTAGCAGTGGCTTTGGTATGTTATATGTGAGTGTAAATAGTTTGTGTAGGATTGTGGCCATTCTGTATGAAGCAATTCTATTGCCATGTTAAGGCTAGACACTCAATTACATATCTAACAATCAATATGGATTGCGGTAGAATGATTGAAATCAGAGACAAATTTAGAATTTCTAGAATATGAATAAATCATTAAAAAAAAATATATATATATATATATATATATTTAGTCGGAATGGATCTTGACCCTTTAATCTGGATAAATAACTTAACATTCAACCAAGTGCACCATTCATCCTTTTGAAAAATGAGTGGCAGCAGATAATATTAGCTCAATTCTAAGAAATATATGCATATAGTATCTAATTTAGCAAGAGATAAATGGTTCACATGCACCACGATTTCTATACTAAATCTGCCCTTATTAGTATCCATCCACCTTTAGTAAAAAATCTCAAATTCGAGTCCCTGAAATTAAAAAATAAAAAATTACAGAACACAAAGTTCAAAAATCTGGAAAAAGAAAAGGTCCCACCGAGACTTGAACTCGGGTTACTGGATTCAGAGTCCAATGTCCTGACCACTAGACCATGGGACCACTTGTGATGTATAATGAGAGTGATTAATTTAGATACATAGCCAGCACCGTAAACTTGCCAGAAAATTCTTTTAAACACTCGAACTAAGTCATTGTTCCAATTGCACATTTTAACTCCTAACAAAGTGTTCCAAATAGAAAATTTTGGTTTAAATTTGAAAAAGAAAAGTATGTGTTCTCATTCGTTTATTAGGTAGTTTAGTTAACCACATAAAATATGTCATCTTCTTTAATTATAATTTATATGTATTTGCTTCAATATGACGTATATTCTTTTCGAGGTTGATGCATATAATTATATGATATGACATATTTTTGTGATTAACTCAACTACTTAGAGACAAATAAAAACAGTCGCAATAATTTTTTTGAAATTTAAATCAAAAATATCTAATTAAAACACTTTATTAGAAATGGAAAATAACACTACAATCTCGAGATAAATTATCACACAATCTTATTCTAATTAAACATAGAATAAACTCATCTTAAAATTACTTTTGATATTAGTTATCCCTTATTCCTAATATCAAACGAGTCTAGAGAGTAAAGGGAAAATTGGCCCTAATAATTTCTTCTGGTTTGTTGAAAGGTTGTATAATCGAGGGCATTTCGGGTAACTTGCATGACCTTCGATTTCAGTTTTTCCCCAAATTAACAAGGAAACTTACAGAATCTTCTTCTCCGGGGATTTTATATGGGTTTCATGGTGAAGTGTTGATAACTGATGTCATTGTTCTGGATTGTTTTTCGCCATTTATCTGAAATTGAACCCATGGTAATTTCATTTATTTCCCGAATTATCCTTTTAGAAATTAACTTGCATTTGTTGGTCAATCTTGTTGCTTCAAATCAGTTGTTTGTAAGTTGAATGTGTGAATCTGGTGAAGTAATAATGTTCTACTTTGTGTAAGTTTTTTTTTTTTTTTATAACTCTGATGTGCGTGCCAGCTTGCGTGCAGGTAACTCTGTCTACTAAGGCTAAGGTTAGGATCGATTGGGAAGAAATCACTAGTGTTTTTTGTCTCCGCTGGACATTGAACATGTCATTGACCACTAGGAAACACCCTTGGGTAGTAGTTTGTGTTTGAGTTATTTGCTGCTTTAACCGCGTATTATTGTTGTTATTATTAGCTAGTTAATTGTATTTGATTATGTTATGGTAGGAAGTTGCATATGGTTTAACTTGTTGATGAATTTTCCTCAGCATTGTTCGGATCAAATTTTGATGTTGTTGAACTTAATTCTATTGTGAGATGCAGCAATCTGTTTACTTATCTCTTTTTTTTTTTTTTTTTTTTCGTTTTCTTCATGTGTAGGCCACGTCGAAGAAAGTAATCACTAGAGAAGATTGGGAGAAGAGGCTCAATGATGTAAAGCTTAGAAAAGAAGATACCAATAGATTGGTAATGAATTTTCTAGTTACAGAGGGTTATGTAGAAGCTGCAGAGAAGTTCAAAATGGAATCTGGGACGGATCGTATCCTTGTGTCATTTTCCGGATGCTCATGTCGTGTTTTTATTACAAATGTGTATGTTGTTGTTTGCGTATTTTTAATATTTGATTCTCCTTATTATGAGTTTAATAGCTGATATAGATCTTGCTACCATCACGGACCGGATGGCTGTTAAAAAGGCTGTGCAGTCCGGTAATATGGAGGATGCAATCGAGAAGGTGAATGATTTGAATCCCGAGGTATGCCTGCTGCTTTCTTTTATGCTTCTAATGCATTTATTTAGTGGCATAATTATAGAGTTTCTCTTGGTTTGCATATTTTTGTTTTTTGATTCTTAATTATATGTTGATCCACTCTTTATGTTAAACATGGTAAAGCTTCCGTATTACTGTGTGTGTCTGAGAGATAGATAGGTGAGCTGTTAGCTGTATGTGTTAAGAGTGACATTCCAAAAGAATGGCAGCAAACAGGGAAGTCATTAGAACAGAAGATGATGAGAAACTATTTACAGTGCCATCAACTGCGGAAAGCACCTTTTTTCTGTGACTCAGTAAAAGAAAAAGATTACTGGAATGATTTTCAAGGCACATCAACTTTATGAGTCTCGATGACACTGTAGACAAATGTTCGTTTCTGTTTTCAGTTTTACGTTTAACTGTTTGCTCATCAATGAGTAGAAGAGGGAAAATGAAGGGGCACTTGGTATAAGTTGTGTTCTAATTTGGTAACCTGACATTCCATTAGTTAAATCAAGGAGTGGATGTGATCCAGCACTTATCATATATAGTTCCTTTTTGTTTTTTCCTTCCCTTCTTCTTTTCCCTGGACTTGTGTTGTGTCTTCTTGCATGCACCTTGACTAATCCACCTAGACTCACACCATGCAGCAACTATTTGCTTATCTCCTTGGGGACAACAGTCTTCATAGTTCTTATAACTTAAATTTCCCTTTTCCTTTGGGTTTTGTCCTTGATACCTTATGTTTCTGTCCAGAAGGTAAATAAATGTCCTTGTACTCACTTGCCAGTGGAACTGTTAAATCCTTAGAAAAGTTTGTAGTCTTTATTGCTAGTACATTCCATCAGTTGGTGCAAACGGTAAATGGAATCTATTAATCATTCTTCTTAACCTGTCTTCTAATCTGTGGTAAGATATCCTTGACCCTTTTTGAAACAGAAGATACCCTTGACCCTTGTTACAGAGAATCTGTAAATCATCTTCTGAACCTATTTTTGTTTGTTATTAACTGATGGTAACAATAGTTTGGCCCTTGTTATAGACTTCCATGCGAAGCTGTCCTATCACCTTCTTATGAGCTTGAATCCTTTCTGAAGTCTTCTTAAACTCCAAGGTTATTACCTTCTCAAAAAACAAAAAATAAACTCCAAGGTTATTAGTCATAGAATTTTATGCTGGGATAGGGATCCTAAGAGTTTTCTGATCATGAAACTGCTCGAGCAAGCTTTTGTAAAAACATATAATTGAGGGGACAATAAATTGTCTGTTGTTTGAAACGACTACAGAGAAGCTCTTTAATATAAGGAGATAGCATGAAATAGGCAGTTCTTTCCCTTGAGGTTGGTATTATGTCAGATAATTCTTCATCTGGAAGGTTTATGGTTGTTTTAACGCAACTTTTTGAACTTGTAGTTAAAACCTAAAGAATATAAACAAACACAAAGGCATTGCATCTTTCCTTAGTATGCTAGGTGAAAGTTCGAGCAATTAAGGCATTTGATACTCACGCAGTCACTCTTAGAATCTTGGTAGTTTAACTCCAGTAAACATATCTTTGAAGTTTGCTTAATTGTTGTGCTATCCTTTTCTTTATTCTTTTTGCTTTCTACTTCATCTCTAGCTTGTGCCTCTTCTGGCTAAGAAATATTTTTGAAGGAATACAAAATTGACGACAGAAGATCCTGATGTAAACTGCACAAAAATCGTTGTCTAACCTTCCTGTTTATCTAAAAAAGTGTATGCAAACTTCCTGGTTGGTTGATGACATGGAAACTAGTTTATAATCGTTGTCTTAGTGAGACCAAAAGGACCATGATCTGGTTTCTTACTTGGGATGAATCTTCTAACCTGTGCTATTATGCATGGCAACGGGTTCCAGGCCCCCATTTTCTTTTCTTTTTTCAGTTTTTCCCTGAAAATTGGAGATAATCTAATGTTGCTTCTATGTAGCCATTTTCAATTTTTTTCCCGTAGCTGATATATCAGGGACGTGATGTTCCCAAAGAATCCAAATGATGTTGGATTTTCTTTTTTTGGTTCATTGTTTTGTTATTTTGTGGACACATGCCTTGCCTTTTGTGTCTAGTATCTTTTCTCTTGTCATCCACCCTAGAAAATCTTGATACTTAGAAGGTTATCACAAATGAGTGCTGATTTTTAGGTAGTTTGAGTTGATTGTATCCTAAGTTTACCTTCTTGGATGCAGATATTAGATACAAATCCCCAACTCTGTTTCCATCTCCAACAGCAAAGGCTAATAGAATTGATAAGGAATGGAAAGGTTGAAGAAGCTCTGGAGTTTGCTCAAGAGGAACTGGCTCCAAGGGGAGAAGAAAATGTAATTATTCGTCTTTAGATACTATGTTTGTAATTTCCATAAGTTTCTTTTTTACAATAAAACATACATCTTCACTCACTCTATATTATCGAAGGAGAAAACAAGTCGTCAATCTAACTCAGTTTAATTTCATATACCATCTGCATTTCAAATCTTGTCTGGTTGAACTTCATATTTTCTGAACGTTAGAACCTATTGACTGGGGGATTGTTTCCATGGTTTTTCTATTAATAGATTATAATAACTTTACAGCAAACCTTCTTAGACGATTTGGAGAAGACTGTTGCATTACTAGCTTTCGAAGATGTATCTAACTGCCCGGTTGGAGAGCTTCTAAATGAATCGCAGCGCCTAAAGATTGCAAGTGAGGTAAATGCGGCAATTCTTACCAGCCAAAGTCATGAAAAAGGTTAGTCCCATTTCCATTAAAAATCACTTAGGCACTCCTGATATAGGTCTCCACACAGTTCTTTGGGGAGAGTGTGATGTTTAATTTGAACATTTATTTAAAGATGATCATGGCATTAAATGTTCTTTTTTTGATTCGTCTATGATTATGCAACAGATCCGAAGCTTCCAAGCCTATTGAAGATGTTGATATGGGCACAGAACCAGCTTGATGAGAAAGCTTTTTACCCTCGCATGACCAATCTGTCGACTGCATCACTTGAAAATCCTGCTGTCTAAAGTACGATCCGAGTTCCCTTCACGGTTGCATCCCTGAATATAGCTAAGGCAAGAAGACCTTGTACTCTTTTTTTCTTTAAACCACTTGTCGCTGGTTGTTTCATTTTCATTCAAATTTATAATTTCATAGGCATACGTTAGATTGGCAGCAGGATGTGCAGTTAATTACTCAATGTACCCAGACCTAGTTGTACCTTCCTATCTTAATCATGACTATACGATTACTGAATCGTTTGTGCTTTTCATAGTGTTTGTGTTTGGAAATTTTGGAATTTGTGTGATTTTCTACCAGTGCTTATTCCAGCAAGAACTTGTGAATTTGGTGTTGTATGTAGTACCTTATTTAATTCACCTCTCTGTACCCCTGTCTTTTAGAATTAGGTGGCATTTGCATCAAAATTATGAAGAGCTTTTATCTTTTGCCAATAAATAAACAAAAATCTCGACTTTTTCAGTTTTCACAGTTTCGAAAAAACTGTGTAACCAAACACCAAGAAAGAAAAGATTTTCAGTAGTTTGATTGAAACTACTTCATTTTTCAAAGCATTGAAAAGTTTTTCAAAAGTTTGAAGCTAATGCTGCCTAAATCATTGAAGATAAATAGGTCAAATACGACTCTGGTGTTGCCAATGAAGTCTTTAGCTTTAATGGAGGGTTTGTAACGTTTACAAATCTTTCTTTTTTCCTTTTTGCCCTTTTGATAAGTTGCCAAGTGTATACATAATGTATACTTCAACCATATTGATAAATTAGATGGCCGAAGGGTACATTTAAGTAAACTTCCCCAACATATTTCAATGAGGAGGATCGAGTCTTCCTTGTCCAGTTTGACAATTTTACTTAAATGGGCCTTTTATCTGATATTGGGACTGCTTTGTACTGAATCCAACAAGAGCTCACTGTTGAAACGAAAAGTAGATGGGCTAATTATTATCCTCAGAAATCCTTTTCCTTGGTTCCCCACCCGATTTCCATACCTGCCATTGGATCCGATTAATCCGGATTTGTGATGGGATTTTCCACATTGAAAGGTAAAAGGTTCCTACTAAAGGCGACTTCATTTCACAGTACATGAAGTCGAGATGGAGGGGTACTTTTTTGTGTTTGGTATATAAGTAGAAAATATTATTCCAAACACAATGTGGGTTGGGGGATAGGGGATAGGGGATAGGGGTGGAGTGTGTTGAAGGGGGAAAAGAAACAATCAATGTGGGATGTTATCTGTGGAATTTATTTTTCCTATTTCTATTGGGAGAACTCATTTGCTGAAGTACTTGTTCTTTTCCTTAATTCCGAAAATGTTTTTCAATTTTTTTTGACCAATTGAAAAAAAATAGAAAACCAAACACACCCTGAACTCTTTGTTGATGAAATGTTCCTCGAAAACATAGTTGTGTTTATAATAGTAAGTAGGCCTCCAAGGCCCAAGCCTAAAGGCTAAAGGAAATAAAAGAAGATCTTCATTGAATATTAAAAAAAAAAAAAAAAAGGGACAGGAAGAAAATATTAATAATAAGTACTATACTAGAAAAGGTTGTTGTTTCTTGATAATACCAAAGACAGTATATAATATGTAAAGCACCGAATTCATGTTGGGCTCGACAACTACAGTGTGGTTAGATTCGCACATGATGTAATTTGCACTTCTTTTTTCTTCTTTAATGATAAAGAAAAAATTCTAGTTGCTACTCTTTGAGTGTGCATAGGGTAAATCTCGCTCTAATGTAATGGCCCGAATAGGCAAGTCTCGTGCATCAAGCTCGATCAAGAAAACCTGTCCAGGGGATATATTTCGAACCTAAGACTTCTCATTTAGGAGATTCTTGCTCAACGTCCAACTCGGTCACCTTGGGTATATATGTTATTTGCACCCTTTAATAGTGCTATTATATATATTATTATCCTACTATTTCCAGTCTGATTAATTTATTGCTACTTAAAAAGAGTATCTCATTTGGATTTGCTCCCTTTACCTTTTCTCTAACTTTTTCAGAGTGGGATAATGCATACCAAAGTTCATAGTGGGGGGAATTCCCAGACCCAAAATAAATATATAAATTTTCTTGTGGGGTTAATTATGCATGCTATAAAAAAATAAAATCTTGTTAACATAAGTATTCCTATTGGTATACATGATTATTTATTGAATACATAAAATATGAAAAACGAGCATGCCATGATCATCTCTTATTCATCCGCTCCTAGTAATTAATTAATACAATTTTTTCGGCACTTGAATATTGAGTGATGGTAACCTTCCTTGAATAACAATTTTTTTTTTTGTCATTTTCCTGCACTGTTTACACTAGTGTGTAGTTTGTTGTCTTCTTGTTGAAACAAAAATGATAAAATTTTGTTGCCCAGTCTATAATATATGGCCCAAGAAAGAGTTTTAACGAAAGACAAAATTAGCAGGCTACATGTGAAGCCATTGGTTCGTGTTTCTCAATGTTGATGCGTGGATCATTACATTATGAAACGACTGGTTACTTCACGAGTGATAGAAGTGATAATTAAGAAAATTTGAAAGAATGTTCGATAATGAGAATCTTATTTATATTTCTAGATGTTTGAACAAAATAACTCATAGTTTAGCTAGATTTTTTTCCTGAAAAAAGATTTATTAGGAGACCTTTGCTTTCAAGTTGTATATGATATTAAGGATACATTTGGACTCTGAAGTTCGTTAATGCAGTAACACAAAGTGTTTAGTTTCGATGGAAAAAAAAAAGTATTCGAGAAACCTTCAAAATGTTAGATCCTATAAAGATCCTCTTACTCATAGTACGTATAGCCACCTTAGGCTTATGCCAATTAACAAAAAAAACAATCAGAAAGAATTAAAAATTTCGATAAATTCTATATAAAAAAAAATCATATAATTTTTTTAGATAAAATCCAATAAAAAATTTCATAGTGTTGTCCGTCCTATTACTTAAAATCTTACATATATGCAGTTGAACATATGTCTCATCCTTTGCACATAAAAAAAAAAACTTAGTAACTACTTAACCCTCATCATTTTCTGATTTGAAAACACCGAGTGCGGGTAAGTTTTTCCTAATCAAACTTATGGGTTCTCTTCCCTTTCCCTTTCCATCCCCATCTCGAGCAGCGCCGCGTTCACCGGAAAATTCCACGTTGAGGTACTCTATATTTGCCTCATTCTGCTCAACTATTGTGACAAGTGATGCAAATGTCACAAATTGGATAGCATGTTATGATCCTTCTAACAACACTTGGAGTTATGTTACTTCGATCCCCGATTTGCCCGAAAACCATGTACTCAAGGACTTTGCTATGGTCTCAGTCTCGAACTGGCTTTATATTATAGGTGGTCGACTCTGTAAAAAAGAGAAAACTCAAAATGCTCAATATGGAAGCGATGAATTTTTTGATAGGGACATCGATGTGATGTCATCGGTGTTACGTTACGATGTTAATTCTAATCAATGGTCAAAATGTGCACCACTTAATGTACCTCGTTACAATTTTGCATATGTTGTTGAGGAAAATAAGATTTATGTAGCTGGTGGGCAATCAGCGTTAGGTAGTGCTAGGGGTACTTCATCATCTGAGGTTTATGATCATGGTCAATGGACTTTATTGCCAAACATGAATAGGTCAAGGTGCAAATGTGTTGGTGTGACGTGGCAAGGGAAAATCCACGTGGTTGGTGGGTTTGTGCAAGGTGGAGGGTTTTCACAATACGTTGACCGTTGTTCGGCTGAGCTGTATGACACGTCAGGGGGACGATGGGACCTCGTGGCGGGGATGTGGCAATTGGATGTGCCAGCTAATCAAATTGTTGAGGTGGATGGTAGGTTATTTAGCTCTGGGGATTGTCTTAATGCATGGAAAGGTCATATTGAAGTTTATGATGGCAAACTTAATATTTGGTACATGGTTGAAGGTTCACAAAATAATATTTTCCCTTTTGAAGAAAATGGACAACCTATTCATCGACTATACTTAACAATGGCCCCAATTGGGACACGTCTGTATTTTTTGGCAGGTTATCGGACAGTCGATGATCCATCGAAAACGATATCAACGGTATACTCATTCGACACGTCAGCAATGGGAGGTGCATGGAAGAGCTTCGAACCGATACAAGAGGAAGGAGAAAGAGAGCTATGTAGTCATTGTTGTGTTGTCCAACTCTATTAGGGTTCGAGACGTTCTTAAGCAACAAAAGGAAACAAAAATATTGTACGATTTACATATTGTACAATGATTTTGTTTCATAAATTTTGTGTTCTTTTTTTTGTCTCACGTACGTTTTTCATAGAAGAAGGTAATTACATACTTAAGTATCGATCAAGTACTACCGATCAATTTCGCTGTGGAGTAATCATCATCGTCATCACTTGCTTTTCAAGAAAACATAGAAGAAAAAGTGGGGGGAAATCTCTTTTTCCTTCACTAGAGGAAGCAACCAAAACATTATGTTTTGCTTAAAATAGGAAAAAAGAGACTAAGTAGACATGATTTGATTATGTCTTTCTAGCTAGGCTCCTTACTACTAGTATATGCCTTTAAACTTTGTAATGGAATTTCATATATTAGCCAATAAATGATGATGATGTTGGACAAATGTCCCTACTTAGGTCTATGTAACTTGAGTCTTTTTGTTGACAATGGATTTTTCTACAAAATGTCAATAGCCATTAAGGACCATAAAATTAAAATATTTGGGCTCTTCCCTAGCTAGTTACTAGCATGGAGTCTATTTTTAAATTTTCTTTTTGGGGATTTGCCTAACTAGTAGTACTAGATTAGAAGATTTGGTGACACTTACATTAGTGTGCTAAACTATGATTAACTGCTTTTCGGCTTGTCTGCAATCAATTCATTAGTCTTCCAAGATACAATGATGTTTGCTTTATAGCACCTAAAGGCCTCCTTTCATGGATCTTGCCTAAGCAAGAGGAAAGGTCGGAATAGAGGGGGTCATTTGCAGTGACGAAGCTAGAAATTTCGTTAAGGATGTTCAAAATTTAACATATACGTATTATAACGTATGGAAAATGATTTTCAACCTATGTACTTCGTATATTTTTCTATATAAAGAGATTTCAACTGGTCACCCTGAACTATATGTGGCTATGCCACTGGTCATTCTGAGTCTATCTAAAAAGATACTTACAAAGTATAATAATTCCTTATTATTTATCTTTATAACCCATAACACTAACAGAATCGATAAGCTCGCTCCGAACTCTCACGTTTTATCAAATCACATTTTTGTCCATATTTATAACAACTTTTTTTTGGTACTGAAAATTATGTGGATATATTTCTGAGTAAAATTGAATATGATGCAAATATTGAAGTTAACATTGTATATAAATTCCAATAATATTAAAACCCAAAGGAAGAGCATAATTGATCCGACAGAGATATATGGGCCAAGACTAGAAGTATCAAAAAGAGATGCAAACAGTGACCAACTTTATTACTTTAATCAATCTTACAGCATCCAAAGAGTTGCAATTTGACTCAAAAAGCAAAAAACATCTCATTAAAAGAAGAGAAAAGACTGAGGATTTTTTTTCCATTTACTTCTCAGATTGGCCAATCCGATGACCAATTGACAGGATGCAAAGGGACAAACTATGAAAATTTGTCCCAATTGAACTTTTGAGACGTCGCTATAAGTCTATAACCATTTTTACGACGATACGTGCAATGTTTTTTTTTTTCATTTTGTTATTGAATGTTGTATATGAATCTTTAATTGCATGTGAATCCAATAACTAAAATGAGTTGTTAACAAGGTTAAGAGTTACTGTAGTTTACTTGGTGAGCTCCTTGCCTTTCACGGAAGGCTCAAACCTTATTAGTGACGCGGTATTTCCTTTCCTGATGAAAACAAAAAATTTAAAAATGAGCTGTGAATTCTGACTCCAGTTCTGGTTCTCTTGACTTCAATTGGCAATAATACTCCTCCAAGAATCATAAATACGGAGTATTAGTTTCTTAAAAATATCGACAGGAAAAAAAAAAACAGAGTCAGTAAAAGGAGTACTAGATCAATTGCTCAACTTGACTTGGAAACAGTCTCTTGCAGAATTGCAAAGTAAAATCACGTATAATAAATCCTTATGATCGGATCCTTCTCTGAACCCTACGCATAGCAAAAACTTTAGTGCACCGCACTGCCCAGTTGCTCAACATGAGCCTGAGTTAAAAGTTGATTTGGGTGTCATGAGGAGGCAGATGCATGTTTGACCACATCCCAATCAGTTGTAAAAGTTTTGTCTACTGCCACACGCTATCTCACGTGTGATCCCTATTCTTCCCGCATGCGCTTCCGCTCTTTTGACTCTTTTGCCCTCTTGACTTGACCCCCCTTTTTTATTTTACTTTAAATAAAATATACAAATTGCAAGTTGATTACTTGTTTGTGGATTTGCAAAATTTGTTTGGACTTTTACATTAATAGATTTTTACAAAATTTTAATCAATATAACATCCAAACAAAAGAACTTCGACAAACTTATATTTCAACTTCAAATAATTTTTTATCCTTAGCATTATTCAAATAAAACTCAATTTCTATACCTATATAAAAAGGTATGGAAGATCGAGAATCAAAGTAAAATGGTAGTAAATAATTGAGTATTGAAAGTACTTTTACATGACAAAGGCAGGGAGTTAGTCTCCTCGTCTCATCTTCTCCTTTATTAGTAAGCCTATCAAGCAGTCACATAGTATCTTATCCTCCATTTTTTTATTACTGTCTATTACTTTATTTATTGTACTATTTTGCGATCGTTATTTTCTTTTCTATCCTTCTCAGATTACATTTCTTTTGAGACGAGTGTTTATCGAAAATATCATCTCTAACTAGAAAGGTAGGAGTAAGGTCGATATATCTTAATCGGGACTCCATATATCTAGAAAGAGAATAAAATTTAGGATGAAATCTTAGCCGTTGACAGGTGGGACAGTGGCCCTCCCATTTTGTTGGTGGAAACATGGCAAGTCCGACAATTTTTAGAGCTGACATGTCGGCTAGGCCCCTGCTACTATAGATAGAAAGAATATTTCCTACTTTGACTAATTTGCCCCTTCATGGGGTACAGTTTATGCCACGTAGGCATGATGAGCTGGAGATACCTTGCTGACGTGTGTGATAAAAAAAGCTTTTTAGGGTCCACTAGGATGATCGCTTTACTATTCATTATTAAAGCAATAGGTCTAAGGATGTCTTTTTTGGTTTATTTTATTTTATTTTTTGCTTCTGTTTTATTCAGTTACTCCTTACTTCCTCTTTTTCAAAAAATGAACAACACAATATTATTATTGAGAAATAACTTTTTCTTTGATATTGATTTCAGTCTTAATTACGAGCTAGCCCACTTGATCTATATGATCACTCTTAACTTTTTCTGAGTCTACTGATGTGATTTAACATAAGAGAAATTTTAACTTCTTGTGCAATCTCTGTGTGAAACTTTGGATGAGAAGGGCTCAGAAAAAGAAAGAAAAAAAAAGATTAGTGAAAATGACATACTCAATTATTCAACAGCGTAACAACAATAACATACTTGATGTAATTAATTTCAAAAATAAATTTTGAGAAGAATGATGTGTACGTAGGCCTCTACCTCAGGAAGGTGGAGGCAGAAAGAATGAATCATAAACCAAAATTTTCTGAAAATTTATCATTAAGTAGGAATATTTATTAATTTCTCTTGGCTATATATTTTTTTATAATTAAACAAGTGAGGGAGGCAGGTCATCTTGTTGTAGTGGAAGATTCAAAAGGGGACTAAGGGAGAAAGCTTTTGTTTTTTTCACAACAAAGGACCACTAACATGTCTTCTTGATATATGAAATTTTGTGATGATACCACTCCCCCTAATTGTGATGTTTGGCTAACTTGCCCATATTTTGATTATTATTTCATCCTGTATCTATTATAATATTATTAAAATTTAGCTTTTATACATATCAATAGTGTAAAAATAATTTATATTATTAAATCGCTTAAAAGATATTTACAAAGAGAAATTTGTTATTTTGAAATAAGACATGTTATTCGATATAATAGATAAAAAGAATTTATACTGACGGTGGACATTAGCTAAACTCTTGATATATATGTACTATAGTCTATATATAAGCAACCCCCTTTATTTTTTATACGTCATATTGGAATTTTGGGTACTAGCATCTTCACTATATGTCAAAACTCTTTCAAATAAGACACTAATTTTAGAATGCACCACTTAAAGTGCAGGATCTAGTCACATAACAGAATTCTCTTGTTCTACCTTTTCATTATTCAGTCTAACCATACACTAAAAAGGGAAAAAAGAAAAAAAAATGTATTATGCTGCATAAACAACTTTGAAAATTATTTATTTGGGAAATTTTTTCTTTTGAAAAGTATCAAGTTGCTAGAGAAATAGTGAGATTTTTTGACATATATAAAAGGAGGACAAGACAAGAGGCTATTCCAAATTAGACAGAAGCAGAAGAGTTATTGGGCTGGGCCCTATTTACTTTGATTAGGAAAAGGGTGCTGCCAGGGCCCATTCCATGTAAGTAATTTGCATCCACAAATAATTGGGCCTGCTACTGGAACCTTATGTTCTGATGTTTGTATGTTGTACTCTACTGTTTCATTGCTTGTACTTCTCATTTTCCTTGATGTTTTAATTTGTGTCACATACCAATAAATAACGTGTTCGAATGTGATAAACAAGACCCAACATTTACTAATGCTGACAAAATAAGAAATACACAACTGGGCAACACTAATTAAGTTATAATTATGACCTCTTGACTATTATATTATAGAAAGATTTTCAAAAATATACGATCCAACTTAAAATATTATGCCACGTAGCTCAATATACAATAAAATTATGAAGAGTTAACAACATGGAGCAAATTTTCTGTAACAAAGACTCAAGCACTACAACTGTTAAGTTTTAAACTGTTTCGTTGACTCTTATATAACTCTTATTTTTAATTTGGAGTTGCTCTAGTTACTTTACAAAACTTGCTTCTTCTTTTTTTCTTGTTTTAGACAAACAAAAAGAGGCTATAAAAAAATAATAACCTAAAGTTATTTTCCAACTAAAGAAACCTTCTAAAATGTCATACTACCTACCATGAGCTATGAATCCGTAAAAGTTTAAATTTTTACTTCGCCCTATTTTATCTAAAGAGTTGAGAATCCATGTTTAAAAAATCCTCAATAGATAATATTCACACTTCCTTTTTTTCTTTTGTTGCACAAATCTAGGATTACAATCAAACCTTTTTATAATATAAGATCATTTATTCAATATTTTTTTTATTGTTATAATGAAATGATATTGCAGAGAATATACAATACAATACGATAAAAAAAATCGATTCCACGGAAAACTTTTAATAATGAAATGTTAAGAAGGATAACCCCGATAGAAAGTTCTAATTATACAATAGTTTAAGTGCCTACTTATACACACCCAAAATCGAAGAGCGTAGATGCCAACTGAGGCTAAGTTAAAGAGCATGTTTATGTATTATGTCAAAACAAAATTGGAAGCTATTCCCCATGAAAAGGCCCTACTACTAAGTTACTTGGACTCTCTAAAAATATTACCGTACTCGTGTCAGATTCTTCAAAATTACATTACTTTTAAAGAATTCGACACGTATTCAATGACATTTTTGAAGAATGCAAAACATAGGGCCTAATATGAGATGATTCCAACATATGCCACGGGAGGAGACTAGACATGTCCATTTCAACTGTCAAATAAAAACACAGAGCTGATATTTCCAACTTGTGACTGTGTGTGTACTTAAAACACAGCTGAGGATAAAGACAAATCCCCCCCCTCAGACCTCAGTCTTCCTGCTGCTTCTACTGCACCATTTCAGCAGACTCCCCCTTACCTCATCTCTCTATCCAAATTCCAAAGCTCCTCTCTTTTTCCAAAATCACTCTTTAATGGTGTCAAAATCTTGAAAAAGAGCTAAAAACTAGTACTATAGTACCACACCTCTGTATTCCCAAGTTCTTGATTTTTTTCTTGTGTTGGTGAAAAGTTTGCATTTTTAGCAGTTCTTGTTTTGTGGGGTTTGGGAAAAAAGAATGGCAGAAGAAGAGGGCTGGGGTTGGCCACCATCACCAACTGGTTCACCAATGTACTTAACAAAAGATGATCATTGGACTCATTTTGATAACTCTGTGAATGCTGTATCTTTTGGTTTTGTTGCCACTGCTATTCTCATATCTATGTTCCTTATCATGGCTATCTTTGAGAGGTTCCTCAGACCACCCTCCCCGCCGGAATTGACTCCCTCCGGTGGCCACCGCCGTCATGGTGACATTGAGTCTCAGTTAGGGTTCAACCCTAAACTTGCCTATCCTACACCCAAAGTAAGTGCCTTTAAGAATTTAGCTATCAATTTCTTGTTTCTGAACTTTCATGGTCTTTTTTTTTTTTTTGGAAATACTCCCTCCGTTCCCTCCGTTTTAATTTGTTTGTCTTGTTCTGACTTAACACGAAATTTAAGAAAATAAAGAAAAATTTTGAATTAAAGAGTTACCGAAAAAGTAAAGAGACATTCTATTTGAAATAACTAAAATAGAAAAGTAAAACAAACAAATTGAAACAGAGGGAGTTAGTCTTCTGCTAAATGTCAGTTGAATTATTTTTTGTTGCATTGACCATTTGGGGGTTTGAATTAGCATCTGAATTTTTCATTGAAGTTTTTGCATTGTAGCTAATGTTAATTGTGAATTAGGTTAGGAATTGGTGAAGTGGAAGTTGATGTTTAACCTTTCTTGTTTGGATTTTACATGAGTTGTTAGTATTTTGCTTCTTCTTTTTTTTGTTTCTTAGAAAGATTATTTATACAATATGTGCCAATGCATTTAATTTATTCTTTAGTCATATAGGTTTTATTGTTTTCTCTGTGCTTTGCAGAATATATGTTAGTATTGCAATCTTCAATTTGTGTTCCTGTTTATTAGAATGAAATCTGTCCCATCTGGAAAATTTTCATATAGGTTTCATTACATTGATTAAATTCCATATAATTGATACTCTCATCTGTGCCATTTTCAGTCACATCCTATTTATTATTTTTTTGAATATTAATTTCTTTCCTTTATTTCCCTTTTTTATTTATTAAAATATTCCATCTCTTTTTCTCACCTTTTCATACTCTAATCTTTTTTCCTTCTTTGTGTTGGGGTGGGGGGTTGGGGATGGGCTTAGGTAAATATCCCATAATTTTTTGCAGAAACAGAGTAGAATAAATTCTCACATCATAAATCTTGACTGTTTTTCTCCAAGGCTGCTGTTACTGAGAGCATTTCAGAGGTTGGATATGGGCTTACTGACATTAATATGGAATAACTTATCAAAAAAAAAAAAACTTGCTATTACTTTCCAGCAGAAACCCAAGTTGTAAACTATAAAAGATGAGAAGCAAATTTATTTATTTTTTGGTCAAAGAAGCAAATTTTTTAAGAACTCTTAAGAATTATAAAACTAGATATATGCATGTGCATATTCCTCATATTTTGATACACAAGAAAACACTCCCATTAATTTTGTGTTTGAGCAATGGCCCTGGCCCCTCTTTCCATTTAAGAAGTTAGCTTTTCAGTTGGTCCCCTTTAATAAGTAAGATCTGGGGACTTTATGCCTACTTGTTGGTTTCTCTTTGTATATTAAGGCTTTGCCCCACTCCTTGTACATCACCTCCCATTAAATATCCCATCACCACTAATGTTAATGATGTCCTCCATGGAATACTCCTGGACTGGAGACAGGTTGCCAGCCCTGAGAAAATCTTTGTTGTTCTTGTTTACTATATCCGATGCTTATTATTTGTCTTTTGAGGTTCTTGCACACTCGTTAAGAAAAATATTTAATCGCCGTATTTATAAAAGTACTTGTTTAAACTACCATTTACCTCTCGTTGAATATCTCACTTGATTAAATTTAAAACTTCAATTGTTGGAGCAATACAGATTTGGCCTCAAAGCTTTGATCTAGTAGTAAGAGCACCATTTGTGATGTGTGGGTTAGGCTCACGTTACAAGTTCGATTCTGGCAGTAGACAACAACTTGCATTCATTGTCCACCGAGTTTTGAACTGTGAACCACTAATCCTTTGAGATTTCTCAGTTATACAAAAAAGACCGTATAGATAGATTTGGAAAAAGAAAGTAATAAATGACTAAATGTGTTTCTAAAGCGTCAAATATTTGAAACAAAATTAGTTTGCCAAAACGACTAATATTTGGGACGGGAGGAAGTAGTATGTCTTCTTTCCACCCTATATTACATGTAACTATGGACAAATAGCTTCCTTTTGCTATCATAACTAACAATTCTTTGTAGTAAAATCTTTTCTTTTTTATTCTTAAAGTTAACTCTTCCAACTAGCTTGCTGCTTTGCTTAAGGACCTTAAACATCTCTGCAATGAGATTTTTTCCAAGCTTTTCTCCTAGTATGAAAGCGATTTATATTAAACCATATGCAAAGTTTTCCTTTACTGGGAACTTTGTCCTCTTTAATTTCTCTTTATCCTGGTGCCTTTTTGTGTGGAACTTTACAACTTTTAAAATGATTTATCTTCTTCGTCCCTGCTAATACTTCTTTCAGATGCACAAACAGGCTTAATATGCTAAACCTGCTTCATGTTTAGATTCTAACTAAGCGTTTGGATATAGATTCGATTGAAATTCGGAAAATAGAGATTGAAGTTGAAGTTGAAAAATGATATTTGGAAGTTGAAGTAGTGTTTGAACATGCCTTTCACTTGAAAAAAAGTTATAGTAGTATGAGTGGAAAAAGATTTTTCACTTGAAAAACTGACTTGACCTTTTGTGGGGCGTGGAGAGTTTTTATGTGCTGGAAGGCACTCATTGCTACCCATATTTATCCCCCATAAAATAAAACATTCAGCCTGGATTCCACCAACCAAACATAATGTGAAATGTAAAGGAATCATAGATGAACATGTACAATATATTAACCTTGGAAAATAAAATAAAGAAAGCTAACATATTGTATTATTATTGTGATGTTCAGACTTCGGTTGGTCTACAATTATTGTGTGTTTTAGTGCCCAATAAAGCAAGAACACCATCAAATCATATAGCTATGATTTAATTGTTCTGGTTGGCATATAGATAATCCTTTGAAAGACTTGGATGTTCATCTCTTCTTGTTCCTTGCTTCTAGCAGAAAATGCAAACATACATATACAAGATCAAACACCTTGTTCCTCTTGGATAACATAACTAAGAGTGGGAAAATCTTGAAATCACAGTAAGATTATCTGACAATTGAAAGATACAAAAGAGTTGATTACAAGAATATAGTCAAGTCTTAGCTAAGGATGATCTTACATGACATGCATTTAGACATGAACAGTTATTATTTGTGATAATACTTTGAAAATTTAAATTGATCTGATCCAAGTGAGAAAGAAAAAGAATTAAGCATGTTTAATTTATCTAGCTATCACTGAAGTGCTTAAACTCTGAAGAGAACATGTCTGGTTCTGCTTTTATGTGAAAGCCTGTCACTTGCTTGGTGAGTCATAACAGTAGATTTTCAAAAAGAATATTATGATGTGATTATTGATTTGTTGATAAAGTGAGTTTGTTTAAATGTGACCATGTCTTGTATCAGTTGCAATTTGATCTAAATCTCTTAATCATCTAGTTTACTTTCACTATAACATGGGTTTGAGAGGAATCCTATGAACATATATTATTTGATTTGTATTGAATCTTCTATGGAGGTTAACACATGAATAACATGTTAGTAAAACATTTTGATTGCTTCAGGTATCTACAAATGCCAGAGAAGTTTCAGTTTTGATGCCAGGAAATGCAATCCCAACTTTTATTGCTCATCCTGCTCCTGTACCTTGTCAACCGGAACGCAATCCATGGCCTCCCCATCAGCAGAGTCCTTTCATGAACTCCAACTCAAACGTCTCATCCTAGATCTTCTCTACCTGATGGTGCAAACATCGGAAATGCCAGTTTTATGGAATTATGAAGGGTACCTGAGCATATATTTTGAGTTTCCCAGTTGGAATTTTGGGTTATGTACATAGAATTTAGACGTTGATTTCTCAGCTGGTTAGCTCTTTTTTGTACCCAAAGCTTCAGTAAAGAAATATTTAAAGAGGCTTTAGCTTGTCTATTTTGTCAATATGTTCCATTCTTCAGCATTGAATTGTTCAAATTGGGAGGGAAAGTATTGGGCCTTTTACATAGTAGTTCATGAATTCATAAGTTGGAAAAAGTGCTCTTCCCAAGTTACATCATGGTATTCTAGTGGAGGGTATCTCATCATTGCATTGTTTGCACTTTGCACCATTTCTAGTCTAGAATCCTCTTGAATTCAAACCTAGTTAACTTCTACTTGTCACAAAATCTAGTACAAGTTTTGCTTCACGAGAAAGGATATACTAACATTTGGAAAGAAAAATCTTGGACCTGTCTCTGATAATAGGTAAGTCACGTTATCGTATGATGGATTTGACAAATATGTCACTGTTTATTCTCTTGCACTTCCTTCTTTTGCATTGGCCATATCATAGAAGATTAATCCTCGGAGTGGATCCACAGTATAAGTTACGGGTTCGATCGAATCTAATAATATGTACAAATATTAATCTTCAATCCAGTTATTAGCACTTAATTAAGTTCCCTGTCCTAGGATCACAAACTAGTACTTAATAAAGTTCAAATCTTAAATTCATCTCGATCAAAACCAACCGCGAACTAAATGTAACTTTACAATGTAAAAGAAAACAGGAAAAGGCATAATAAGCTTCTTTTTTTCCTTTTTCTTTTCCTAAACTTGTGCTAGAGCTATTTCGAGTATTGCCAGAGTTTATGCATGCCAGAAAGGAGTAAGAATTGGTCGTTAGGAGACTTGTTAATGAAGCAGTTGAGCCATTAATTAGGGAGTGCCTGGTCCAAAAATATAAAGGGATCGTTTGTTGTGTTTTCCCTTTCTAATAATTTTAGTAAATATGTCCTTGTCCTGTCGACTGTAGGAACCAATGATAGGAGGGATTAATAAACAAACAAAAAAAGGGAGCACAAAATTTGTCATTGCCGTGCAACTCTAGCAAGTAATTTTTAGCCATAGTTGTTTATCCATTTCCACCATGGATTCTGTAGTATGCAGAATCACATTACCAAGTGTTCAGTTGGAAAACTTTACCTCATGAAACTTGTTTAGAGGAACTTGTTTTCCTAGAAAAAATATTTTTCGAATCATTTTGACTAACCAAACACGGGAAGATTGAAAAAAGACCATATCAAACAAAAGTCAGTTGACTTGATTAATTAATTGGCAACGACCTGGAATAGAAGACGAGTTCCTAGAGCAGAATTGTATTGAATAATTGCTCCAACTTTGAGCAATTCTTACAGGAAAAGTCCATCAAGCACAACAGATTATTCTCAGGAATCGTTGGTCTAAATTAGAATATCACAATTCATAGTCATTGTTGTATGAGCTAGCCATATGCAGTCTACTAGTGTCTTCTTGTTTGTATTCTTGCTGTATTTGGGTCACTTCAAATGTGATTCTAGGGACATCATAACTTCAGGCAACTTATTATCCAACGAAGGGGAAACTCTTGTATCAGCTGGACAGATATTCGAGCTGGGATTCTTTAACACTACATCTGACGATGGAGAATTCAGAAATTATGTCGGCATATGGTACCGGGTGAGTCCCAAAACTATTGTGTGGGTTGCCAATAGGGACAAACCAATTCCAATATCAGGTGAACATTTGGTTATTGCTTTTGACTATGATGGTAATCTCAAAGTGTTGGACTCAACGAGGACCTCTTATTTCTCAACAGAACTTGTTAGTGCATCCTCTTCTAAGCGTAAAGCAAAGCTCTTCGACTCAGGAAACTTGGTTTTAATTGATGATTTGTCAGGCAAGGAATTGTGGCAAAGTTTTAACAACCCCACTGACACCTTCCTTCCTGGTATGAGAATGCATGATGCGTTGAAGTTGACTGCTTGGGGGGTTACCCAAAAGGATCCTAGCCCTGGAAATTACACATTTCGGCTAAGTCAATCAGACAACTCCGACTACACCATATTCCAAAGGACAGTCCTCCACTGGAAAGGCTCTGCTCCTGCTGCTTCTGGTAATCCCTTTAGTTTTAGGGAACTGCCCTCTTTTGTGGTGTCAATGTTATCCAATCTCAGCAAGGAGTCTGACTCAAGGTCTAATATTTCTTCTATGTCTTACTTTAATTACACAAGGCTAGTGATGAACTCCACAGGGGAAATACAATTATATGGATGGGATAACAAGAGTAGTGGATGGTATGAGATGTGGTCAGAACCGCAAGGTCCATGCGGTGTGTATGACTCTTGTGGGAAATTTGGAATTTGCAACAGCCAGAAAATGTCTCTATGCAAGTGCTTGCCAGGATTTGATCCTGCTTCTCCAGATGATTGGATGGCTGGGATATATATTGGTGGTTGTTCAAGAAAGTCAGATATAAGTTGCAACAAGAAGTCAGAATTCGACACATTCTTAAATATGCATACTATGAAATTTGAGGAGCCGGACCTGGATTATTCTGAGGCTAAAAGTGAAGAAGATTGCAGAAACGAGTGTCTAAGCAACTGCAAGTGCCTAGCATATTCGTATTTTGAAGTAGCTAAAGCACGGAGAGGCACGGGAACAGTATCTAGATGCTCGATTTGGACAAGTGATCTCAACAATCTTCAGGAGGACTATACTGGTGGATTCAACCTCTCTGTACGAGTAGCAATTACTGATATAGGTACTTCCTTTCACAATTTGCCTAACTTTGCAGACCATACCTTACACAAATACTATAAGTAAGATCAGTTTCCATCCAATCAGACCTTATTTTTCATCCAACCAGGCCTTCCTTTGCCAATTATTTTCTCCACCTCATCTTCCCCCTCAACCCGGAAAAGAAGAAGAAAAATGTGGGTAAATCATTAAGTAGAATAATATCTTGTTCAACTATAATGTGAAGGCATGGATAATTATAAAGTTCTCTTTTGGTTGTACGTTTGCGCCAACATTTCCTTAATGCTGGTTTGTTTCACATCAATATAATCTCCTTATTACTCATCATAAAAAAAATTGATGTTCATGACAGGAATATCTATAAATTTATCATTTTGCAGGAGCAATAACAAGGAGAAATTGCAAGCCTTGCGGCTCAAACATTATACCTTATCCATTGAGCAGTCAACCAAATTGTGGGGATCCTTTGTATTATAGTTTCTCTTGTGATGACTTAACTGGAGAAGCAAGTTTCCAGACACTGAACGGCTCGTATCCTGTCATTGACATAGCTAAGGAAAACAGAACATTTGTTATACAAGTGCATGCAGAAAATGCTGGTAATTCATGTGATACCAAAACTCAAGTTGTATGGCTTAACCAGTCATTGCCCTTTCATCCTATAAACCGGTGTTACGATGGAAAATTACAAAATCTCAGCTCTGGTGGAGCTATAAATGAAATACAGATCATGTGGGAACCACCACCAGAACCTACCTGCAATACTTCTGCAGATTGTGAGGATTGGCCAAATTCAAGTTGCAACATCAGTGGACAAGGACAGAGAAGGTGTCTATGCAATCAATACTACAAATGGGATGATATAGAATTAAATTGTACCAGAGGTGTGTTAAATTACCAACTCCAGCATCTTGTTTTAGTTCATGCTTGACTACAAGTCTACAGAGTCTTTAGTTGCTAGTCTAATCTTTCACTGTTACTTGGTCAGTTACCTGGTCCTTAGCATGTAATGCCACTATTATTCTTAGTGCCTAGTGGTGGTTACCGGAAGTTATTCTAGTTTTATGGTTAGTGGGTTTTTGTGTTAAAAGGAAAGTATGATGCTACGTACATGGTCTCAGATAGATGCCTATATAAAGGTCATCATTTACCTTGAATAGATGCCACTGCTAAGTTATTTCAGTAGCTGTGTCTATATATTTATTTATTTATTTATTTTTAATTCAAATTGCACTTTATTGAATTAACATTAAAGTACAAGAAGAAGCTGTAACAGCCATCACATAACTGGATGGAACAGATTCCATTCATAACAGATTGGTAGACTTTAAGAATAAGCTCACAGAAAAGGGGTAGGAGGGGTAGACCCTATGTACAAAAGCTCCCTCGCGGGACATCAAAAGTATACAATGTATCTATATTCCCTATTCCTTTGAATAGATTTATAATTATATCTTCTTCTAAAGGTAGGGAAATGCATTCTATCCAGATTATAAGCTCCCTTGTCTTTCATGGGCATCTGTTGAGGATTGCTGAACTAAACAGGAATATTGCAGTTAACACCAAAGTTAGCAAGTCTGTCTACAACTGTATTCCCCTCTCTGTATATGTGATCCACTGAGACATGATCAAAATCTTGCATTATATCCTTGAGCTCTCTCAATATATATGTTGCTTTTAGGTGTTTATTTCAGATGCTGGAAAGCTTCTATTTTAATTCATGAAAAGCTTCGCAGATTATTGGCTAAACAGTTCAAAGATACTCTAACATGGTGTAATATTGTCTGCTTTAAACCAAGCCCGCACATTTTCCCCAAAAAGTTTCACTCCATTAAGAGTACCACTACACCTTATATATATGTCTTACTTTTCCTTTTTCAGCTACCAATGTGGGACTTTGTTCACACACCCAACAATCTACACTTTGAACTAAGTTCACATGACTCGTCGCCTTATGGGCTTATTTGGAGATTAACAGTGTGTTACCCATATCAACCGAGTATTTATGGCCACCAAAGCCCACTGACTTATTTTTTATACATGTGTTTCCAAAACAATGGGTAAAGGTAGTCAACCAGCACGTAGACCGGCAAAGGCACTAAGTCATGCCCCATGCCACCACTCCTCCATATTCATTCTCATCTCGCCGAACCATTGGCTATGATACCAAGTGTTGGGCTAAAACAACCCAAAGATACTCTTAACATAGTGTGATATTATCCGAAAGGCCTCACACGATTAAGAGTATCCTTAACAATTTATGTTGCTTTCTTTTCTTTTCTACTTTTCATGCGGGACTTTGTTCACACACACCCAACAATCTCCCTCTCAACCGAGTATTCATGGCTAATTTGGAGATTAATTGTGGGCCACCCGCATCAATCGAGTATTTATGGATACCAAAGCCCAATGGCTTCATTTGTTATGCGTCTTCAAAGCTACAGGGTAAGGTAGTAAACTTGCCCATAGACGGGCAAAGGCACTATGCGTGGTCCCACGCCATCATTCCGCCAACCTCATACTAATATTGTCAAACCATTGGTTTTGATACCAGTTGTCGTGGTAAAACAATCCAAAGATACTCTTATGTCTTAACATGGTGTGATATTTTCCGCTTTGGACCAAGCTTACACGATTTTCCGAGAAGACCACACACCATGAATAGTACTACTACACCTATATGTAGCTTCTTTTCCTTTTCAACTATCAACGTATAACTTTGTTTGCACACCTAACAAGTTGTGGATCACCACCCACAAATCCTTTTAGTTGCATTCTTCATTTTAATCACCTAAGCAAGTTTCAATTTCTTTTGGTTCAGAGCGTGCAGGACAAGAGCGTGCAGGAAGTGGAGAGAAGGCAACATCCTTAAATCTCAAAGCCCTGATTATTTCTGTCAGTCTAACTGCTGGAATTATAACCATTTGCTATGTAATCTACCATATAAAAAAGGTGGCAAGAAGGAAAGGTAACAAATACAAGAAGCTTTTATATATACAAATTGTGAATTTGCTGCTAATTTTGAAGTTACTTTATGTCATGAGAAGCCAAACAAACAATTTTGGGGAATGTGATAGAGCACTTGCCCGAGAGTGGAAGTTCATCTAAATATTTGATAACCGAGGATGATAAGAAACGGATCGATGTACCATTTTTCAACTTGAAAAGCATACTAGTCGCTACGGACAACTTGTCAGATGCAAACAGGCTTGGTCAAGGTGGATTTGGTCCTGTTTACAAGGTGGTGGTTCTCACATGTACATTGTTTATTTTAATTTGTACCATTTTTAAAATCATCTTTGTAACTAGAGCTAATATTGTACAGGGTAAGTTCCCTCAAGGACAAGAAATGGCAGTGAAGAGGTTGTCAAGTCATTCTAGTCAAGGTGCTGAAGAATTTAAAAACGAAGTAATGTTAATCGCCAAACTCCAACACAGAAATCTAGTCAGGCTTTTGGGCTACTGCATAGAGGCGAACGAAAAGATCTTATTATATGAATATATGCCTAACAAAAGCTTAGACACCCGTATATTTGGTCAGTCTACTTACTTGGATTCCCTCCCTTATAGAATGTGCACCTCTAATTTCATTATATTACCTGTCAACTTACAGTTATAAGGGTCAATATTTATTTAAACTAAAACTTTGCTTCTTGGGGTCATTATTACATTGTAAACTGAAAACAAGTATCCGAAGGTTGAATAGTACATTTTCACATTGAATAGGTTGTGACTTTTCTAAAAAGGCACAACAACACTTGTTTACACTACCCTTTGTTGGTTATAAGTACCTGTCCACTTCCTCTGATTTTTACTAAGACATTTATCAAACATATTGCAAGATGTTTTTGGTAATGTTGTGCTTTTCTATTTATGTTGTCTTGCAAGATCATAGTCTACGTCAGTTATTAGATTGGAATATCCGCTTGGACATCATCTTGGGTATTGCTCGTGGGCTTCTTTATCTGCACCATGACTCAAGGTTACGTATCATTCATAGAGATCTAAAGACCAGCAATATTCTATTAGACGAAGAGATGAATGCCAAAATATCAGATTTTGGCTTGGCCAGGATCGTTGAAGGCAAAACTATTGAGGCTAACACGCAAAAAATTGCCGGAACTTAGTAAGTATATGCTTAATTAAAACTCTCTATTTTTTCAATATATAAACTTGTCTTTACTGACTATTAATAAGTATAACATTCAAATAATATACTAAGTAACTCAATGTTATATCAATCTAGTATAAAAAAAAGTAGATTAATATAGTGATCGGTAGTATTGATGGCTAACCAAGATGGTTGTGAATAATAGCTAGTAATGATGGTGGCAGATAGTTACGGTTAACGGTGATGGCTGATGGTAATTGGTGATGGCGGCTAGTAATTCTGGTGAATGATTGTGATAGATAATACAATGGTGGTGATGATTGATATATAATGATGATTGATGATAGTTATAGTAATTATGATTGTTGTAAAAAATAATGGTAGTAGTTTATAGTGGTGGTTGTTAAACTTTTGACGGATTGATCAGGTGATTATTTTTTTAGACCAATTTTACTACCCTTAATTCAGCGAGACGCTTCAAAAGTCTGATTTGTTGATAGGCTATAGTAGACCGTTAGCTAATGCTATAAGGGTTGCTCGCCTTTATACGGCTTGGCTTTGCTATCGCTCATAATAATCGATATTATTTTTGCGATACCTGAATTTCTATTATTTAGAGCTAGAAGCAGGGGCGGACCTATATGTCTTTTTTGGGTGCTCCGGCACCCATTAAACCCGACGCAGACTAGATATAATTATATAGAAAATATATGAAAATTGGGATAAGACCTAAAAAAGCACCCACTTAACAAATAAGTTGGTTGGGTGCTTTGGTTCTGAAGTGGAACCTAAAGAACTTGGGCTTCGTGATGCTTGGATTCGAGCCCCATTCTGTGCCTTCTTTTAAGTTTCTTAAAACTTTAAGAAAATTAGGCACCACTATCAAGATGAGGTCGCTTCTTTTGTGGTACTCATTAGTTAGTCATACAAATCAATTCTGATCATTTCTTGTGACAAACAGCGGCTATCTTGCACCAGAATATGCATTGGAAGGACTCTTTTCAATCAAGTCTGATGTTTTTGCTTTTGGGGTGGTTGTACTGGAAATCATTAGTGGAAAGAGAAATCTTGAACTTTTTGAAGGCACAAACCTCTTGGGTCATGTAAGTACCAACAAAATACTTTCTCCATTTCATTTTCTATGGCGTATACTTGACTGTATACGAATATTAAGAACAAAAAAGGATTCCGGGCACATAACACAACTATCATTAGAACATTTGATCTTAAACATATCATGACATGAGCAAATTATATATATTTTTAAAATTTGAAGTTTATAAACTATAAAATTGAATGTTGACTCAAAATATAATTACAGGCTTGGAAACTGTGGATGGAAAATAAGGCATTGGACATGATGGACCCAACTCTAGTGGATACAATGTTCAATGAAAGTGAAGTAATGAAGTGCATAAACGTAGCACTTTTATGTGTTCAAGAAGATTCAGGTGATCGACCCACCATGTCAAATGTGATAATTATGCTTGTGAGTGAAAACATGGCTCTTCCAAGACCTAATCAACCAGCATTTGTCACAAGGAGAAACACAACAGCAGCTAGGACATCTTCCTCCTCTTCTTCTTATAATTATAAGCCACACACTGGCTCCAACAATGAGTTGACCATCACTGTTGAGCAAGGCCGATAGATGGTAAATTAATTCATGAAGCATTTTCTAGTAAATTTTTGCACTATCATGGACATGTTAAATACATATTCAAAGACTTGAAAAGCTATTTAACCTTAGTGTGAATTTGATTCTGCAACATTGTGCATAGAGAGGAGAGGGAATGCACCGGCACCCGGATGCTTGGGAAGAACTTCATGTATTCTAATAAATATCTCAAGAATATTGAATATAACTATGGAAATTTGTATATTGTGATAATTATAGTCCTGATATGTTAAGAGTAGCATCATGGGTCTAGTAGGTTAGGGTTAGCAGTAAAGACGGTTATTTTCTTGTGTATAAATACATTGTATTATTAATGAAAAGAAAGAGAAAATTCTCCCAAACCATTGTTTTCCTTGGTGTCTAATTAAGAGGACAAGAATCAGAGGACGTCTATCTCTCCATACGACCTTATACGTCGAATGACAACCTGAGAATTGTCACATTGAAAGGTGAAAAGAAAACTTTGAGCATTATATTGTCACATTGAAAGGTAAAAACTATGAAGAATGGATCGACAAACATTATCGAAATCTCGCTGAGGAGAATTTGTTAGTGGTCATGGTTCGGAAATTTCCCATTGACCAGAGTTGACTCTTTGATCAACTCTTTGACACAACTGTTTGACTTGTGTTAAAACTTAAGAAAATGTTTATCAAAGGGTTTTTACCATTTTAAACCCATTTTCCTGTAGATTGAGGTGATTTGAAGACCCGGGAGCATTATTATGGTTTATTGGAAGGGTGTTTGAGTTGTGAATTCGAGGTAAGTGAGATTTTAAGCTTTGGTGCGTGCTGTTCAAACTCATTTTGAAAATGTATTTTGTCTGCCCAGTTCATGTGTTAGGACGAGAGTGTGCTTGGCAGAATCGGTGGTCTTTGAGGCCATCTGCATATATTTTATTTTCAAGGACGCTAAAATGGCTTACGTCTTGGTTTGAAAACCGATAACCACAAAATGGAGAATCGTTATATCGCTCATGGACTTAATTTAGGTACGCTTCCGCATCTAGTACTAATATGTTCTTGATGATTTGACATGATAATTCTTGAAAAAAGACGATCGTCTTTGTTTCTAAAGTTTGGTACCTACCCCAGTCCCGTCTAGGAGGTTATTTGAGACGTGATAATCCTAGTGAAGATTTTTGCAAGACGTTCTATTTTTTCAAATAAGAGTATCAAGTGAACCAATCGATCAACTTTTAATGGGTTAAAATATACTGAGTTTTGATCCAATAGATGAAACATGACCTAATCCTCAAAAAAATTGTTGGATTGAGAAGGTATATATCCCATATATACTCTAAACCTCCCCTATTTTAATTGTTGAAATTAATCTCTATTCAAACTCTTTAATTGTTGAAATTATTTATATAATAAAGTAAACTCATTTCATACATTTAAAACCATTTGTTTGTCCCCCCATATTTAATTATGAAAGTTGTAAGTAGAATAATTACAAAATCGACACCCATTATATTATCCTTCCATATCCCAATTTTGCAACCGCCACTGCAGTGTGCAGACTGCAGCTTGCAACAAAACACATGGAAATTGAATATGCAACACAGAAATGGTCCTATAGGCCAAGTCAACTTCATAAGTATGGGCTGAAAATATAACATTTAGAGTGCCAAGGTACAGACCAAGGAGAAATGGGTGATATACTGTCTTCTACATTGACATTGGAATCTATTTTTGTTTCTACTATCTATAATATGATGAAATAGGGCAACAAATTGACAAAATTATAGTAACGGCTTCATCTTTTTCAGGAGGTTTATATATAAATAAATAACAAAAATATGGACCACTATAAAATCAAATTGATGTATTACTATACAGTATACATTAACGTAACGGCTATAAATGGGATTTTCCCTCCTTCCTATTCTAAAGTTTAAACTTGTCCTGTACAGCCAAGAAACAATATTGCTCAGGGTACCCTTATATTGTATTAGTATTAGTATTAGTTTTGTATGTGTTACAATATTAGGGATGCTTGAGCTGACAATTTCAGTAATTCAAGGATTAATTGCATGTCCTATTCTTGAATAGTAAGGTCTAATTTAGGAAACTATCGATAAGCTAACAAAAAAAAAAGACAATTGGGGATTCGTTGGAATTCTCACGTTTATTTAGAAGATGCTTATTTCCGGATGGACCGAATAAGTTTTGCATCCATCAAAGCTAGCGTGAATCAGTAGTTTGTGATTCTACTCGAACTACAGTCTCTACTTCTTGATGATAATACCCGTGGCGGTTGCTTGAAGGTTGGTAAAAGCATGTCATGCATGCAGTGGCGGATCCAACGATGGATTTCGAGGTTCAACTCTACATATGTCCACCCAAAAACAAAATATAGATATAGACATAAATATAGATTTTAGAACTCATGACTCTCTCTCAACTCAGGATTCATATCGTCTAAAATTCTAGATCTCCAACAGTCCAACTACTTGCACAATATATTATTATAGATTTTTTGGATATTTCTTCGAGTATTGATTCACATGACAAAATTTTCTTGGTCATTTTGATGGTATGTAGTTAAAATATTGGCAATGTATGCTGTAATTTTCTTGCACAATATATCCTGTTTTGTGAACCCCATACATGCATTTTCACAGTTTAGTTGGGATCCATGGATATGTACACAGATTTGGTCAAAGTTTCACATTGCCCTAACCAGCTGTCTTCAGCCATAAATATACAATCTTATCAAATTAAATCCCCAACAACCTATTTGCTCCATTCCCCTTTAGTACTCTCACATGCATCTTCCACTACCCCTCTGCCCTTTTATACACAACTTGCCAAATAACAAGAGTCAATATATAATAATCAATTCAGTCTAAAAGATTTCAGTACAAAGGTAGCTAGTCTACACTAGTCATAGATCAATTTTCATTAGCTAAAAGAGGTAAGAGTATTAACAATCATGCGTATAGATTCGGAATATATATCACTGTATACTCACTAGTCACTACTATGTTGGGGTAACGTGTTTGAATTTGATGTCTAAGTGTACAATTTTTTGAAAAAAATTATTCAACCGCGCATTTAGTTCAAATACTACATGATCGATCTACATCTACACAGAGATTGTTGCACATGATGCTTAATACAATCTCCGCCCCAGATACCTACGAAAAAATTCGGCTGGTATGTTTTATCTGTATATCATTATACCTCGTAGACGTATGTTGATACAAGTCGAGCTTCATCAATATCGAGGAATGAAGAGTTGAAGCTCAAGAATATACTAAAGTGGAAATACAAGGCCCCACGTGGAAGACTACTCAAAATGCAAATGGTCATTTCATGAATTCAACAAAAGGAAGACATGTAACCAAACAAGACTCTTACTTCATTAAGGGTATATTTGTAATAGTTAATGTCTTTCTTTTCTATCCTAGTATAAGTAGTACTGCCTATGTTTCAATTTGTTTGGCTTATTTTGACTTGACAAGGAGTTTAAGAAAGTAAAGAAGATTTTTGAATCTTGTGGTTAAAAATTAAAGATATGTCAAATGTACCAAAATGCCCTTTGATCTTGTGGTTTTAATCATGTTATGTGGAAAGTTGAAATTAAAGAGTTGATAAAAAGAGAAAGAGGCATTCTTTTTGAAATGTACTAAAAAGGAAAATAGGTCAAACAAATTGAAACGGGGGGAGTAGTATTCTTATTTCACTAAGTTAGATTATGTTGATTAGTGAATACTAAATACTCTTTGAGAGTTTGTGAGCTTATTGAAGCTTTTGATTGTGTTTAATTTGGAAAGAATGATTGCTTGGGAATCTAATTTTCTTGAGGTCTTTCTCATAGGTAAGGTGCTTATTTGAATATTCGAAGGAGGTCATTACTTTAATATAGTACTGATTGTCGTTATTTTCACTTTTGTGTCTACCTTTCTATCTTTTTTATTTTTAATTTCTTTGTTTCTTTATCTTTGCGTATTCGTTATTGTATCATATGTAGTAATTAATAAAGACAATTTCACTATAAGTTGCAAAAATTGAGAAAAGAAGATGGAAATAAAGACAAAGGAATCAAAAAGGTAGCGCAGTATATTAGTTAGATGAGAATGTGTGAAGGAAATGAAGAAGCTGCTGACAGCCGCAGCAGCCCATAAAGGCATCTGTATCTTCTTCGATACCAATTATTAATACCCACTATCATACTAAAACAGTTGCCACTCTGTCAATAAAACCTAACACTTTTCAACGCTCAATTTAGAATTTAAAGTTTTGAAGTAATTACTTTATTATTAGGGTATTTTTGAATCAAATTATAAACCGAATAAAATAAAAGATAAATTTCACTTTCACCTTAAAGAGACAACATGCTATAACAATATTAATACTAGTAATAATCCAATTTATGACTATGAGAATTCTTACATGAATAATAATAACACGGAGAATTTAGAAAATTTTAAATTGCAACTGCTTGATAACCTTTATCATTTAGTTTTCGACTTTTCGAGAATATCTATGATTGATCGATATAAACATCAACAGCTCCGAAGGATATTTTTGTTCAATTTCACATAGTTTAAGGATATTTTTTTCCCTTTTCGTTTACAATATACTTGCACGAATTCCAAGAAATGGTGGACGATATTATTACTCTTTACGTCCCATATTAGTTGGCTACCTTACTAAAAAATAGTTGTCTCATATTAATTGTTTACCTTACTAAATCCAGAAAGCATTAATTATTTTTTTCTCATATTACCCTTGCAATTAATTCTTTCTGAAAGTGTTTACACTTATTTGTAAAGTTTCAAAAAAAATTCTTAAAAAGTGAATTAGTAAAACTAACTTCTTATTTATGATTTCTTAACCTGCGTGAAAAAAGAAACTAATATGGGATGGAGGGATTATCACAAAAAAAGTATTTGCAAGTAGAGTAGTAATGTGACACCCCATGCCATGAGTGGAGTTGGGGACAGATGTGTGAGCTCGGGACTACTAATATAATCTGATATTCCAATCCAAGCAACGCCAATGATTGACATATTTATTTATTTATTTTTATTTTTATTTTGGTTTTTGGTGGCATAATTATGTGCAAAATAAAATCTATTAGTATATCATATACTTTTAAACTTATAAATATATTTTAAAATGCGAGAATTTCATAAACATATCTATCAAAGTGTTATATGTCACGTTTAACTAATTCTAAGTGACACTGACAGTGCCGCCAAATCAATCAAGAATCATAAATGAACTTCGAAAGATTCTTTCCGAAAATTCTTTATGAAAATAAGTAAATTTAGTTTTAGGAAAAAGAATCACAAACAAATGCATTTAAACAAATTTCAATCAACACCAAGTGAAATGCATCATTTGATGCTACAAAGTGATCATCTCTTTGGCAAATTTAATTGATATTTAAAGCATTGTTTTCTATTCAAATCTGAGATCCTCTTCTTTTTTTAGATTCAGCTTAAGCATCTCAATTGATTCTACAAGGCATAAATATCGAATAACTCTGGTTATCAAAGTTAAATAGAGTAGAGTTATTCAATATTCCCTCAGTTTTAATCCGTTTGATTTACTTTTATTTTTAATTCGTTTCAAAAAGAAAAAATGATCCTTTCTCTTTTTAGAGACTCTTTAATTTTAACTTTTTTCATGACTTGTTTAAGGACTCAAAATTAAAGAATATTTTGATACATTTGAATATCTTTAATTTAAGACTATAAAATTCAAAAATATTCTTTATTACTTAAATTTAGTGTCAAATTAAAACAGATCGATCAATTTAAAATGAGGGATTATAATTTTGAATAGTTGGGACATGTTAGTGTTCCAAAAATAACAAGAAAAAGATGGGTAGATAGACAGCATCATGTTAATGTCAAAATCTAATATTATAGCAATTTTTTACCAAAAGATTACATTAAAACTACAAACATTATTTTATAATTTTTAAAGAAAAATAAAACATTCCAAGGACACAAGTGGATTTTCCAGTGATTCATTTCCATTTGTCGGTGGTGGTGGCCACGTGTTTTCTCCATTTCCATCTCTTTCATAATCCATCTTCCGGATCCGATCACCCAATTCGGATCTCACTCTCCCCGGCGACTTACCCGTTTTCCTCACCGACGGGCTCCTCCCTAAACCCGACCCGTATCCTCCGTTCTCCGTCCTCATCACCGGTGACCTCGACCTCCTACCGGAGCATTCCCCATTATCCTTCCTTTCCCTTCCGGATCCGGATCTCACCCGACCCGGTGACGGGTCGGATCTTCTCGCCGGCGAGTTTCCGACACTTCTCTGATAGGAACCGTTCCGGTACTTCGCCGGTGACCGCTGCCGGACTTCAGTACTGGCGTCATCTTCAGCTCCATATCGCTGCTTCGCTGTTACCGTTGCTTCACTGAGAGTGCTGCTGCAGATCTCGGATACTTCTTCAGAGAAATCATCTGGGTGGTGGTTGAAACTAGCGTTAGCCATGATGGGTTTCTTCGTAATGTGATTTTGATGGTGTTTCTCTTCTTCCATAGTATTGCGAAATTTCGAGATGGGTGAGGATTTTTTGGGACTATTTTCAGCAGTGTAGAGTTTTGAAATTGGAAAAGTGGGAGTTTCAGAGAGTACTTCTTTCACTGTTTCTTCTTCACTCTGTTGTGAAGAATTTGATATAGTCGGAGGTAGTAGTTTGCTGTTGTTACTGCTAACACAACAACCCATTTTTGGTAGCTAAGAAGAAAAACCAGTACTCTAATGGGGTTACCAGTTACTTCATTGTGTGACGGTGGTTATGGCGGCGGCGATGGTGGTGGACGACGGCGGTGACAATTTGGAGGGGACAATGTGGTTGGAATTTTGGAAATGGAGAAGACTCGAAAGAGAAGTGAGTCAATGAAGTGAAAATTCATGTAGAGGAAGAAATGGTTTCCTTTAATATAAGCAAAGGGTGGCCCAAAAAAACAAATATTTAAGTGAATAAAAACTTTGGTGCAAAAATGAAAAAAGAAATTCATACCTTCATGTTTAATGATTAAAAAAGTTACTAGGATTTATAATGATTATCAATTTGTGGTTTTCTTTTTTTTTATACAACAATTTATGGTTTTTCTTCAACTTCTTCTTTTTATGCATACAAGCCAAATTATAATTACTACAAGATATATTAGAATCTTAAATTCTTAATTCTGAACTTTATGAAATAATATGATGCAAAATTTGAACGAAGGAATTGTCGATTATTTTTACTTGTTCACTTTAAATTTTACATGCTCCTTAAAAAATAATAATTAATATGAGTATTTTATCATAACATTCATATTAATTAATATAGTCTTATGTCTTAAAAAATAATTTAAAAAATAAATAATTAATATTAAGAATAAGATAAGAAAAAATAATTGTCTTTTCTTGTTAAGAGTGTCATATATCAGGCAAATTATTTTAGTTCTGAAAATAATGAATACATAAATAAATAGTGTAGGGAATTACAAAATGAGTAATAAAACTATCACCAACAAGATAAAAAGTTAAATAGTTAATCCAATGAGCTTGCTACTAAGATTCTCTAATAAATGGATAAACCTTGGCTATAGAATATTTGCATTTTTTGTCCCTCCGAGGACATCTAATAATTTTGAGGAATATGGCAATTCTTGGGAAGAATTTTCTAGATGTCCCCACTATACCTGCAAAAGATAAATGGAAACAAAATCACAAGGAAAAAAATTAAAATACCAAGGAAGAATTTTCCTCCCTGTTTTTCCTGTATGAAAACAGGACTACTAGTACTTACTCGAATGAGTTATTATTCAAGTGAAATAAGTAGAGTAATAATTTTCATTCATAGAATTTAATCCTTTTTTTACATTGAAATTCATATTCAGACACAAACTTTTCAAATGTACTTTTCCAACTTTTAAATAGTAGTACTTCTTTTCTTTTTTAAAATTCAACTAAGTATATTGTCTAAATGTACTAAACTTATTCAAACCATGCTAAATTTTAGATATGACAAATTAAAATGAGAAAATACATAAAAACCCATCTAAACTTGATTGCACAACTTACTTTAGCACTTTTACGTGGAGCTGACATGGTGTTGATTTGGCGGTGATGTGGCGTGTGTGTAATGCACTTGTCATTGTGAGAGTGGTATTATATTTTTAGGGTGGTATTTATTCACTTTAAAGTTGTTTAGGGGGGTAAATAATTGTCTTTGAAGTTAAAGTGCTAAAGTAAGTTGTGCAACCAAGTTTAGGAGGTTTTTTATGTATTTTCTCAATTAAAATTGTCTTCCCTCGATTTCATTTTACTTGGTCTTTTTATATTAAAAATAGATGTTTCAGTTTATTTATCTATTTTCATAAATCAAAAGAGTTTTATACCTCTTTCTTATATTATACTTAATATTAAATAACTACATAAAATAGTAGTAATCAAATTTAGAGTTTTAAAGTATTATTATTAAAAAAAATAGTTTAGTAAAAACACATTTTTAATTAATTTTTTTTAAAGAATGTATCAAGTCAACATGGATCAAATAAAATAATACGAACAAGGTATAATTAAGCAATTCATGTAGTATATGACCAAGCACAAGTATTAAAAGATTTTCAATTTTTATGTCTTGCAAATCATATGTTAAACCGTTATATATAAAGGGACAGAGTACACACATCATTTTTCATGTATTTATCGATTTAATGTATGCAAAGTTGCATGATTTTGAAGAAATGATTATTGTTCCATGATATTCATCTTAACCATGATTAATGTTGCAATTACTAAAAGAGCAGGAGCATGTTATAAAGTGTTCTTGGTCTATCCACTTAACACATGTGTAACCAGGGAACATATACATGTGAAATATGAAACTAGTGTAATGTGTCCATCCTGACATAGGCCAAAAATGATAATCTTATTGGTTATAGCAGTTTGGTTGGAGCTCAAAACCAATTACATAAAAAGTAATGATTTCTTTTATTTAAATAGTTTCCAAAAAAATGGTCGTTTGATTAATTTTTTTTTTAGTTCTAACTATATAGTTATTAGTTAACATTTCAGACGTAAAATTTAGTCAATTTGGGCCTCCATGTACGTAGCAATCCGCGATGACAGTAGTGTATTTTCCTAAATCTTAGCTAGGTTAATCGTCTTAGTTTTCTTTAATTAAATTAATAAACTTTTTGATTATTCAAATGCGTCACCCTCTCCTCTTAAATTTAAGAGTTTATTTCATCATGATAAAAGTGGAAGACCTTTTTAACTATCCTTCTTAACTAATGATAGAAAAAAATGATTTTAATATTAGTGCAAATTTAACTTGTCAAATAAAGATATAAGAATTTTCATATGGAGTCATTCTTCCCTGTCATTTTCAAGATCAATTTTTATCATTTATGCCATGACGTAGAGGACGTTGAATTTCAAAACAAGGAATTAAAATCGATATAAACACAACAAAAAACAATTAAACAAATAGGAATTCAAATGAAAAACAGTCCCCACAAATTTATTTCCTTTTCCCGCTCCATGCTCCTTTCTTCATATTTATTGACATTAATTAACAAGGAAAAAACTTCCGTCTCGTGATTTTCATTAACAATATGACAAACGGAATTAAATCCCCCCGGAGGAATATATGCATTTAAAAGATCTTTCATACTGTGCACAATTCCGAAATTGATTGAAATTTTAACATTTTGCTTGAGAATAATATTGTGCATCCATTCTCAAGTCTTAGATCTGATCTCATCTAATTAAAAGATGTCAAATTCAATTAACTCGTATGATACTCTGTTGATTTCATATTATAATACACATGGGTAGATGTAACTTTAAGAAACTCGATGGGGGTACGGTAGTTTTATAATTTTCTTCTCTTTTTGATTTTCCACGTGGTGTTCTATATCCACTTCGAGGTCCGACTAATCCAAGTTTGGCTTGGAAAATTTCACTTAATTTATGAAGTTAAACACTCTCAACCAAAATGAATACTTCTTTCTAGGGCTCGGAAACGAGCTAGTTAAAGATGAAAGGATACTTAATTACCATACCGTCACAACCTTTGATAGTGGTGTTTTGATTACTTTAGGGTTGCAACACGCATGAAAGAATGTATTATGATTTATGTGTGCGTGGAAAATTATTAAGTATGATTTATGAGTGTATGGAAAATTTAGCTTAAGTCTTCCTCTCATTGTTGCGCCTACAATCGTTAGTCAAATGAGATGGTCATCTTAACGTTGAGTAGATGAGAGCGGACCTAGTCATATATTTATAAACATTAAATATTGATGTAGTGGACCTCTCCATAACGAGCTTTATAAGATCTTCAATAGGATCTACACTACTGTCAATCCACGTCAATATATCATGTGATTCAGACACAACAAGAAATACAACAGATAAATACAACCCAAGTCAAATCTATCAAATATTTATTTAATCCGTTTTATAAATTACCACAATAATCAAGTTAATATTAAGCCACATGTAGTAAAAAATTCAAGATAATGAGATTCTAATTAATTATGGCGCCAATGAATAGGCTTATTAACAATTAACACAACAATATGAGCTTCACATTTTTTCAAGAATGCCTGTTTCTGCCTAGATTCTAATCATACTTAACCAAAGTTATCTTGACAAGTGTTTCTCTAATTAAGTAGTAATTTTTCTAAGGATGCCTTTGATTTTCTTATCTCTCTGACAAATTATTAATTATATCTCATAAAATAATTACTTCAACAGAAAAACAATTGTTAGATAGTACTTGCGTTCTGCAAATAACGTTTCATACATTTATAATTACTGGCCATTATTAGAAGGTAGCATTTAGGTGATACTTTTCGAATTTCGAGAGTTAAATAAATTTTTTATTGATCATAATTTTTTTATAGGTCTTTTAAATAAATTAAATTATTAATTATTGTGATTTATAATACTTTTTACATAGTTTTCAAATATATACATTTTACTTCAAAAAAATTTAAGATTCTATATTCAAATTTATGATAAAAAACTAAAAGTTTGACTCTCGAATTTTGGTACTGCACCATAAATTGGGACATGAAAAGTAACAAGTACCTACATTTTCTTTTTAATTTTTCCCAAACCCTCACTCCACCCCCACCCCCACCCCCCACCCCCCACCCCCCACCCACCCAAAAAAAAAAAAGATAAAGAAGAAATGAGCTAGCACATCATGAAGCACAATTCAACTTTTTGCTACCTAATAGCTGGTATTTTTGTAATCTTCAAAAGTGTATGATCAAAATTGATAATAATGATATGTAGATTTGTAGACTTGTTTATATCAAGGGTCCCTTTTTGTTCGACAATAGTTGAGGCTAGATTCCAGTAGCTATGACAGCCAAGTTATTAGAAATTAACATTGAAATAATTTCACTCGATATTCAGTACTTGCTTTGGTATTTGATTAATTCTAATTCATACCTAAAAGTTTAACCTCGAGGAAAAGGGTATTCTCACAACTTAAACATCTGGTTAATAATGCAAGGATGTTTATCGCCTCACTATAACCTTTGGTGTTTTTTCGTGTTCTATTATTTTTACTAGTTGGGTTATTCTTTATTTATTACATAGAAGTACATTATATTATGGAATGATTAGTCATCCTGATTATTCACATCTAATTTACCTCAATAATTAGTAAGTTTAAGAGTTTATCAACTGCAAAGTGTGATCAAAGCGAGTAATTAACAGGGTTTTAAGATGTAATCTAATAATTTTTGTTCCATCTAACATCACTTACCTAAAATACTCCCTCCGACTCATATTAGTTAATCACTTTTCTTTATATACGCATGTTAAGAAATCATAAATAAGAATGTAATTTTACTAATTCACCCCTTAAGAAACTTCTTTGGAACTTTACAAACAAGTGTGAACACTTTCAAAAAGAATTAATTGCAAGGGTAATATAGAAAAAATTTAATTAATGTTTTCTTGATTTAGAAAGTTGTTCAACTAATATGTGACAACTACTTTTAGTATAGTAGCCAACTAATATGGGACATAGGGAGTAATTTATTAGCCATGAGTGTAGTCTATGGCAAACGTGTAATTACAACTCAAAAGACGCAACATAAATACGTAGTACTAATAATTAATAGCATAGACTATCAACTTTTTCAATCCTGTAATTAAAAATTTATCACTATCTTAAAGTTTCACTTACATTAAACATTTAAATAAGTAGTAATTATTTTTTTTATCATAAGGGTTGATTCTTTTTATTTTCTTTTTCTGTTTTTCCCCATAAATACATAAATGAAGGAGAGCTCTAAGACAATAGTGGCCCATGTAAAAAAAGGCGTTTGGTGCACTAAAACTTTTGTTATGTGCAGGTTCGACCACAAGGGTCTATTGTACATCATCCTACCTTGTATTTTTGTAAAAGACTATTTTCAAAGCTTGAACCAGTGACCTACTGATTTTCAAGGCTTGAACCCGTGACTTCTGGGTCATATACGTTAGCAACGTGACAATAGTGGCCCATGTCACAAGTAATAATGATGAGTATCATGGCTTTGCCTTTTGCAGTTTAATATATTCATAATTAAATCCGATAATTTTGGAGCACTAGCTAATACTATGAGATCTAGGAACTAATCATTTGTATTATATGATATGATTAACAAACAAATAATATTATATCCATCCTACATCAATGTTTGACCCCACAAAGACCAATAATACTTCCTAACATGGTTACATCCTAACCTCTTTTTTCTTAATATTTATTCTTTGTTTTCTTTCCTCTTGATTCCCCATCTTTATTCCAAGTCAATGGGCGATGTGCTCTAAGAGTTGATCAAAAAGTTGATTTGACCTTAATACTCTTTCTATCTCATTTTAAGCAACTTTTTAACATTTTTAAGTTTATAAATATTAAAGGGGTTAGAAGTGCCTAATAGTACATATTTTCCAATATAATAGGAAAATAAGATAAACGCACAATTAATTAGTAACTTTTGTGTATTTAATATTCTCTTAATGGACGTGTTAAAATCCAAAATGATATTTTAAAATCAATTATGGTGATTGGTGTGATGGTGCAATACCTCCCATTAGTCAAGACGGGTACAGATTAAATGGTACTCAAGATAATACTCCTTTCGTTCCTTTTTAGTTGTCATGATAAGACTTTGCACAATCATTAAAAAAATTAGTGAAGAGTGTAATTTGACTCATATACCCCTTATTAATCTTTAGTTTCTCTATTTATGTGTCTCTTAGTTCTAAAATAGTTAATGCTAAGGGCAAAGTTGAAAAAACAAATTAATTTTCTCTTGATTCTTTAAATTAATAAGTATTTTGAAACAACTATTTTAATATATATGACAACTAAAAAAGAACAGATGGAGTATATTTTTTCTAGAGGTCACATTGCTCTGCAAAATAACCCCCAATAAATATATGTATAAGATTCATATAAAATTGTGTGCATATTTCTTATTTTGATGTTGCAACTGAATTTTATTATTTTTAACATGATTGCTATAAATTATTTACTTATTCTAATTATAGAACCTGATTTAATAAGACGTTGATTAATGAGGTTATATTTTTTAAAGAGGGTAAAACTCTACATAATATTCAAAAAATGAAGAACAACTTTGCCAAAAAAGAAAAAAGAAACTTTGGGCAACTCAAAATTCCAATATTGAAAAATGAGAAATTTACGTAGATATGCTATATTAAGAAAATATTTATCATCTATAGCAATAACATTCTTTTTTTCACTGGACACTTATAATACAATTTTCATACATATTGTAAAGAACAATTTATAAAACATATATAATACAAATCTTATTCATGGATAATACACTTAATCACACACTTTAATACACCTATAATATATTGTGCCAATTTCTTACCAAACAAGCATAATGTATTTTAAAACACTTATAATACATCTATATTGCATGCATAATTCACTTTTAATACATAGTGCAAATTTATCATAGTATTGCTATATATTGCTATAGATGGTAATAAATATAAAATATCGCTAAAATTAGTAAATAGTTTATAAAAGATAGTCACCCATGTAATTTTTCCTTCAAAAATATTGTACATTACAATTAGGCCCAGGAATTTCTACTTTTTGGCCCATTATAAATTCGTTTTGGGTAGTCCATGTTTGTGGGCTCAAAATGAAGTGGGCCTACTGCGTCACATCTCCATAAGCCTTATGAGTTATGAATGTTAGGCAATGGATTCGTATAACTGTTTTTCTTTACTAAAATACTCCCCCGTATTATATTAGTTGTTCATTTTTTTCCTTACACGCCTTTTAAGAAATTATAAATAAAAAAGATAGTTTTACTTGTTTAACCTTTAAGAATTTTTTTTACACTTTCAAAAAGAATTAATTGTAATCATCAGTCAACGTAAAATTATTTAAAATTTCATTCGGTGACTTCACTTTAGTCGATCATAAAAAAGAACATTAAAACATTTTTTCAATGAGATCTATGGAGTAATTCTTACTCGTATTACTTGTTAGTTAATGTAGACTTTTTTCTCTTCATGGTCCTTCCGGTGCACAAGATATTGTAGTTGTTGCAAAGACAAAAGTCCAACTTTTCTGAATTTTTAGACATAATTAATTTACCAGCCATCATTAACAAATGTGTATAAAGTTAATAATATTTTGAGGATGACAAGTAGTTTAGTTGTTATTTTTTACAATTAAAATATTTGATATAGATGTGAATGTGATATAAATTATGTCAAATGAGTAGAGGAAGTTGGGAAAAAAACGCATGCTCCATATTTGCAGCAACATTGCTATCATTAGTCTTTCTTTACTCATCACACTCTTCTAGCTAATTTAATAAAATAATTACTTTTTTTTTCCTTCTGCAGATTAATGGGGTTTTCTTTTTGCCATTATGTTGTAATATTCATACAATTTGGTTACGTGAAGGTAAGATATAGAGTATTTGGTTGTTATAACTTATATGAATAAAATAATGTTGATTTTAAATTGTGAATCTTCTTACATGACTTTTGTCAAAAATCTTGAAATAGAAGGAACACGCATGAAGAAGAAGAAGAAGAATAGACGACTGTGTATAGAGCTTTTATATCGAAAAAGCTGTATATGAACCGTAACATTTCATTTTTATATCGTACGAATGTGAATTGGGATCCTGCCTAATCTAAATTCGCGCCGTGTAAGACCAAAAGACACTCCCTAATAGATTTTCTTTTTATATCTAAAACTCGAATTTGAGATCTCTAATAAAGAATGTAGTGAAAGTTAAACTCCTTAACCAATAATTATTACAAGGATAAAGGAGATAACTTTTTAAGGAGTATTTCTTGATATTTTACTCTTTGTACCTCCACTTTAGAAGAAAAAGGAAAGGTGAGCTACATATTTTATTTTCCTTTTTTTGGTACTAATAACCATTTTTTTGTTAATATTAAACGTGATTGACGGATAAGTTGATGAAAAACCAAAAAAACTATCGATCTCTAACAATAATTATAGTATTAATATATGATTACCTTGGGGTGTTTGGGTTAAGACCAAAAAAGAAAATTAAAAATGAAAATTTGTCATGCCTATTGAAAGTGACATGACGTCATGTTACTCGTCACTTTTCACCATTTTTAATTAACAATCATATTCGAACTTAGGGTTCGTTTGATAGAGTGCATTTGAAAAAAAAATATACGTATTAGTTTCGTATATTATTAGTATTTTATTTGGTATTCTCTTTATTTTAAATTGATTGACCTATTTTGACTTGGCACGGAGTTTAAAAAAATAAGGAAGACTTTTGAATTTTATGGCCTTAAATTAAAGATATATTAAATGTACCAAAATACCCTTTAATCTTGAAGCCTTAAATATGTCATGTGAAAAATTGAAATTAAAGAGTTGCTAAAAAATGAAAGGATCATCCTTTCTGAAATAGACTAAAATAGAAAGTAGGTCAAACAAATTGAAACAGAGGGAGTATATTTTATCAACCTATATATAACTATTTGATATTTAGGTATGTATAAATAATACATGAAAATTCATGGTATTAGCAATGTAATGGGTTATAATGCATGCATTAATATGGTTAAAGATATAATTGCCCTCAAAACCTTTTTTCACATCCTTTCCACCATATTTGTGGAGGGTACTTTTTGTAAACAAATATTTTTAAAAAGTATGCAATGCATGTTATTTTTAATACACTAAACCAAGCACTGCATAAGAAAAATTTAAACATAACTAATACAAATCTAATTAATATTAGCATTACTAATACACCATATTATACACTATTAATTCTTATACACCCTACCAAACGACAAATTTTCTTTAGTTGATGAAAACGAGATAAGGCTCTTATTAAAAATAAATAAGGCTTAAGTCATTGACGGCCCCTTAAAGTTGTCCGGATTTTTTGTTTTTAGTTTTATAATATGCTCAAATGTGGGATGGTAGAGGTGTTCAATAGGTACAAGGGTGGGTTGAGGTGTCTAAGTGAATTATCCCAATACTTTAAGGGAACGTTGATGACTTAAGCCAATAAATAAATAATCAAGGGAATAATTTCAACAATAACATAATCAGTGTAATTTTAAAAAGTGATAATTTCAAATATGTACAATAAAGTAATTAGCTTACAATAAATATAGCCAACTTTTCTTTACAAAAAAAAAGTTACAAAAAAATAGCCGCATATATATTTAATGTATATGTAATGTATCGATAATGTATAAAAGTTATGTAATGTATCAATATTATATAAATGGTGTATAAACGTGTATTGATATTATATTAATGGTGTATAAATATATATATCGATATTGTATAAATGATGTATAAATATGTATCAATGTTGTATAAACGATATTTATATGTGTATCAAAATAGTTATGTAATGTATTAATATTGTTAATATTATATAAACGTGTATATACGACATATAATGGTATAAAAGAATATTACTTATTGTGTCCTAATGTAAGCACATGATCATCGCTAGAAAGAATGTGCATACATGAATTACACAATGCCACCCTTCCACCACCACTGCAATAACTCATGTCCTGCATATGCACACTTCTTATTTGTGGATTAGATCTATGTTGCTCGAACTCTCCAAAAATATTACTGCACTCATGTCGGTTTTTCCAAAAATACATTATTTTGAAGTATTCAACACATACTCATCGACATTTTTAGAGTATCTGACACGCACCCGCCAATATTTTTGGAGAGTCTGAGAAACATAGGATTGGTCTAACTTATCGTGATAGATCTTGCTGAGAAAAATAAAGACGCCACAACATCAATCACCAATAGGTGTAATCACAATTCACAAAGCTTAATGCTTTCCTAAAATATGAACACTCATATGCCCATCTCAGAAAAAGAATTACAAATATAAAAAGCAAGGCTAACAGCTATATAGGCAGTGCAGGAGCTTATTCACGATGTATTTATAGGTAAGTATTATAGGCAGTGGAGTGAAGAAATTATGCAGAAGAAGAAAGAAACAACGAGGAAGAAGAATGTCATTTATGATGTAAAGTAAAGCTTAACTATTTTTTTTTTTTTAAATAAATTTTCCAATGATCATTTTGCATAATTTTTCCTTTTAAAAACGTGGTCTAGGAAAGGTAACATACACATCTTACTGCTACCTTTGTAAGGTAGAAGGGTTGTTTTTTCGATAGAACCTCGACGACAAAGGATAGTTTCAAAGATTACAAAAGTATTATATATAGTCAGACATCATTGTAACTATTTCTTTTATTTAAATATTTTTATATAGCAAAATATTATTATAGAAATATGTGATATATTATAAAAGAAAAATTATTTCCCAAAAAAAGTTGACCATTATAATGAAGTATTTCCAAAAAATACTTTGAACATAATGCAATAATTAAAATTTCGGTGCTCTATTATTAGTCATTGCTGACCAATTGGACATTTTCCATTCACTTACCAATTATGTGATGAAAAGTATCTTTAAAAAAAAGTAAATACTAAGACGTAATTACATTGTCGTTGTAAGAAGTAAAAATGGACATATAGAGTTTACAATAATGGTTAGAATTTTAAAATTTTCTCCATCTCTCAAATTTTTCTTTCAAGTTTAGGTGTATAGTCACATATCTCTATTATAATATTTTTATACAATGATATTTCATTATAAGAGCCAAAAAAAATTTTGAAATCGATTTTTTATGTTATATTTTACCTTTCTATAACAAATTTTATACTCTTTGTAAAATTATCCCTCTACAACAATTATCTTCTTTTTTGATAATATGATAACGATCTTTATGGAAATAAAATCTATAAGATTACCAATAATATGTCTAGAGATTTTGACCAAATATTTTGTTACTTTAATACATCATTTATGACAAAGAATATTATATAAATATACACATGCATATTAAAAGATTTCACTTCCTTATACAAAGTATGATGAAGCTTAATTAGCAGTTGACATTAGAGTTCTTCCATCAATCTTAAATTCAAGTAAATTTTAAATGTTTAGAGTTTAAATCTTTATACATTTAATTATGAATTTTACTGAAATTGTATCAACTTTCGTTAATTTTTAGTTAGTAAAGTATATATATATCTCTGAGATTTAAAATTTCAATAATTTTAGTATTTTTTATAACATTAAAAATGAAAAATTAAATTTTATACATTTTGTTTTGTTTCCAATTAATCATAGATAGTCAAATTCGCAGTGGGGCCCATCTATTGCAAACCCACAAACTTAAGTTAATTTTCTACACAGCAACAACGGTACACTCTGCAGTATAAATTCAAATCAAATTATGGAAATTTTTCTCCAACTTTAACGTTCTTGTATATATGTGGGTTCCCTAAATTAAAGGGATTAAACTAAGTACTCTACTGTTATCAATTGAAAAGGTTGAAGAAAGAAGATATGCTTAAACCATAAAGCAAGTGTTAAATCTTTTGTTTTTGTCCTGTTTGGAGACGCAAAAAAGCAAAGGTTAGTAGCACATATCCCAACTTTCTTGTATGTAATCAACAGTTTTTGAAGTACTGTTTCTGGCTTGTGGGGTTCTTCACTTCTTATCACTTTACTAAATTTTCACCTTTTTTTTGTGTTTTCTATAGTTGTTTTTCTTCATAAAGTTTGAATCTTTATGTACTTTGTGTATTGAAAGATGTGTTCTTTTTATGCCTTTTGAACTTATCTATGATGGGTGTTCAGTATTTGACTGTCTTGCTTTTGTGAGAGTACTCTTTTTGCAGGTTCTTGTTTGACACAATGTGATTTTTTTTTGAAAATCCATGAGAATGTAGTTTTGAGGTTTTGGTTCTTTTGGTTTTTGGAGATTTGTCTATTGTTTCTGTTAAAGTGAAGATCTTTGTGGTGTTTTTCAGAGTTTTTTTTGTTGGTGGAACTGTGAAGCAAAGGTTTGAAGGAAAAAGGACAGAAGAAGAAGAAGAAGCAGAAAATTGAGTTCTTGGAGTGATGTGTGGACTATATGTGAAGATTTTGTTTGTATTTGCAATTTTTGCTGTTCAAAATTGCCAGGGGTTTACTGATCCTCGTGATGGTACTAATAATTTTCCAGTGGTTTGAATTTTGTGTATTATACAGAATGTCTCAGTAGTTTGAATTTGTTATCATTTTTACTTAAAGTGAAATTGCAGTTGGATTTTTTGTGTAAAGTTCATGACTTTGTTTTCTTTTCTTGCTCTCCAGTATTTGCCATAAATAGTTTATATACTAGTCTGGGCTACCCCTTGCTTCCTGGATGGGTGCCATATGGATTAGACCCTTGTGGTGATCTGTGGCATGGTGTACTTTGTGTCAACGCCAATGTAACTGGAATGTAAGGATTCTCTCTTTTCGCCTTAGTCGTCTCTCGCATGGTTACATGACAGTTTATAATAGATTTTCTTTATTTTCTTTGGCAGAGTACTAAATGATTCAAATTTGGGAGGTGAATTAAGTGAGGGCATAGGAAGCTTTGCTTCAATCATACAAATGTTGGTGCCATCTTTATCTTTACGAATACAGTTGATTTCACTTCATGAATTTCACCTAGTCATTCTTTTTTGTGCACTTTTCATTCTCTTCACCATTTGACACTACTACTACATCTATCATTTTATTCTCTTATTTTCTTATTTTCTGGCTTTAGTTATTGGCTAGTATGTGTTAAATAATGTCTACACTTTGTGTTTTGATGAAATCAGAGATCTCAGCAACAACCACATTGGAGGCAGTATACCATCCAATTTGCCCATTACCCTCAAAACCTTGTAATTTATCAATCTTTGTCCTTACTGAGCTTCTTCACCAGTTTATAGGTTATTTGCTCAACCTAGATCCACATTTTTATCCTATTATGATGTTTGTGTATATACAGGTCTCTCTCCGGTAACCAGCTTACTGGGAGCATTCCAGACAACATATCCTCGTTAGGGCAATTATCAGACTTGTAAGTTATATTTGACTTATCTTGATATTCTCTTTGTATGACCATACTTTTGTTTTCATTACATTTAATTCTTTCCTTGTAGGTCGTTGAACAACAATCATCTTAATGGAGTCATTCCAGATGCCTTTCTGCAGCTTAAGACTTTGATTAATATGTACTCATACTTTCTTTTAGCTTTTTACCTTTTCACCAGTGATGAAACTACTTTTCTTGGTGTTTCATTTGTATTTATGCCTTCATATTCTTATTTTGCAGGGACTTATCTGGGAATAGTTTAAGTGGTCAGCTGCCTCCTTCAATGGGGAATTTGTCGTCACTTACTACCTTGTATGTATTTCTCCTTGTTGGTATGATAATTAGGGGATATAAGGAGATGAAATTACTTTTCTGACTATGAAGAATGAGTGTTTCCCTCTCTCGAGACACTGAGTAGAAGTTCAAATAAGTTCTTAATTCCTTCAGAAGTTTAACCAAAGGTCTGCTCATACATAACTTAAAATGAGAAGTTTAACATAATTCCTCAACTGAACTTGTGAATATACTAGTATTTATGATGATTGTTATACTCCAGTTTTGAATATATGCTTTTGGCTATTTGCAGACACTTGGAGAACAATCAGCTTTCTGGGATCCTTGACGTTTTGCAAGATCTTGCTCTAACGGATTTGTAATCTTCTGGACTAAATTTTTTTTCATCATTATAGATAATGATGTCAACTATATCATCATCTGCTCTCTGTGTGCTTAAAATTTGGTCACTCTCTTGTTCTGCAGAAACATAGAGAATAATTTGTTCTCTGGGCCTATACCGCCAAAATTGTTGAGCATCCCGACCTTCAGGTAAAACCTAGAAATTTTGGCCCTCTTAGTTTGAGTTTCTTTAAACTGATGAAATCCATTTTATTCTCATATTCTGTCTTCAAGTTCTGAATATGAACTGGAGTATCTTATTTCTCTTTGTTTTAATTTGGCTTCATCTCTGTGTGTACTCCCGTCATTTTAAAAGATCACATGTGGTAATGGGACGATGTGATTTAAAAATTTAAAACAAAAGGGGGAAGTTTCTTGGGATAGAGATTCCACTATTTGGACCTGAGGGCTGAGGGGATTTGATTGCCAGCTGTGCTTGCAATGAATATTTATGGGAAGCATGTATAACTGTTGTTTCTCATAAACTGACAATTAGACCACGAGTAGATTGAGTTAGCCAAGAGTAAATGTCCTTTAATGTATTTCTGCAACTCTGTACATCTGATGTAATTGTATAGAAGGAGTGAGATACAATGATTCTTGCACGTATTTCTGGAATAAAGCGAAAAGTTCGACTCCGTAGAGTATCTTCTCCATTCCATGAGCTGACCATGGAAATGTTGGTTTTAGAAGTTTTAGTTTCTATTACTTCGTCAGGCATCGATCTGATAAATAAATCGGTACACTGGCTGAAAAATAGGTAAAGTAGCAAACTTGAAGATATGGCATGTAATGATACTACTAATAGTATGGTCTTTCTGATAAAGACAGCATAAGTACCACCTTATGAATCACTCTTTACTCTATCAATCAACTACTATCCTCAATCCCAAATTAATTGTGGATGGCTATATGAATTCTTTTTATCCATTCTACTTTATGCATCATCCTATATATCACTCTTAACTTTAGCTAAATTCTATTTTGTGCTAGAATGATAGTTTGTGTTTGTTTTGAAACCTCTTTTGGAGTTTCTTTAAAGACCTTTTTGAAAACCATGTTTGCTTAAGTTCTTTTAAGAAGTTTTTCATTTCATCAATGAAGAAGGGGGTTTGAGTGGTTTTCACTGAAAAACAACTCTTCTTACACTCACAGAAAGATGCTCACATATCTTCAAAAGATCAACTGTCCAAACACATTTCTTTTGCACATCTACAAAAAGCTTTCTCCAGAAATTGTCCAGACGTATATTAATATTGAAAGTCTTGAACCATTTGATTGGTTAAAATGACATTACAATGGATAAACAATCAACATGATGCATTTCTTGATAGACTAGCCTTAGTCATGGCCTTAATTGTTAGTTGATACACTTTGGTGGAGGCCAATTAGGCTAGCCTTTTCTTGTTTCTTGAAAGCTTCATTTGCATACTTATAAATGTTGTTACCTACATGGTGAATTCTATATTTTTTATCAGACGTGCAGGGAACCCTTTTAATACTACTATCATCCCTTCACCGCCCATGATATCGCCTTCTCCAGCACCATTTGCTGTGCTTTCTCCAGATTTAGCCCCTTCACTCCCATATAATGTACCGTCTGGACAAGGATTACAGCCCTCTGGAAGGCAAAAGAGTAGTAATTCAACCAAACACGTCAAATTGATTGCTATAGCCGGATTAGTATCCATTGTCATACTTGGATTGGGTGTTTGTCTTTTGATGTCACGGTTCTTCAAAAGAAGAAGAGAGGCCCAAAAAGAAGCCAAGAGACATGAAACATATGATTATAGTTTGCCCAAGGCCAAGGGTAACCCTAAACATGATCAATCCATGCAAAAACCTTATTATGATGCAGAAAAAGGTAAATAGTTCATTTGTATACTCTCGTTTTATGAATTTCTCTTTATCATCAGTTACCTATTGTTCTTAATGGCATTATGATGACAAAATGGATATGTCCAAAAGAAGCAGGTTTGAGGCCAGTGGCTGGAAATGGGAAAGCTCAGGGTAGGAACATCTCAATGAATACTTCAGAGGCTATGCAACAGAAAGATATGAAGAGCGCAATATCATATACAGACGATGATCTGGATTCGGAGATGGAGTCAACAATATCGGATGTTCTTCCACCACCGCCACCACCTTTTCTTCCAGCGCTTTCTGCTGAGAGGATGGTTGTAAATCCAATTCTGCCCCCAATTACATCAACCAAACATGCTACGAAGAATGTAAACTCTGCAGAGTTTGTCACCATTGCCTCTCTTCAGCAGTATACAAATAGCTTTTCTCAAGATAATCTTATTGGAGGAGGCATGCTTGGAACAGTCTACAGAGCTGCGTCTCCCAAAAAAGTAAGCATCTTTATTTTCACCAGCTTCAAATCAGTAGATACTGTATGCTTGCATGTGTTGTGACTGTGTCAGTACCACATCTTGAGCTTCGTTTCACTTTTTTAAAGGTGGAAATTACTTGTTATTTTAATTAAAAGCATTGTGTGACAGACCTTTCTTTTTTACATTGAACGGTAGATGTTTGACTCGAGCTCTGCATAGTAGAAGTAGTCCAACCTTGTAGATGGCAACAGTTTCCATTTGTAGACTTGTAGATAAACCTGACTTGCCTCCTCATTCAATGAATTAGTTTCCTGCTTTCCCATTTAGCCTACTTGTACTTGTCATGTTTGTATAACCTATTTAGTTGCCGTACAAGGGTAGAAGGTGCTGAGACATGGCTATTTCTTGATGTTTTTTTGTTTTGTTAGCTATTGGCGGTCAAGAAACTAGATACTGCTATGACCAGGCGTCAAAGTGATCAAGAATTTGTTGAAATGGTTTCCAATATCTCTAAACTTCAGCATGAAAACATTGTCAAACTTGTGGGTTACTGTTCAGAGCATGGGCAACGGCTACTTGTCTACGAGTATTGTGGAAATGGTACTCTCCACGAAACATTGCACTTAGATGATGAGATCCACAGAAAACTTTCCTGGAGTACTCGTGTACGCATTGCACTTCAAGCAGCAAGAGCACTAGAGTAAGTATGAAAAGTTGCTGAATGATACTAGTTTTTAAACACTTGTAACTTGTTTTAATGATGTGTTAATCCCACTTGTTTTAATGATGTGTTAATCCCAATTGTGATGGTTAGATGGCTGGTAAGTCAGCTCTGCTTGTTTCCATGGCTTAAATCTTTGCTGCACCACAATTTATTTCTGTAGCACAATCCTTAGCTTGTAACCATTTAGAGATTGAGTTGCTTCCTGTTTCACTTAAAGGTACTTGCACGAAGTTTGTCACCCACCTATTGTCCACCTGAACTTCAAGTCCGCTAATGTTCTTCTCAATGATGAGCTTGATGTGCGTATGTCAGATTGTGGTTTAGCACCTCTGATGTCATCTGATTCCATAAGACAGGTAATCCCTAAGCTAATATTTCTGATGATTAGTTGATTATTTGAAGAAAGAATCTGGAATCCAATTTTACTTCTTCCCTCAAAATAGAAATAAGAATAACAAATGATTTGTCTTGCATACTTGGTACTTATTCTGAATTCGTAGTGGGATTTTAGCCCTCTGGGCTCTGATCTTCATTAAACTTGTAAACACTTGTTTCTTTAACTTTTTTAGAAACTGCATTATTTTCTTCCTGGTTTCAACCTTTTAGAAACTGCATCATTAGTATGAAAACTAGGTGCCAAAGCATGATTTAGCTGCTAAAAGTTGGTGCAATCTGTTAAGATATGGTTGTTCGTTGCTATTTCGAGGGGATAAAAATGGAAGGACAAGAGCTGGTGTTTTTGCTAATTTGTGTTTGCAACAAAAGCTGTCCGTCTTAGTTTGGATTTATGGATGAATAAAGTGTTGATGACTTAAGTGTAACTTTCAGTTACAAGGATGCGGCTATGGTGCTCCTGAACTTGAATTGGGAAGCTATACTTGTCAGAGTGATGTTTATAGCTTTGGAGTTGTTATGCTAGAACTTCTCACAGGAAGACAATCTTACGACAGGTTAATTTCATTCTGACAGATATATTTGACACCTTGTTAGTTGTTATTTTTGCAACTGCATATGTTTGTAAAATAATATGACGATTGACTTTGAGACCATTAAAATATGATTTACAGGTCCCGCCCTAGAGGGGAGCAGTTGCTTGTTCGATGGGCTATTCCACGGCTGCATGATATAGATGCACTATCAAGAATGGTTGATCCTTCCCTAAATGGTTGTTATCCATCCAAGTCTTTGTCTCGGTTTGCTGACATAATTTCCTTGTGTATTCAGGTTAGTCTCTTCTTTTACAGGTTTCTCTTGGCCCTTTAATGAAGTCCAAAGTTCCACTTTCAGTTTGTAGTTTCCACATGTGAGAAATTTTGCTGGTTATTCTTCATAAAATGAATAAGAAAAGCTATAAGTTCATTTGAGTGAATCCTCCCTCTTGTTAATATTAGCAATTTAGACTTAAGTCAAGTTTAGAATTGTAATCGAATGGAAGTCTATTATCTTATTTCAATAGGTAAGCAAGATATAAATACAATACATTAGGTGGTAACTTAGGAAAGAAAATAAAGAGTGATTCCTACAAATCTGCTAGCTAATTATGCCTATGTAAATTACAAGGAATGATGTCTATATACATTTTGTAACAAGAATCAACTCAATCAAGGGAGATAAGAGGTAGTTTGTTAGTAAATTGCCATTTTGCTAAAGCTAAAAAACATGCATAATGTTTGTAACTGGAGTTTTTTGAGCTGTCGCCTTTCTTCTTTTTTTGTTGGGCAGCCGGAACCTGAATTCAGGCCACCAATGTCCGAAATCGTGCAGAATCTCCTGCATATGATCTAAAGATATCATCAAGGCTGGTGTCTTTTAGCAATAGAAGGATTCAAGTAATTTCCAAGGAGAAATCTTTACGCAACATTTTCATTAAGCCCAAATATTGTGTGCTAACATGAGTAATGTAATGTAATGTGAATAGCATTATTAAGTTATTAAGTTGCTTGATGTGTGATTCTTTTTGACATATTGATGAGAGAAGAAAAAGACAGTCATTCTTTTACCCTCGCCTTAGTGTAATCGAGGAGTTTGTAATTGGTTTGTAATATACTTCTTTCCTTAAATATTATGCAAATTTTGTCATCATTCTAAGCACTTGTATAATAATTTAAACTAAATTACCGTATTGAAAATGGTATAAATATACCTTCCTTTCACCTTTGAGCTTTAAAATGTCTTTTCATCCACCTTTTAACTCTATATTTTGTCCTTTCCCTTAGCAAACCCTTTAGGAAAAATGATTAGGATTTTCATTTAATATGTAACAATATTTTATTTATTGAAATTTTAATTAATCAAAACATATTAACTTACAACCTCAATTTGGATCCTAGATTTTGCTCCCCTTCATTTCTCATCTCTCCATTTTTTCCAAGTTCTTATTTAAATTAGAGACATATGTCATAGGTTTAATTTAATGACTAAGATTTAGTAAATTAAAAATAAGTTTTAATTATGATTAAAATAATTAATTACTTTTATTTATTTACTTCAAAATATAAAGCAATTCCACAATTTTAGTCATTAAATTTATTTTTAATTATATTTATTTATTTTGTCAAATATTCAAATATCTGATTGTTATATTATTTATAATACAGAAAAAAATTATACTAATAGCATGTTTGGCCAAGCTTCTAAAATCAACTTATTTTGAAAAGTCCTTTTTTCATAAGCGCTTTTCAAAAAAGTATTTTTGGTGAGAAACAGTTTGTGTTTGGCCAATAAATTTAAAAAACACTTTTGAGAAGCAATTAGTGTTTGGCCAAGCTTTTTAAAGGTGTTTTTAAGTGTATTTTTCTCAAAAGTGCTTTTAGATAGAAGCTACTTTTTTTAGCTTCTGAAAAACTGCTTCGGCTACTCCCCAGAAGCACTTATTTTCTCCCAAAAGTTTGGCCAAACAACTCATTTTTTAAAAATAAGCACATTTGAGAAAAAATAAGCTTGGCCAAACAGATTATAAATTTTAGTTGTAATTTTTTTTTAAGCGGGAGGACTTCTCTTCCAGCGTTGAAATTCCTTTCCAACATCCAAAATTAGGCTAAAAATAATTTGAGGGAAAAAAATTAAAGTAAAAATGATGCAGGACAAAATTTACACAAGCCTCAAGGCAAGTGAGAATATTTTTTTATATTTAGGAAAGATACTTTGTACAACTAAAATTGTGAGATTGAAATAATATTTTGAAAGTAAATATATGAAAGTAATTAATTATTTTAATTATAATTAAGACTTATTTTTAATTTGCTAAACCTCAGTCATTAAATTAAATATATGACATATGTCTCTAATCTAAATAAGGACTTGAAAAAAATGGAGAGATACGAAATGAAGAAGAGCTAAATCTGGGATTCGAATTGAGTTTGTGAGTTAATAGGTTTTGATTAATTAAAATTTCAACAAATAAAATGTTGTTACATATTAAATGAAATTCCTAATTATTTTTTCTAAAGAGTTTGTTAAGGGAAAGGGCAAAATAGGGCCCAAAGGTGGATGAGAATGGTATTTTAGAGCCCAAAGGTGAATGAAAAGGGATATTTTAGAGCCCAAAGGTAGATGAAAAGAGAATTTTAGAGCCGAAAGATGAAAGAATGGTATATTTATACCATATCTAATACTTAAAAGATAATTTAGACCCTTCTCCATTTTATTTACTCATAAAATATGATCGAGATGGTTTTCGTTTATCAGCACATATGTTTTAAATTCCTATGTTTGAGCTTTTTTTTACCCTTTCCTAATCGGTGAAAAGTGGTAGGTCTTTACTAAAAGACCATTCCAACAAGATGCATAATTATTTTACTTTTTCATAGTGTTTCAATCAGCTCATGTACATTTAATTTATTAATCGAACAACTTATTCAACTCAAAAGCATATGATCAAGTAAGATAAGTCCTTATTTGTACAGAGTGTTTATACCTCGGTGTTTATTCTAATTATGACAAGTAAATAAGCAACTAATAAGCCAAATCTTCTTTAACTTAATATTCAATTAGTGAACTTGTCCGCGCTTCGCGTGGTTATAAATAACGATAAAATAACAATACTTTTATTAAATTTTATAATATATATTTATCCGAGGTATAATTAATTTCATAGAGAAAAACGGTGATTAATAGTTAGCAGACTTTCAATAAAGTTATAAGTTATTATTTTCAACCAAAATTTTTTATAGAATTATGACAATCAGAAATTCATATAAAATACAAAATAAAGAGAAATAATATAGAGAACATACAAAAAAAAATGCAATCTCATTCTTACGACCTTAATCATTAAAAAATAAAAATAAAAATACAAAATTAATGCACAATCTTTCAAACTCTTGTCGACATCCTTTCTCACAAGTCGATGATCACCATTCAACAGCATTCATCTTATTTTTCAAGTCAAACTAAAACACGAATATAATAAACATAGGAAACATAACAACTTAAAAGACTAATGCGATCATTATTACAGAGTCTATAATGCCTCTATTTATAGGACTATAATATGAAATACCAAATAATGTCATGAATATAACTATTAATTATTTTAGTGATTATGATAATAAAAAATTGTGGAAGTAATGAAAATAAAAAATATTAAGTATTACATTAATAAAATTTAAAGAAATACTCTTTTAGTTTCTTAACATTGCATATTTAATGTAGTTAAGGAAATTACAAGAGTGTTTTTTTTTTAGTTTTTTTAATATAGCACATAAATAAATAGAAAATAAAAGGAAAAAGATAATTATATTTCTTGGACAAAAAAAGGTGTCACTTCACTTTTTCTATTTCTAGCTTTATTATTATATATAAATTTCGCGATAAACTATTGTTAAAATTGAAGCCTCACATTAGTTGAATGTAGTGATCAAGAAGATTAAAAAATATTATTATACGTAAGAGGGCTACTCTTGTATTTTCAGTTTCTTGCTAATACGCGTATAGGAAAAAGAACATAAGGGATCAAGAAGATTAAAGAATATTATTATACGTAAGAGGAATATTCTTGTATTTTTAGCTTCTTGCTAATACACGTATAAGAAAAAGAATATAAGGGACCAAGAAGATTAAAGAATATTATTATACGTAAGAGGAATATTCTTGTATTTTTAGTTTCTTGCTAATACACGTATATGGATTCATATTAGATAGTCAAGCATCTGTTGCTATTTAGGTAATATATATTATGAATAGGTTTCTATAATATCATTCCTAAACTATGCCAAATACAAATTCTATGGTCGAAGGATTGAAGCTATCAATTTCAATGTTTCTTTGTTCTCTATCAATAAGTATGGTAAACATTTAGTTCCTTTATTTAGTGATGCTTGATTCTTAGGGAAAAATTTTGAGAATGAGTGAAAGTTTCATCTGGGTTCAATGGATTAGAACTGTAGCATCAAAGAAATATATATTCAAAACTTTAGAATTAATAAATAGAAACAATCTAATAATTAGAAACTCTACCTGATTTTGAAAAACGAAGTCTTAATCAAAATAATGTTACTATGTAAATAAATAAATCTAAAATTCCCACAAATATGAGACAAAAGATAAACCCACAATCATCAATGAAATTAACTACCTACTAATCTTCACATATTAGTAATTGATCTATGTGAAAGAATTTCATTTTTTAGAATATCATTACCAATAGGTGTTGGTCCGATTCACCTATGTCAGTTCGAACTTGACATAACATGCTTGTACTTATGTTGTGTTGCAAATTCCGGATCGGGAACAATCCTTTCTTATTCTAAGATGCCAGGCGAGCGCATCCGATTCGTCGGTCCTTTCTTATTCTTAAACCACTTCCCGTTCAGTTGCTGAAAGATATAGATCAGGCTTTCTAAATGAGATTGAGTTCCACGAATATGCAGGCTAGAAAGATATTATTTGCTGCTATTCTATCTATTTGTGCATCAAGTTCGAAGAAGATCTCAATTTATAATGAAGAAATGATAGTAACTCTATGTTTTATAGGCTTTATCATATTCAGTCGGAAGAGTTTAGGTAATACAGCTAGACCGAGTCACAACTACTTATTATAGAAGACTTAGGAACTACCCATAATAACGAACTTGCAAAATGGATCTGTTTATCATAAACAGATTCGTCGTTCCTGACCCTGCTTCACCTTAATTGTTATTTGAACAAGTAAAAGTTCGGTCTTGGTCCGAGTGGGGATAGCATTTCTCTTCTGCATATCCATGGAGTTTTGAAAAATCCAAACATCTCAGAGATAGATAGAGAGCTAGAAATTTTTCGAACGAACCGCACTCCTTCGTATACGTCAGGAGTCCATTGATGAGAAGGGGTTGGGGAAAGCTTGAACCCAATTCCTACGGTAATGAATATGAGCACAATTGAAATTCCTGGGGAGTTATACATTTGTGTATTGATAAGACCATTTACTATTTCTTGAAGCTCAATCTCTCCCCCGGATGAACCATATAGCCAAGAGAAACCATGAACCAGAATAGAAGAGCTTTCCCCACCCATGAGTAAATATATCATAGTAGCCTCATTAGACTGTACATCTTTCTTGGTATATCCAGATAATAGGTAGGAGCATAAACTGAAACATTCTAGGGCTACAAAGATAGTTATTAAATCGTTAGCACCGCATAAAAATATTCCCCCTAGAGTAGTTGTTAATACGAATAAGAGAAACTCTGTTATAGCCATTTATGTACATTCAATGTACTCTACGGAAAAAAAGCATAAGCTACCTCGTTCGTGCTCCCGTCTTTCCCGCTGCCATCTTCGGTGGATGCGCCCCTTCACTTAAAGGCGGCCAAATAAACCCACTGAGCCAACCTCTGTCTATCTATCCCTTAGACATTACAGATTCAAATCTTCTATCTTTCAAAGGCATTCATCATCCAAGCTTGAGTGCACAATGCAGCTTGTCGTGCTAATGAAAAGTCAAATGAAAATGAAAAGAGAAAGAGAAAGAGAAAGGTATTAAAACATAAAATAAAGAATAATGAAAATAATAAAATACATACCTTCACTCAATGTGACAACTAAAATAAGTAATTTTACGTTCTGCTCGTTGTATGCATGTATCTGTAAAATATCAAATATTAATTACTCTAGAGATTTGTAAAGATCACAAAATTTCTTTATTATTATTTTATTTTTTAGTCCATAACTCAAAAAAAAAAAAGTATCATAAACTCGATATAAGTATCTCACTTTCAGATACTCCAAAGAATATAATTACATGGGAAAGAGAGGACTTACAAAACACACATAGTACTGCAGATAATGCAAATCAAGTAAAAGGATTAATTTACATACATGAAATCAAGAAAATATATAGTAGACATTTAGTAATTTACTAAATTATATTTTTGTGGAGAGCTTTTAGCGAATAAGTTGCCATTTGTTGTCTTTATTGATATTAATAATTTCACATTATAGATGAACATTAAATCACATTATGACCACATATACACAAAAATTTTATTAGAAAAAATAGGTTTAAAAAGTCAAAAAAATAAGAAAATGATAAATAGAAATGGTAATCATATAGAAGGCGACGTCACTATTCACAATTGTGAGAGTAAGTAAAGAGGATTGGTACTCAAAAATGAAAGGAAAAAACTCATCATAAATAAATAATTTCAAGGTTGCTTGAGCAAGATATAATAATAAGTTTGAAAGTTTAATCTCAATAAAAATTTGGTAGACCAAAAGCATGAGCGTTTAAGAAAATAAAATAAAAAATAAAAGCGTGGGAGTTTATTAAAAAAAAAAAGGAAGCTAATATTTAGTATGATTCCTTAAGAGGAAATGCCACAGTGATTTCAATTGTAAATCATAAAATAACGATTTTTAATTTACTAATAATAAAGACAATGATAATGATAATGATCATTAAGAGATCATCTGCCAAACATTGAGTAACTGCAGTAGTAATTGATATTGGCTCTTCATTTTCTTTTCATTTATTTACTACAATTCTTTATTGTTTTCGCATTGAGTTTTTAAATATATTTAACTAGAAAAATATTGAAAAAAATGAGAAAAAAGATAAATAGGAATGGTAGCCTTAGAGAACGTCACATCATCGATTCTAAGTTCCTCCTTTATATATATATATATTGATTGTTTAACTATTTCAAATCTATCTTTCATCTCAAAGTATTCTTTTAAAAAAAAAAAGAAAAATCTCAATATATAATACTAGTAAATTTTCTTTAAAAAAATATCATACGATATTTGAGAACTCTCAAATTTTAATTAAAATTCTCGAGTTCAAGTCTTGTAAATAGATAGCCTTTTTAACCTGGAGAGGTTTTCCTCCCTTGATGGATATATTTTATGTGAAACAATATATTTGTATTTCAATATTTTAAAATTATTTATAAATTAAAAATAATACAACGAAACAAAAGAAAACATTAACAGCGGAGGATTTTCATTTTCGGTGATCCTCCTAAAATAGTTGTTGTTGCACGTAAGCCCGGGCTTGGGCCTAGATATGCGCGACCATAAGCGCAAATAGTTGTTCACGGAGGCATAAGCGCAGATGCCGATGCTGCTACTCAAGTGCTTTTTACACCTCATTTATTTGTTGTTATATATTTTTTCTTTCTCTCACTTTTTTGCTCCCTTGATGACTTAAACTCATAAATTCAGAGTTGAAAGTGAACGATACTTACTATTTGAGCAACTCTATCTTTTGGTTGCATATTCTTTCTCATAACATAAGAGGATGATTTTGAGTTACTATTATAAGAGCATGTACATTTTAATTTTACCAAAACATTCAATATAAAATGGAATGAATATATATTTTTTGAAATTCGTTCTCGTAATGGCGTATATCATCATTAATAAAAAAGTATTTTAATAAAAAATATTTAACACGCAAAACTGTCTCAATAAATCAGTGTCCTAAAGATCGATGTTAATAAAATTCCTTAAATATATACACCTAGAGTTTTCTTTCTTATTTTTAAATAATACTTATTTTCAGTATAGTATTCTTAAAAGACATTAAGCATTTAACTTCACATAATAATATTATTATTTATAAAAATAAATTAATTAACTAATAAGATATTAGTCATTTGTTTGTAATAGATTGCATTGGATGTTATTGTATTTTTTTTTATTAATATGAAGATTTGAGTTATTTAATTCAAAGTTCTAAAATATTTCGATTAAAAGTAAATATTTATTCTTTCCTTCTTTTTTTTAATCTAAATTTTGTGCTTATTTTAAATAATACTCCATTCGATATTATTTTAAGTGAAATTAAAAATCATAGTAACATTCACTGCAATTTTTTTTGGGACACACCTGTTTAAACAAATATAATTTTAATAATATTTTTTTAGTGAAGCTACGAATTTGTTCCCTTTTATGAGTAACTTTTTTTCTTTTCTGAAAAACAAAAATAACAAAGAAATATATAACATAGAATGAATATATATTTTTTGAAATTCGTCCTCGTAATGGCATATATCATCATTAATGAATAATATTTAAACACAAAATCGTCTCAATAAAATTAATGATCGAAAGCTAAATTTTAATAAAAAGCCTTAAATATATACACATACACACAATAATAATAATAATAATAATAATAATTTAAAATTATCTTTCTTATTTGTACGTACTATTTATTTTTAGTGTAGTATTCTTAAAAGACATTAAACACTTAACTTCACATAATAATATTATTATTTATAAAAGTAAAGATTAATTCTAACTAATAAAATATTAGTCATTTATGTGCAATACATTGCCTTGAATGTTGTTGTAAAATTTTTATTCATTAATACGAAGATTTGAGTTATTTAATTTAAAATTACAAAATATTTCTGAAAAAAAGTAAATATTTCTTCTTTCTTTCTTTTCTAATTTAAATTTTTTATACTTTTTTTAAATAATATTTAATATTATTTTAAGTGAAATTAAAATCTTAACATTCATTTAAAAACATAAACAAATATAGTTTTAATATTTTTTTAGTGAAGCTACAATTTGTTTCCCTTTACGAGTAACTTTTTTTCTTTTTGTGAAAAACAAAAAATAAGGAGAGAAGATGGGATGTCAGGTGCAGTGTAGGACTTGTTACAGCACTTCAACGGCGTCGTTTTATTCTTCTTCTCCTTCTCCTTCTCGTCTTCTGCATCTTACAGCTTCACAAAATTCCCCAGGTTCTCTCTCTACTTTTTTCTTTATTCACTGTTTTACTTTCGCACATATTTCATAGAGAAATATAGAAGAAAGGATAGTTACTGGATTGATCTTCCATTTTACTGTTAAAGGAACTTTTTTTTTTCTTCCACCCTATTTTTTTTTTTTGATGAATTGTTGGACCTTGAACCTGCGTAATTCCGCTGCTAATGTAATAGGTAAGACTATTAGTATGCTTTTATGTGTCTGATTATGCCTGAAAAGTTTTGCCCGAATTTGCATAGTTTTTGGATTTAGAACAATATTTCCCCAAGAATTTTGATTTTTTCCGACGTGGGTTTTGTTTTTCGTTTCGTTTTATTGTGAGATTGTTTTTTTTCTTTCTGTTCTTTAATTTCAAATGAGCCTGGATAGAGCTAAAAGGGATTCATATAGCTGTGCCCAACTAGTTTGGGATTTAGGTATAATTGGTTGATTGATTGATATTACTTTGTAGTAGTTTTCTGCTATCATGAAGGAAGGGGGGGTCGATTTTTTATTTTTGATATTACTTTGTAGTAGTTTTCTGCTATCATGAAGGAAGGGGGGGTCGATTTTTTATTTTTTTTTCAAAAAACAGCTCTTTCTTATTGATGAAATTTTGTGCTCATTTGATAGAGGGAGAGAATCTATAGACTAAGTTAAAAGAGCTACTTTTCTGAATCAACTGAAGTGGTTCGTCAATCTATATTATCTCATGAAATCCTGGCATAAAGATCAAGCTAGGTAGGAATTGAAGGGCGACTGGACGAGGAGAGATTGATCCCTTAAGTTTTATTCTTAATCACAGAATACAAATTGTGGACCGGGTTGCAATTTTGATTAGTTGTAGTTCTTTGTGATTCTCCTGCGGTTGGTTTGCATTCTTATTACCTTCCTATGTGACAAAAATATATCATCTTAGATTATATCCCTCATTAATATTATTCAATATGCTAAATGTTCTCACTTCTCTCATATGAATGGGAAAAGATTAGAAAAACACTGAATAAGTTTCCAAGCGAGTGTTGCAGAGACATAACACAATGGAAGCAAAGGACCCATATAGGCAATACCAACTAGTAGTGATTAAGGCTTAGCTGTTGTTACACTTACTTTAGGCTGGTGTTTGTCAGGACCCAGGATTCATTAAATGGTTTACCCGTGTAGGATAAGTGTGAGATTTATAGGAAAAAACTTAGGATCTGAAGATGTACTTTACATAACCTTGTGGGACATATTTATGGATTGCACTGGCTGCTTTCTTGTAAATCGTGCTGTAGATTTAATTGTAATAAGCTTTTAGTATTATTGAAGTTTTTGTGGTTTTCAAGTTCTTACTAATCATGTAATTTATTCCTCTTTCTGTTTTCCTGGCTACCTGTCTGTGAATGTTCAGGTTGTTTCATCATATGGTTTTGGATGATAATTTAGCTCTTACGTTTCATACTGCACATCTTGATGGATCACCCACGATCATCCTCTGGACCTGGTGAAGATAATATTGGGATCCCTGATGATTTGCGGTGTAAGAGGTCCGATGGGAAACAGTGGAGATGCACTGCATTGTCTATGCCTGATAAGACTGTGTGTGAAAAGCACTACATACAGGCTAAGAAGAGGGCTGCAAATTCTGCAATGAGGGCCAACATGAAAAAGGGAAAGAGAAAATCAATGGATGAAAATGATATATATTCGGAGAGTAAAAGTGATGATATGGATTTACCAGATGAGAACCAGAAACTTGGGGATTATTCTGGTTCAATCTCTGGGAAGAAGCACAAAGAAAAGGTACCAAAGAATCAGATGAATTATTTTTCTGAAACACCTCAAAGCAAGATGTTTTTAGCTCGCAGCATGAAGTCTACTGATGATATGGACATGGAAGATGTACAGTATGATGAAAGCCGAAGAGGTTACAGGACGCCACCCCCTTCTGGTATGGAATCTTCTAGAAGCCGATCGCAGAAGATGTTTGATTCCAGTCCTACAGCGGTGAGTTTGAACTCATAGTTCAGTACCATTGGAAATGGAGTTACTTTAGGAATTGGATAGATTGTATTTTGGTAAACATGAGATTACTCTAGGACAATGTGATGCAGGGGATAGTTCATTTAGAAATAATTCTAGTTAAGATAATAAAATTGTGGTGGTCGTAATGTAATCTGCACATTGAGTTTGATGAAGACTGTCTAAGATTCAATTAGAGTTCTTAGACCTGAAATTTCATTTGCTCTCCAAGTATTAGAAGTCAACAGTCCGTCATTGTTATCGCTGGTTGTGTTTGATATTCTCACTTGGGCTGCTTTGCTTTTCCCCTAGGAAACTTCCGAAGGGAGCTCCAATTCTTCTGATAACACAGGGGGGCAACCTTGTCATCAATGTAGGCGGAATGATCACCGAGTAATTTGGTGCCTTAGATGTGATAGAAGGGGATACTGTGAAAGCTGCATTTCAACTTGGTGAGACTCAATTATGAAAGTAACATGTCTCTAATTATCTCCATTTCCTATGCAATGACTGCAGAGTTTAATGTCAGGTACTCTGACATGCCAGTTGAAGAGATACAGAGGATTTGTCCTGCGTGTCGTGGTAGTTGCAATTGTAAAGTGTGTATGCGGGGAGACAACTTGATAAAGGTATTTATCTATATGGCTAAAAGAGCTTTACGTGATGCATTCTGTGGTTTTGTTTAACATGTATAAAATATTCCTTGCTTATCTGTGATTCATTATTGCTGTGAGCATAGGTTAGAATAAGGGAGATACCTGCACAAAACAAATTGCAGTATCTCTATTCCCTTTTATCAGCAGTTCTTCCAGTTGTTAAGCACATTCATAATCAGCAGTGCTTTGAGGTGGAACTAGAAAAAGAACTTCGAGGTACAAGTATGATCTTTTGCATCTTTATACGTGTATGGGAGTCCTAAGTTTGATATTGGTTGAACTATGAACTGAATATCTCTTATATTGTCCAGGAAATGGAATGGATCTTGGCCGGACAAAATTGAATGCAGATGAGCAAATGTGCTGGTAATGTTTCAAATTTAAAAATGTTGAACTATTGCCAAAATTCTCGTCTTCTTTCTATTCCTGCTATTAGGAAATATGCACTCTCAACTTCTCTGCTTGATAAGATATACATCATCTAGACGTTTCTATTTGCAGTAATTTCTGCAGGATACCAATTGTTGATTACCATAGACACTGCTCAAATTGCTCATATGACCTCTGCCTTAGCTGCTGCAAAGATCTCAGAGATGCAACCAAGCTTGTTCAGGAAGACAGGGGCAAGCAGTTCCTGGGAAGAGCTGATTGCAGAGAAACCACGTCAAAGGAAGTGAAATTGTCAAACGTTCATCTAAATATACTCAGCAAGCTTTCTGATTGGAAAGCAGATAGTAATGGCTCCATACCCTGTCCACCAAAGCAATATGGGGGCTGCAGTTCCTCTGTCTTATTATTGAAACGAATCTTCAAGATGAATTGGGTAGCAAAACTAGTGAAAAATGTCGAAGAAATGGTTAGTGGATGTAAAGTATGTGATTCTGGCGATCTAGAGAATATCTCTGAAGGGAAGTTGTTCCAGGCTGCTCATAGAGAGAATGGTGATGATAATTTTTTGTACCATCCATCTTCTGAAGATATTAGAACTGAAGGGATTGAGAACTTCAGAAAGCAATGGAGCAGAGGTAAACCTGTTATCATCAAGGATATATATGATGTATCATCTATGTCAAACTGGGATCCGATTGAGATATGGAGAGGGGTAAGGGAGACAACAGAGGAGAAAACAAAAGATGATAACAGAACTGTGAAGGCCATTGATTGTTTTAATTGGAGTGAGGTTGGTACTTATTGTCTCTTGCTTGCACTACTAGATCTAGTTTCAACTTCCTTTAGATTGGCATATGTGGTTCATCTCCACTATTATATGTATGTAACTACTGTGTCCATTTTCCGTAGAAGTGGGCTGTTGATTTCTTTTTATGTTCAGCTGATCATACCACCGTCTCTTGTACCTAATATCTTGCAGATTGATATTCAGATTGGTCAATTCATCAGAGGATACTCAGAGGGTAGAATTCATGAGAATGGTTGGCCAGAATTGCTCAAATTGAAAGATTGGCCTTCTCCTAGTGCTTCAGAAGAGTTCTTGTTGTACCAGAGACCTGAGTTTATTAGTAAACTTCCTTTACTTGAATTCATCCACTCCAAGTGGGGTCTTCTAAATGTAGCTGCAAAATTGCCTCATTATTCCCTGCAGAATGATGTTGGTCCTAAGATTTTTATTTCTTATGGGATGTATGAAGAACTAGGTAGAGGTGACTCAGTGAACAATCTGCATATCAACATGCGTGACCTAGTGAGTGCCATAATTTCCTTCTCATGCAATCTGTTTCTTCCTATTGTCCTCATATATTTGATACTTCAATTAGAGTGCTTTTGAAATTGTAACTTTTCTATTCACACAAAAAACTCATCAGAAACTGATGAGGTGGGATTTACAAACCCCCTGGGGTAACAATTCAATCTTTACAATTGGCCTATGAAATCCACTAATCTGCCCCCCCCCCCCCCCCCCCCCCCCAAAAAAAAAAAAAAAAAAAAAACTATTCTGTTTATGAGGATGGCGTGCATTTTTACTTGGAAATATATCTGCAAATATAATTCTTCAAGATCATTTTTTTTTTTCAAGAGGAGTCTAAGATTTCTAGTTGACTGATCCACAAACAATTTGATTGTTTGGTCAGTTTGATATTGATAAGACATTAACTTGATAATGGAAAAATACCTGATCCTGGTCTTAATGTATTAGTAATCAGGAACAAATATTAGTTTACACTTTTCCTTTACATGGTTCAGGCATGTGAAGAGAAGGTGTGCAGAAGCCCTAGTGACGAGGTATGATAGGTTGACTATGGTGGGTTTAAGGAGAGGTATAGGTAGGCTGAAGAAGTTTTGGGGAGAGGTGATTAGACAGGACATGACGCAGCTTCAGCTTACCGAGGACATGGCTTTAAATAGGAGGTTATGGAGGTCGCGCATTAGGGTAGAGGTTAGTAGGTAGTTGAGCGTTGTCTCGTTTCAGGCGGGATAGGCTTGGTAATTGTTTGGTGCACTGTACCTGTTTCCCCGTTAATACCAGTAGTAGTAGCATTTTTCTTATAGTTGCCTGCTTTACGATGTTTTTTACTCCTCGTTATTTACTGTGCTTCGATTAGCACATTATTTGGTTATTGTTATTGCTCATGTTTTCTGAATGTTATGTTATGCTTTCCCTATTATTTGTCATGTCCTCTGTACTTCTTTATTTTCCTTTTAACTGCTTTGATGTGCTTTACTCGAGCCGAAGGTCTTTCGGAAACAGCCTCTCTACCTCCACCAGGTAAGGGTAAGGTCTGCGTACACTCTACCCACCCAAGACCCCTCTTATGGGACTACACTGGGTTTGTTGTTGTTTGCTGATGGCCTGATTAATAATTTAGGTTGCTGTTTCTTCTCTGTAATTAGGTATTCCTTTTGGTTCATATCAGTGAGGTCAAACTGAAAGGTTGGCAAAAGACGAAGATAGGAAAAATGCAGAAAACCCTTGCTGAATCTGATCACGAAGGATTTCCTGGTGATGCACTAAATGTTTCAAGCGAAGGGGGTTTCTCCAAATTCTCACCTGGTGGAGATAGAGGGGATGGTCAGTATGCTGATACGGATTCAACTGCCAATGAAATGTTGGTCGACCAAGAGAACAGAGTTACTTCTCAGATTGGCATAGATAACTCGAGTCATGAAGATCTGAACGGTTCCAGTTTAAACATCTTCGACAATAGTCACTCTGGAGCTCTTTGGGATGTCTTTCAGAGGGAAGATGTACCAATGCTTATCGAGTATGTAAGATTTCATTGGAAGAAACATGGAGATTCAGACCATCTAACCGATGATTCTGTAGGTTTACTTCTCAAATGCAATAATTTGTCTAAGTATTTCTCTCTCTATATATATTGAAGTCATAATATTTGCTTTCGACATTATTGGTCTCAGGTGCCCAGTCCTCTCTACAATGGAATAGTATATCTGAATGAGCATCATAAGAGAAAGTTGAAAGAGTTATTTGGTAAGACTAATAGTTTGTCGTAGTTACTAAAGTTGACAATGTGAGGGTAAGATCTGTAATACATACGTGATGTTTTCAAGTGCCTTCATCATGTGCTGACACTTTGGCCTTACAGTATCTTTCCCCTTAACTTTACATTCTTAACCACTACAATATCTTGTGACAGTTTTTCATTTTTATTTCTTTTAGTTGGTTCCTCACTCCCCAAAACCTCCCCCTCCTCACACACACACACACAGGGAAGGAAAATAATGTTGTTCTATGTCTAAGTGTCAAATGAATGGACATTGTTTCTATTTGCATCATATGCTTGCCTCAGAATTGATTCTGGCTATCTTGATGAAACTTTTGTTGAGTTCTTAATTTTTTTCGGAGCGGATTGTTCTTGTTCTTCTTTAGTTCTCAACTTCAGGATATTTAATTAAGGCCCTGAAACTGGACTCTGATATGCAAATGTTCTTTGAAATATTTAAGTGCCTGTCACCGCCCCTAACATTTTTCTCCATCTGTCCTCTATTGTTTTTCTGTCTGCTCTCTTCTATCTATAGTTGTATACTGTGACAAAATGATTCCTTGATTGAAAGTCTAATAATTCACAGGAATTGAGCCTTGGTCGTTTGAACAGCATTTAGGCGAAGCGATTTTTATTCCTGCTGGATGTCCTTTCCAAGTGAGGAATCTTCAGGTTAGTGGACAAGATGAATTTTATGAGTGGTAAAGGAAACTGTATAGAGGAAGTAGATGAGCTGGTAGATTTCTTAGGTGCTCTGTAAAGCTTAGAGTCTAACCTTACTACCTTGTAATTTTTTGGAGGTGGCCAGCATTCCTAAATGCTGAAGAATACAACAGTACCAATTCTCAAAAAGTGAATTTTATGAGTGGTTTGTAATCAAAATAGGTTCTCATCCATTTAGTGTACTTATAAAAGGAACACAATGTAACTGTTTCTCCTGAAAATTGTTTTGGACACATAGCAGTCAACTACAGGATAGAAATTAAGCTTTGCTAAACCATCCACCTAATCTTGCAGGTTAAAAACCTTAAACTAAAGTACCTAGCTTACCTTCTGGAAAGGAAGGATTCTTTTCTGTTTATCCTTTTCAATAGATGGAGGATATGTCCTCCCAGTTAGAGATTTTGTTTTCCTTCTAATCACTTTGAGGGTGCAAAATGTTTGTGTTTTTTCACTAGATATCTGAAAGGTTCTGTAGAAATCCCCAAATGCTCCCCTCTTTCAGAACCATTTCTCCAAGTGCTGGTCAGGGTGTTTCTACGCCACTCTTAAGTGGCCCGAGGTGTTTGTAAAGGAAAGTTCCAAGCGATTTGCAGTCGAAGCTTTTGTTTAGATTATAGAGATGTTAAGTGAGGAACTTAGCCCTTTGAAACCACTCATTACTAGAGCCATTGAAGAAAATGCAAACAAGAACCTTTGTTAGTGTGCGATTTAGAAAAGTTCTGCTCATTGCCCTACCAAATTGGGTCTGATTGATCTTTCCGTTTTATTGCAGTCCACTGTCCAATTGGGCCTTGATTTTCTTTCTCCGGAAAGCTTAGGTGAGGCTGTTAGAATGGCTGAAGAAATCCGTGGCCTTCCTAATACTCATGATGCGAAGCTGCAAATGTTGGAGGTTTGTGTATTGATTCTTATTCTTTGTCCTGCCTCAGCTTCCTTGGATTGTCAATCTTAACTTTATTCTATCATTTAATACAGGTGGGAAAGATATCACTCTATGCAGCAAGCTCGGCTATCAAAGAAATTCAGAAGTTGGTTCTGGATCCTAAGTAAGCCGTTTTACGTGTTATTCTTTCTTTATGGCTTTTCTCTCTGCTTCCTTGTAAGATAGGGATGTCTATGACATTTCTTATCTAGAGGTTCTAGGTTGAGGTAGAAAAAACTATATTGACTGACTTAATAAATCCTACTGCTGAGCTATGTGTCCGTCAAAATTGGGCTGATCTCGACTACTTATACCATTCAGAGGCTTCTAAAGGCCGCTTTGGTTAATTTCAACGGGAATGGACAGGATAATTCCAATCATTAGAGTCCTTTCCTGAGTTGTTTCTCCAGTTGTTACAGCGATGGATCCTTTTGCTTTGCCTCTTCTGTTTCACTAGAACCAAAGTTATAAAACTGAAGCTGAAGGTGGAAAGACGAGGATTGTTACACTCTCTTTCTGATGAGTTTGTTTATTATAGCGTTTCCTTGTGTAATTGTGTATGCAGAGTTGGTCCCGAGCTTGGATTTGAGGATCCCAATTTGACTGCATTGGTGTCGGAGAATTTGGAGAAGATGATGAAGAGACGTCAAGTAGCTTGCACATAAACCAGTGCTCAGAGGTTTGTATCTCTGAATTCTTTTGTACAGAAGAAACAGCAAAACCCTTAGGGAATGTGCATTGGAGTACTTGGTTTTGTTCTGCTAAATGCTAGCTTGCTCTCAGGGGATGTGCATTGTTACTGCTCACTTTTGTTCTCCCATATCATAGGTTGCATATATTGTAGCCTGTGATATCTATTGTCTTATGAAGAAATCAACAACTGTGTACTTTCATAGTCTTGTAGTAAAAGATATCAAATAGGTCTATTGTAATTGTAATTTCACAGGAGGAATGAACACTTTATTTATAGTCTACAGCAACATCAATTCAAAATGTTATTTTTTGATAGTTAGGTCAAGATACAATCCCATGTAGCCTTCATATAATTATATAAAGTATCTTTTATTTTACTCTTTTATCTTTTGGGTGGGTAAATTTGGGGGGCGGGGGGGGGGGGTGGGGGGGGGTGGACGCTATCCATCTGCACCATGGAACTGTTTCACTGTTGATATGCTTTTGTGGTCAGTTTATTGTCAAGTTTTTTGTTCACTATCTGTTTCTTTCATGGGATAACAAAAATATAAAATGTGCTCCAATAGTATACATGGTTGACAATAGTTTAGAATGAATGGGTGGAAGTAGGCTTGATAATGAAAGAAAAATACAAAAAAGAAAGATGTAGAGAAACTCTTTAGTGTTTTTCTTTCTTTCTATTTTTGGAGATTTACATGAAAAACATTGTCCAACTGAGAAACATAAGAAGCAAGTTTGTTAATTTGGAACATCTGAAGTTTAATGAAGGCAAATTATTTTTGTAATAACAACAACTGCACAATTGTTTTCCACATCAGTAGGAGAAAGACAAAATGCAATCAATTCCTTGAGAGTAATTTCGATTGGAATGGAATTCTATGAGATGTTAACATCTGCGTTTTCTACCTTTCATTTCTTTGGTACGTGTCATGTGCAAAGATTTTCAAACGTCTGGTTAACAATGAAACTGAAAATAACTACACATTTCCCCCCAAAACACCAATTTAATCAAATTATGACGTTTCTAAAACATAAATAAAGCAGAAATTGACGTGTGGTCTAGCGGTTAACAACCTTGACGTTTCACATTCAAATTTCAATAAAGACAAACTAATAAGTGATTTCTTTTCATCTGTTCTAAGCCTTGGTGGGAGTATCTGCTTACGCTGACCAAACACCATAATCATTACCCAAACACCACAATCATTAAAAAAAGATAAAGCAAAAATTGACATGTCAATATAACACGAAATATAATTTTGTGGCTAATTTACCTTCCCATTTGCTTCCAAATTCCATGTTAAATATACCAGGAGGGGTAAAAAACTGAATAAAAGTTTTTTGGTGGTGTGTAATAAGAATCAAAGAAAAGTAGAGAGTCACGTGGTCCACTATGGTACGAGAGAGGTATGTCGGTTGGTTTTTTTTGACAGTCAACTGTAGATTTATCTCTCAGTCTCTCTTTTTTGGAATTTACTCAATCATCCTAATATTATTTTACTGCATTGCTTTCTTATTTAATTTAATTAATGTTGGACGTTTTCTTAATCAAAACATGACAAAAGAAAAAAGTTTTTGAGTGGCGGTGGACGAAAAAGGACAAGAACGCAATCTTGTTGCTGCACATGAACTACTCTTAGTTTATGTAAATATTGAATTATTAACTCATTAATGCTCAATTTAACGATATATTATAAAGGATTAAAAGAACCTTGTTAAGGTTTGCACTAATAAGGTGTACGAATTGACAGAGCCATCAATTCATGAAACAGTGCCTAATTTAAGCACATGAAATTTCATGCTTTCATATGAAAGATGGCCTTATACTTTTTCAAAAAGAGTAGGAAAAAGAAAAAAGAAAGACACCCACCATTGGATAGAACTCATAGTAATTTTACTAGGTCTACCATAAATTTTAAAATAATTTCCAACACTCGCAAACACTTTTTTTTTAATGAATCGGTGTGGCCTGGTGCTCAATAAATAGATAAAAAACATAAAGTTTCAGTAGAGACAATATATTGGTGTTTTTTCCACATATATGCACAATGCTCAAATCTTGCTTGGTCAATTGATGGAAAGTAACAAATACCTAATAAAATAGTTACGATGCGTATATACTGACCGGGACATCGTTATTATGAAAAAAACGGAAAATAAAGAAGATAATGGTAAAGGGAACATACCACATTGTTCACAGTGAAAAGCAATTCATTAAAAAGGTAAATGTTCATACAACCATGATTACCTAACTATCATGAAACCTCCAAACAAGCAGGCAAGAGCACATTAACTCACCTCATACTTTGTTACAATTAATAATTGCTACATGACCTCCAAAAAAGTTCTCCAATTTTCCCCGTTTCAATTTATTTGTCTTATTTATTTTTTAATCTATTTAAAAAAATATCTTTCCGTATCAAATAAAAAACAGACAAATAATTTGAAACGAGGAGGAAGTATGATCAATCTCTATCGTATTACAATCTAAGGTTAAATCTCATCTATAAATCCTATTCGGGAATCTCCTTCGAGAGCATTCCGCCAGTTTTTGGCCGCTTTCACTTTCAACTCGATTCACTGTCTACGTGCCCTTTACGCCCAGTCATTTCGAAGAATAACTTATTCTATTGACGTAATATTCATTCATAGTGGCCAGGCGGACCGTTCTGGACAAGAACTCGCTCATTTTGATCCCATTGTTGACCAAGCAAGGTCGCACTGAGACTGAGAACACCAACAGAACACTCTCTTACCCCGAAGCATTTTGTCGATTGTGTTTGATGTAATTTGTGTGGTAGTGGGCAACTAATTGTTAATTATTGTGTTTTAGAAATGCAGTCAATCAGGTCATAAGTTAGTTTTGTTCCTTTTACTTCAAGTCTAAGAGGTCTCAATGCCTTCATACCTATTCTTACTTCTTACCAAGTTATAATAATTGCACTAACAATATATATATAGACTTCATGCACCCTCTCTATTGGCTATAGCATTATTATGCATGGTAATCCCATAATTATTGTCCTAATGATGACAACTATATATAGTGATGGCAAAAGCCTATTTCTTTAGCCATAGAACTAGTCAACCCACATTTTATTTTCTTTGACTATTAGAAATTACGATCACGTATTGTAATTTTTTTTTTATAAAGTTGGTAAACAATCACGATTGGAGATTTGTATATTATTTAACACATAATCATAAGTCACTTTTAATACAAAGGGCTGCAAATTCAAGTTAATGGACTTTAAAACGAATATCAAACTTCGAACGGGAAATCACGAAAAGAAACTAGAGACATCATTTATCAAAAAATAAGCCATGCATCAATGGATCATTTTGATTGTGTGAGTAATAATTTATTTAATTAATGGGATTTGACAATGACACTTCACCACTTAATTAATATTTGTCTTATTCCAATGAAAGATATGCATGAATTGTTAGTTTATTCTCTACAATTATAAGCTTTAATCCCATCTAATTGTTTTTCCTATTTCCTAATTTTTAATAAATCTTTCGTCATGTTAATACTCATTTCATTTTTTATTTCCTTTGAATCTTATTTGGAACTTCCAAATTTGATTAAAAACTGTAAAAAGAAAATGAAAAACAACCTAATTGATATTGAGCTTGTTGAATTGCCTCTATATATATATATCTAGATGATGGATATTTTAATTGATCATTTATTTATAATTAAAGCTGACTTGAAAGCTCAAAACACATTATTATTATTTTCCTGAAAAAGACAACTCAACTGAACATCTAATATAATAGACATTAGGTTTGCTTTCTTAATAAGATGAGATCTTAAAGTGCTTTTTTATCTTTTATTTAAATTCTCAAACATATACTCCATTTCTTATTTGAATTATTGTCAATTTATTTATTGTCTATTGTGGTAGGTAAAGGGTGAAATTGGAAGTCTTAGTTCTTTAACTTAAATATTTATAATTTTCACAGAATATCTTATCAATCTTTAAAATATATATTCCATGTGTTCTTATTGTTTTGTTCCTCAAATATTTGTAGTTAGTGTATTTATATCTTTTCTCAAATGTAAATATTTATTACACTAAAATGAAACTCCAACAACCATTTCCTGTTTCCACATTTTTTCAAAACAATACTTTTTTTAATGTTAAAAACCAGAAAAGAAAAATAAAAGTGAAAAAATAAAAGACATATAATCCTTTATTCTTTTTAATATCCCCTTTAGAAGCTTTTACCTTTTTATTTTCTTAATAATTCGAACTCACAATTTTAAAATTAAAGATCGAAAATGCTTACAACTTGAGCGACTCCCTTTTGTTCATTGACCACCAGAACTGGTTTTTTGTTAGTGGCTAGAATGTTTGGACAAGTCAATAACAACAACAATTTTTAAAGTCAAATTGAAAAAACAAAGATTCTAACAATAATTGATATATCAGAAAAATAATGTTAAAAATCACATGTATTCAGATTAAACAAGAAGAATAAACAAATCTTTAGTCTGAAAGTTTTATCCAAACAGATCTGTAACAAACTAACAACACGGTTTTATTATTTTATTCTGTAAAACTACTAAATAATAAATTGATGGACAGCCTTGGAATAACATGTAAAATTATTGCAAATTCTGATAGATTGACCCGTCTTTCCTCCAACTTCATACATAATGCGTAAAGTTTAATGAACTGAACTGTCTTTTCACCGGGGAGTAAATTAATTGGCCCGTCTTTCCTCCAACTTCATATATAACGCGCGAAGTTTAATGAATCGAACTGTCTTTTCATAAGGGAGTAAATTAATAAATTACATCACGGTTTCAAGTTGCTTGAAAACAGCCTCAGACAGAAAAACAAGATAACGCTGCATACAATAAACTCTGGTAGATCGGCCCGTATTTCCTCCAACTTCATATATAACGTGCAAAATTTAATGAATTGAACTGTCTTTTCACCAGAGAGTAAATTAATAAATCGCATCACGGCTTCAAGTCGCTTGAAAACAACCTCAGACAGAAAAACAAGATAAGGTTATATACAATAAACTTTGGTAAATCGGCCCGTCTTTCCTTCAACTTCATATATAATGCACGAAGTTCAATAAATCGAACTGTCTTTTCATCGGGGAGTAAATTAGTAAATCGCATTACGAGTTCAAGTCGCTTGAAAACAGCCTCAGACAGAAAAATAAAATAAGACTACATACAATAAACTCTGATAGTCTGGCCCATCTTTTCTCCAACTTTATATATTACGCGCGAAGTTTAATACACCGAACTGTCCTTTTACCGAGAGTAATTTTTAGTAAATCTGTATAAATCTAACTGTTCTTTGAATCTTTCCTTTATGCTTTCAAGGAAAAAAAGAATTAATTAAAAAGAAAAAAGTGGTACCACATAAGTTGTAAAAAAATTATATTTTTTGACAATTCTTTTTTTCAGGTCCTCTTTCTTTCTTCTCTCTTCCAAATCCCTCTGAATTTTCACAATTTCTATTTCCATTTCCCTTTTTAGCTTTTTCACTTTTCTTCAGACAAATTGATTCCTAACTTTCTCTGTGGATTTTCCACTCACTCTTCCTTCCTCTCTGTCATACATAATCGTACTCTTCCTATTCGCCGTTGACGACGGACGGCGGCATCTTTTGTCGGTGCGCGTTGTCGTTTTCCGGCGAATTTTCCGATTTGCAGTGAAGAATGGCTAAGCGTGGTTACAAATTGCGTATCCTTTTTTTTGAATTTTGCTTGTCATTCTTTTGCTTTACTTAAATGCGCGTAAAGTTTGAATCTTTACTGTGATATTATGATTTTTATTTGATCTGAGAGTGTTGTATTAAATTCTGTAGTAAGCTGTTGAAAATTGAAGGAGAAATTTAGTAACTTTTTTTTTTAGAAGAAAAAAATTGAATTTATTTAGGAATTTGAGAAATTTGGTTGGAGTGAGCTGAATAGTTGGATTTTTGCGGTATGATTTTATTTTGAGATGAATTCTGCACTTCCTTTTGGTTTCGTAAGTTTTTAAATTTAGCGAAGGTGCGAATTTTTGAAGTTCAATGTGTTATTTTTTTAAAGTTTCAAGTATGTGGAGAAGTGCGAGGAGTTGCTCGGATGGTAAGCATCCTCAACTTCCAACCCTAAGGTTGTGAGTTCGAGTCGCCAAGGGATAAAAAAAGGTGGGAGCTCTCAGGGAGGGGATAAAAAAAGTATGTGGAGAAGTGTTAATTTTCCGTAAATAGGTTCTTGTGATTCTTGACTAATATGAAATGTAGAGGAATTTGTGGCACATTCGGGGAATGTAAACTGTTTAAGATTTGGGAAGAAGACACGTAGACAGTTTCTCACTGGTGGAGATGACCAAAATGTGAATCTTTGGTCCATTGGTAAACCAACATCCAGCGCGGTGAGTTCAAATATCCGTCTTTTCCTGTTCACTTGCCCGAGTAATTTTGTTTCGGTTAATTGGGATATTTGATTTTATTTCACAATGAGATCTTTCTTTCAAATGCAAAATGCATATTAAATGAGTGATCTATTGTGATTATGCCCTCTATGCTGGAAGAACTGTTGCTGCTTTTGTTGTTGGAGCCTTCTCTAGATAATTAGAGCGGGCGAGGATTGAGGAATGAGGTGTGATGTGCATTTTGGATGGGAAGAGAACTTCTAAAACCGTTAATGCTGCCACTTAGATATAAGTGAGGTTATATTACCATTTTTTCTTTATTGGTGCCTTATAAGAATCTTAGATATAAGTGAGGTTATATTACCATTTTTTCTTTATTGGTGCCTTATAAGAATCTTTACCGGGTGAATTTGGATCTACCACTTAAAAATACCAGAGTGTTGTGGTTCTTTTGAATGATCCGAAACAGGTAACACGTGGATCACATATTTCCAAGTTTTATCATTTATACATCTAACTAATGTCTTGAGTTGCAACCTGTGATATGGCAAAGAATACAAGTTAATGGAAACTGTAAACCTTTCGAGTGTCAAGTGATGGGCCATTCATCTAACTATGAATGCATGAAATTATTTGTTGATTCACTGTGTTATTGCGAAGAGTTGACTGCTACATGTTCTCATTTTTATTTATCTTAAATCATTTAGTCATCTGGGACTGAATAGTCTGGTTTTGTGCAATTGTGCAGAGCCTAAGTGGTCACACGAGTCCAATAGAATCTGTAGCTTTTGACTCAGCAGAGGTCCTAGTGCTTGCTGGAGCTTCATCAGGTGTAATAAAACTATGGGATCTGGAAGAAACAAAAAGTAAGTCGACTTATCTTTTTAGCTCTTATATTCTATTAAATCTATACCATTACTCTTAAAGAATTGCAGTGAATGTGCTCGCAATACATTCTAAAAAAAAAAAAATCTCAAAAAAGAATGTGCTCGCAATTTTTATTTCATGACGTTGATGTTTTATCCTCTTAAACATTTGTCCTACTTATTAAATCTTGGTCTTACCTGCTAACTTCTAGTAACGAGAAAACATCGCCTGAAGTTGCCTTGGCCTGATGATTTTGGTGTAAATGAGTCAAGTTTGTCTTAACCGGAGTAAATTTCTTTCTATGTAAAAACGGCTAGTTGAATTTGATTGCTTGTGCAAGTAGAAAGCTAACTGCTGCACTAAAATAGCTGTACAGTTAATTGCAATTAACACTTACTGCGTGGTCGTGTATTCATTAACCAACTCGGTATGTAACTGAAAGAGCATCTTTGGATCTTCAGTTACACAAGAAACTTGCTTTATGATTTCAAGATTGACACCAGTGGCGGATCTATGTGGAGGCGAACCCCCTCGTCGAAAAATTGCACTGTATATCTAAGGTCAAATTTGAATTTTATGAGTAAATATGTTATAATAAATCCCCTTGATACAATTAAGAAGCTTAGCTTAGTGGTTAAGAGGGTTCAACCTTTCCCTGGGTCTCTGGTTCGATTCTCGCACATTGCATTTCTTTTTCCCCTTGTTTTTGCTTTGACTTTTCCCATAGCAGAGGCACAGATTGGGCTCAGCTTGCAGCTGTTTAGGATCTGAATTCCAACCCAATTGGAAAGCCTCATTATTTTTGGCTCAATTGGCAGCTTTATTCTTTTTTTTTTTTTTGTTATTTTTCTCTTCTATTATATTTTCCTTCTCAATTTGTCTAAGTTCAAATTTATTAGGCACATTCCTTTTTATTTTTGCCTTTTGTTCTTCTTATCTCTATCGCTCATTTTGTTTCTACGTACCTCTCTTTCCATATACCAACTCAAAGAAACTCTCGTAGAAAACGATGAATTATTATTAAACTTGAAATTGAGTCCTATTTTTCAATTGTATTTTCGGGAGAGGAAAATTGAACTAAACTAAACTTAAATGAACTAAAAAATCGGCTATGTCATTTATTTAGCTTCTGAATATGTATTATAATATTAATAACTCAATCCTTACACCATTCTGAAGAATCATGGCGATTTTCAAAGTAATTTATGATTAAATGACACTAATTCGGAATTAAAAAAGTTTAAACTAAAGTAGAACACTGCAAAGTAAAAGTAAAAAAAAACAAGAAATTTTAAAAAGGCTCTGATGGAGCTGGGTAAAAGTAGGACGAGACGCTATCGGGGCTTGAAAAGGCAAGTTAAACTTTGCGGGTTAAGGTCAAATCTTTTCCTTTCCCACTTCGCTCCGTTTTCCATCGATTTTCGCGTGGCCGCTTCTTTATACTTTGAAACCCCGTAGTAAAAATCCTGCCTCTGCCACTGATTGACATTAGTCATATTTAACTGAACATCCTTATAGTGTTCGAATTATCTGCCTATTAAATAAATATGTGATCCTGTTGTGCTTAGATGAGTAAGTTATATCCAGCTTGACTCCTAATCCGGTATTTGTTCTTGAAGTGTAGTGGTTCGCACTCTTACGGGACACAGATCATATTGCACTGCCTGTGAATTCCATCCTTTTGGTGAATTTTTTGCATCTGGATCTATGGACACTAATCTTAAGATATGGGATATACGAAAGAAAGGATGCATCCACACATACAAAGGTCATACTCGAGGAATAAGTACCATAAGATTCTCTCCTGATGGCCGCTGGGTGGTTTCTGGTGGATTTGACAATGTTGTGAAGGTAATTCCTAAGTTGGCTAAAAATGTGTGACATTATAGACTCTTCTTTTCTTGAGTATTAACCTTTATTGTTAGTCAGGTATGGGACCTAACAGCTGGAAAGCTCTTGCATGACTTTAAGTTCCATGAAGGGCACATTCGATCCATAGATTTCCATCCACTTGAGTTTCTTTTGGCAACAGGTACTCCTTTTATTCTGTACCCAATCATAGAATTGGTGCTCTGAACAAATTTATGTCTGGTTTTCTTCTTTCCCTTACCCTTATCTTTTGATCTAAATGATTCTCCTTACCTTTGTCCTTGATCTTTCTTTTGTTTTATTTCAAATGTCAGTCGTGACTTTACATATTCTAAAATACGGATCAATTATCATTAATTTAGTGGTTAACATACCACTTATAGCTTGTTTGGACAAGCTAGTAAAGGCCAAAAATGCTTCTTTTTAAAAAAAAAACACTTATTTTAGAGAATGAAGGTTTTTGGCAAATCTTTTGATGAAGAAATAAGTGTTTTTGAGTAGTACCGGAAGTTGCTTTTCAGCTTTCATGCAGGAGGGGAAAAAATCGCTTCTTCCAAAAGTATTTGCTTTGATTCTTTTAAAAGACAAGATTACCCATATAAATAATATTTACCGGATTAATTAGTTGTGGTTCCTTTTTTCATAATTTAACACTCAAAAATACTTTTGAAATTTTGCCAAACACAAACTTCTAACAAAAGCAATTCTCAAATTATTTAGTCAAACAAAAACTGCGATTCTTCCAAAGCACTTTTCCGAAAAGGACTTTTGATACTTTTGATCAGAAGTACTTCTCAAAAGAAGCTGATTTCGGCAGCTTGGACAAACATTTTTTTTTACAGTCTTGCCAAAAGGTTTTGGGTTCTTGCCTTCCCTTGTCATAAATAGTGGTACTTGTTTAACTTTTCGATTAGAAAAGAGAATCTGGTCAATTTGTAAATGAATAAAGAAATCACAGGTAAAGGTACGTGTTTTCAAGCAAATGGACTTGTTTCACTGATTCATTGGTCAGATTATGAGAAGTTCAAACATTTCAGGAGGTGGTGGTGTACTTGAGAGTTGAAAATGTTTTAAAGAATTTTTTAGCTCTCCATCTATGATGGAATTTTAAAGCCAGTTCCATCATAAGATTGCATATTTAAGCAGAATCAAATAATTAATTCTTCTAATCTCAATAGAGTTTTGTACCTTGTCTCTCTCCAAATAAAGATATTTCTTTTTTTCTGCTGTTACCATGTGGTCTTGTTTCAACACTTGAGTTGTTCTCAGGTTCTGCTGACCGTACTGTAAACTTTTGGGATTTGGAAACATTTGAATTGATTGGATCTACCAGACGTGAGGTATCTATGCCATCTTCTTTCAATTTTTTATTCGTTAAAAAAGAAAAAAACGTACACCATGTGCCAGCAAAGATCTTGGAAGGCGTTCTTAGTTGTCTGGCTGTTAGTTGTTAAGATCATATCCAGATATTTGTGTCTATTGCATGCTTTATGTAATAACTCTGACTACTTATACTGAAAGTTATTTCCCCCTTGATGTTGCCTTATTTTCTGTTATATGCTTATACCAAAATGCTTGTATAATTAAATAAGATATTCTTTATTTTGCTGTTAAAAAATGTCTTAGTAGTTACAATTTAGTAAGTTGGTTATACTACATGAAATGATTGAAGCAGTTATTTTGTCAACATAATTATGAGGTTCTTTCTTGGATAAGCAATTTAAGATCAAAATGGTTATCTCATGCGAGTTTCTCTTCCTATCTTTCAGAGGATGATAGGAAGAGACTCAGTAGGGGACATATGACTTGGGCTCTGTTAAGAATATTTGCTGCCGTTTTTGTGCCCCTTATGTTACAGTTTACTCTTGGATGCATTAGAAGGATAAGTGTGCTAAAACCATTAGACTTGCTCCTCAAAATATTTTCTTGCATCTTTGTGCCCCTTATGTTTCAGTTTACTCTTGGATGCATTAGAAGGATAGGTGGGCTAGAACCATTAGACTTGCTTTTCACTCCAAATGCTTTATTGGTCAAATCAATGTGGTGTTCTTTTCAGGGATAGAACCAAGAATAACTGGCAATGTAAATAAATTTCCCTTGCTTGTATAATTTTCTTTTATGGGCAATACTGAACTGGTGCATATTCTTCTGTGATTTGAAAACAGGATATGATGTTGCTTCCAGTATTTTTGTTTTGATTAGATTTTTATGTTAAAATTTAACCTACTCAAGTACAATTATGTTTGTGCGAAGTTTTGACGTGCTTTTCTAGGCTGCAGGAGTACGATCAATGACCTTTCACCCGGATGGAAGGACTCTGTTTTGTGGACTAGATGATAGCTTGAAGGTTAGCTCTTGGCATTCTGCATTTTTGTAACTCTATTGTTGAAATAAGCAATTCTCATGTTTGTTGACCACCTTTGACCTGAAGGTTTATTCGTGGGAGCCTGTAATGTGTCACGACTCCGTTGAAATGGGATGGTCGACTTTAAGCGATCTCTGCATACATGATGGGAAGCTTGTAGGTGGTGCCTATTACCAAAACTATGTTGGAGTTTGGGTTGCAGATATTTCGGTACTTACCTTGATCACTGAAGCTTAAGTCAAATTTGTCCATGGTTTTAGTTTTTATCTTACATTTGACCCATATGTTTCAAAAATCAGTTTTTCCATTTGTTTTATTCGGTCATTATTGTGCTCTTTTCTGCCAGCTTATTGAGCCCTATGGAGCTGGTTTAACTCCAGAGAAACAAAGTAACTTGGAGCAGAAACAAGAACACGTGGAGAGTCGTTTAGAAAGAATAGGAAGCAACAGAAGTTCTAATTCAAATCTTCGCTGCACGTCACCTGACATTGATTCCAAGGAAATAAAGAATATATATGTGGACAGTAAGTTGTTTTCACACCCTCCTCTCAAAAACAGACCATGGAAACTAATAAGAAAAATAGCGACCTGGCATTAAGAAACTCTAATATTGGCATCTTCTTCAATTATAGCCATACACTTGGGGTGAAATAGAATGGGCTGGGGTAACTCTTTACCTGATATAGTGATATTACATATAACTAGTCATTTGGGTGAACCAACGTGTTCCGTCTTTTTAGGTTTAGTAGTTCCAACGTGCCAATGTTGGGTAATTAGAAGATTTGACCTTTCCACCGACATATTCTTCCATGAAAGGATTTGATGAATTTCATCATAGTTCTTCATTACTAGTTGAAATGCAACTTTTCATTGAATAGACTCTTTCTACTTCATTTAGTATCACAATTTTCAATGTACATGTCCACATCTAAATGCAGTTCTGATTCCTATGCACTTAAAAATTCCATTTTGCAGGTGAAAATCCTATAGCCATTAAGAAAGTTACTTCTCCTTCACCAAAAGTGCTTCCTCCTTCAGATTCTAAGGAAAACAAGAAACAGTTGAGTCAGAAGCTTAATTCTGTCGTTGGTTTACCTGCAAAAACTAATGGATTGCCAGTAGGTAAATCATTTGTTGTCCCCAGTGTGGTACCACGTGATATTCCAGAGAAGAAGAACTTGGATACTTGTAGAAGGGAATCTATTTCTGCAACCAGTGTAAGTGGTGGTATACCACAAAAGCCGTCTCACATAAAGCGCCCATCCAGCAACAACTTCGATATGGAGAAGATTTCTGTGGCTCTTCAGTCTGAATTTGCAGACAACTTGCCGTGTACAGTAGATTGTAAGAAGGAATCAGATATTGATAGCAGGCTTATGGCAGATAATAATTCCAGGGAACGTTCTGAGGCAAAAGATTCAGCTGTCAAGCATGCTGGAGAAAAGCTAGAGAAAACATCATTGCAACCACCGCTGAATAGTCAGGAGAACCGTTAGTTCTAAAATGCTCTTTATTTGAATTGGCTTTTGAGCTTTCTATGGTTTGTTTCCGTGTCGTACAGTTTTCTGCATTCTTCCTCAGCTATCCTTTTCCAGGTTCTCTACTAATTTTGGGCTGGTGATCTTTATTTTAGTTACAGGTTTCTTCATCTTGAGGAATCTGCTCGTTTAAACTTATGTTACAACAAAAAATTAAACTAAAAGAAATTCCTACTTTGTGTTTGACTAGTGTTCAGAGATTTTATGGCACAATATCATAAGAATGTTTAACTTTACTTTATTTTATACCTGATCAGTGCTATGGTGTGAGATGTTCTTGAAAAATTTATAATTAGCTTGCAAAATCATGCTGTCCGAAATTATCATTGTCTGCTTGTGCTTGATACTTTGTAAGTCGCTGGTATCCACTTCCTGGTTTGTTGACATTTTAGTTCTTCAGTGATGGCTTAAAGTTTTGTACCTGGCCTTTTCTTTGCACATACAGATGCATAAGTTAGAAGCATGAAAATAAATATTAATTTTATTTCCATTATGTTTCAGGTAACGTGGCTTCAGAAGGAAGGAAAGAGTTGCATCCAGTTAGATTTGTGAATGGAGGTTGGTGTCTGATAAAGCTATGCTGTAACAAAAGGAAAATTCTTTTAGAACATTCTTTTTTTTATAAGTAAAAAATCGAATACATTCTAATTGATGCTTTGTTTAAAATGTCAGTGGCGGTAGTGCGAGGAAGGACGCGCAGTTTGGTTGAGAGGTTTGAAAAAAGAGAAGGGTTGAACATAGATGATGTCCATAAGCTGGATGCTGTGTCTCATTCTAAAACTGAGGAAACAGAAGTATCCCCTTTGCCACCTTCCTGTCGTAAAGATGAGGAACCAGAAACCTTTACCAAAAGAATTGATGAGGAACCAGAAACATCACCTTTGACAGATTCTCGTTTTAAAACAGAGGAAGCAACATGCCCCTTGCCTTCAGCTCATTCGAAAGTTAAGGAAGCAAATACATATGCTTTGCCAGCTTCTCAATGTAACGTTGAGGAATTAGAAGCATATAAGCCAGCTTCTAAGTTTAAATCTGAGGAAGTAAGAACAACCCATTTACCAGCTTCTCATTCTGAAGCTGAGAAATTAGAAGCATCCCCTATGCCAGCTTCTCAGTTTAATTCTGTGGAAGTTAGAGAATCCCATTTACCAGCTTCTTGTTCTAAAGCTGAGGAATTTGAAGCATCCCCTATGCCAGCTTCACAGGTTAAATCTGAGGATGTAAGAAAATCTCGTTTTCCAACTTCTCGTTCTAAAGCTGGGGAATCAGAAGCATCCCCTGTGCCAGCTTCACAGCTTAAACCCGAGAATGTAAGAAGATCCCGTTTACCAGCTTCTCGTTCTAAAGCTGAGGAACTGGAAGCATCCCCTGTGCCTGTTTCTAAGTTTAGAACTGGAGCAAGAACATCACGTTTGTCGGCTTTTCGTTCAAAATCTGAGGAAGCTAAAACATCACGCTTATTAGCTTCTCGTTCTAAAGCTGAGGAAGCACAAACATTCCGCTTGTTGTCTTCTGGTTCTAATGCTGAACAACCACAAACAGCCCCTTTGCCGGTATTGATCTTGTGCCACCTCTAATTGATTGTTTCTTCTTTGGTTGTGTTTTGTTGATATGTTGAGATTGCCTGGTCGTATCTGATATGCCGTTACATTCTATCTAAGCAATGCTGGGAATGCTGAAATACATGTCCGCCACTGTGCTATGTAAATTATGTGAGCTAAAATAATCTCTCATAGCTAAATGCACTTGTTAGGAACCAGTTGTTCCGTATCTAATTTATCTACTAGGAATGTGGTTTAAACTTTTAAAACGGGTGATGAGAGGATTTTGTGTTCTCTGGTTTTGTGAACCTAAGAAATTGGGGCAAGTAGAGAACTTAATAGATATACTTGTACAGTGTCTTAAAGAATTACCATTACAAGGAGTTATTTTGTTATCATTTTTAAAATTATTTCTTCATGTTAGAACTCCACAAATCAATTCTTTGATTAAGATTTTAATTCATTATTCGGAAGCCCAAATTATTTCTGTCTGCTTGTCTGTTGTTTGTTACTACATATTACTTCCTATCGTCTCTTGTAGTTTTATCTTATTTTTTTATCCTGTATCATTGTTACGTCCTTTTTAGCCTATTTTTAGACTGTTTTGTCTTGAGCCGGGGGTCTATCGGAAACAGCCTCTCTACCTCACCTCTGAGGTAGTGGTATGGTCTGCGTACACTCTACCCTCCCCAGACCCCACGCTGTGGGAATACACTGGGTATGTTGTTGTTGTTGTTGTTGTTGTTGTATTCGGAAGCCCAAACTATGTATTTATATAAGATCTGTTTTTCGTTCTCTCCGAGAACTTGTGGGAAATTGAAAATCTTAGCTCCTTTGGTCTCAAGCTCTCACCCTCTCCTGGAAAAAGTTCCTTTATTTGTGAAATGGGGAATTTTCGGGAACAATAACACATAAATAAATAGTAAAAAAATAAAAAGAGAACTTTTTATTCTGTGCTTCCAGGCTTTATTTGTTTTCACTTGTAACATTGATTTTATTGCAGCCTTCTCTTTCAATATTTCAATCTTATTTGGTAAATACTTTCTCAACATTGGCTCAACTCTCTGTATGTTATTTGCATACATGCAGAATACTGATCGGCAGTCTGTTGCACGGTGTGAGCCAGCTCAGAATGATGATACTGTTATTGAAGATCTTATGCAAAACCATGATGTGCTGCTAAGTGCGTTTAGATCTCGTTTGACAAAGCTGCAGGTAATCTTTAGCTTATGATTTTTTGTGGTTTGAGCTTCTGTTTACGCGTGTCACACAGATACTGGTTTCTGCATTCCTAACTTCATTTTAGATAAAATTAACTTTTTAGGAGAAATGCCAGTCTAATGTTGACAGCGTGGCATGGAATTCTTGTAGGAATTTGAAAAATCTTTTTCTTTGATACTTATGATATAGGAAAATCTGTTTGTGATCCTGTAATGCTTGAAGCCTCTAACAAGTCTAGTCTTTTAAACTCTCAGGTAGTTCGTCACTTCTGGGAACGGAATGACATCAGGGGCGCTATAAATGCCTTGAGGAAGTTGCCAGATCATTCTGTGAGCATTTATTGAAACTTCTGTCATAGTGGTCTCTTCCCAAATATTATATTTGATAAATTCTCTAATGTATTTCTTAAATTTATTTCCTCTTTTGCAGGTACAAGCTGATGTAGTGAGTGTCCTCGTAGATAAAATGGAGATTATCACTTTGGATTTGTTTTCCTGCTTGCTGCCTGTACTGTTAGCCTTACTTGATAGTAAGGTAGAAAGGTAAGTAGTGATACAACTCACTGATTTAGTTGTTTGTGATTGTATTAACTTGTTTACCTCCTTGAAGTCATAATAGGGCAAACATTACTTTCATACTTACACTGTCTTGATCTTCAAAATTGTGACATGTCTGCCTTTGCTTCCAGTTTGACATTCCTTCAAATATGATCTGAAATGCTGTTTTAATGATTACTGCAGTATAAATGGTGATTATTTATTCTTTGATTATATATCAATAAAGGAGATCATCTTTTCTGCATACTATTTTCTAAGGGGTGACCAATCAAGCTAGCTAGGGTGACTGGTTTTGTATTTCTGGAAAATAACTATATTGGTTTTCCCTCTCCATCCTGTCAAACTAGACGTTTTAGCAAATATGGTAATATATAAATTCAAAGGTTAGAACAGAAAAGAATGAACAATGACATATACATATCTTGGCAAACCTTGACATTTTATGTGTTACATTTTTAATAAATTTTTAATGTGGTGAAAAAATTTACTTGGTTCAATTGAAGCTAAGGAGATAAAAGTGACTATCTCAGATGGTTTAGTTGCTTTAAACAATTAATGGTTTTGTCTGTGTGGATGTGGGGGTTGCATTGCACACTTATTTTATTTCATCGAATTCTACTGTTAATTTTCTTTTTTCTGATTCCACTGTTAAATTTCTTATATTTTTAAAATTTCTTCTTCACATGTTGATTGCTTCTGTCTTTTTTCTTTTCTACAGGCATGCAAATGTTTCCCTGGAGCTGTTGTTGAAACTTGTTGCAGTCTTTGGACCAGTAGTTCGCTCAGCCGTTTCAGCACGACCATCTGTAGGGGTTGATCTTCATGCAGAAGAAAGGTAATGTTGCTTATGTGGTTAGGCAGCTCACTTTTTGTTTATCTGCTGGAATGATGGTAAATACAAAAACTTACCTGTCGTTAATTTTCTACACTGTGAAACAGAATTCAGTGCTGCAGGCAGTGCTTTGCCTATCTCCAAGATATACAGAAAACACTTCCTGCACTTATAAGGTAATTTAGAATCCACATTTTATTTTTCATTATTATGACTATTGCCATGATTTTATTTTATGGGTGGTCCAACTCATCCTCTCTTTATCTGGGATAGAGTTACTAGATTCCCATTAGAGCTTCAAAGTCAGAAAAATGGCAAGTAGTGCCTCACTATATTTGAGACATCGATTAAGGTGTTGTAAGCATGCTTCATATTCAATGATGCACAACAAACTTCAAACCTAGTAAGCAAATGAAAATCTTTTGGTTTCAACTTCATTGGACAACTGTTATGATCGAAGAATAGTGGATTTGCTATCATTGTGATCTATCTTCAGTTTTGTACATCGAAATATTTTTGCTTCTATCATGGTAGCTTAGTGACCCGTAAATCAATTGTCCTGATGCTTCATGATTAATGGTGTCTGAATATGTTTGGTTTGTGGGTAGGAGGTTTAAGGCTTGATATCTAATCACTAAGTCGGTATTGAACTTTTGAAATTTTTAAAGTAGATGGATGCAACTTGTTGTCGAGTAGACTTCCCTTTGATATCTTTACCTTCTTCTGTTACATATCTAATGCAGCTAAAAACCTGAAACTCCTTATGTCTTGATTTTGCTGGCTATCTCAATTTCGCTTACGTTCTTTTGTAGGAGAGGGGGTCTGTTGGCAAAAGGTGCATTACAATTAAATCTCCTACTTCAAGAATCATAGTCCAGTTGATCATATATGCTTTTCCTAATGGCTAAGCGAGACAACAGAATGGAAGTTGGCTAATATTCTCGAACTGATTTCTCTTTTCGGACACCCACAATTTTTCTCATCGGGTTTCCATGCTTGCTACCATTTTCAACAACCTTGTAATAGCAGAAAACTGGCAAGACGGAAATGCAATGTATGTTCTCCGCCACTGCAACTGGTTTGGGAGGCAAAGGTAAAAATTCTCGACATAATATTACCTTTTGGTAGAGCGTAGCATCGCTGTCTTCATTCAGATACGCGGCTTGAACATATTTAAAGTTCCTGGCTGTATGTATCCATATGTAAGTTGTGTACATGTATCTGTAATAGTAAAAAATGGATGAGATGTGTACATCATTTGATCAATGAAACAGATATTCATACATGCAGCTTCTCTTTCCATCAAAACTCAAATATTGTATTTTCTTCTCAAGTTACTATAAGATGTGATCAACTGGTGCTATTTTGAACTAAGCCTACGATGGTAAGCTTAATTTTAAATTATGACTTAGGTGAATGTCATTATACAATAAGACTCCTATTATGGAGTATATAGACCGTTTTCAAACGCATATGATACAAGTATATCCACACATCCATCGTACTTCATCTCTGCCACTTTCATTTTCTGAATGTGCGAGTTTGTTGACCGGTTAACACTCAGCCCTATACAACAAAGCTGATGTAACCATCATTTTGTAGAACTTGCCTTTAAGTTTTGGAGGCATTTTCTTATCGCGCAAAATGTTGGATGTGAGCCTCCATTTCATTCACCCTGCATTAATACGGTGGCTCATCAATATCCCCATTTCCTTGGATAATAGACCAAAGACATTTGAAATTATTTTTCTTTTGGATGGCTTGTGTATCAAGCTTCACTTTCACGTCAGCCTCATGCACCACACTATTGAACTTGCACTCTAAATATTGTGTTTTGATTCTGCTCAACCTGAAACCTTTAAATTCTAGGGTCTGTCTCCAAATATTCATACATTCTTCTTCTTCCTTTTTAAATGTTTTCAAACGGTCAATAAATCAACACAGAATATGTCAGGAACAATACTTTTAGAAATTTTATTAGGAAACAGAACTTAAAGTTGCTTTACTGATATTCGAAATGGCAACACACAACATCAAGTGCAATGCACGTTCAGTAAAAAGACTTGCATTTATAGAAAGAGAATGAAACTTGCCACCAAGTTTTCCAAAATATCTAATAAGAATGTACTATCTTAGGTTATAACTAAAGTAGAAATGACGTTCACAAACTTTAATCACAACGACGCCACAGATTCAGAGGTTAACTACAATCTTAAGTTAGTCTTCTACAGTATATACATTTAGCTAGCGTTTGATCATAGATTTCGGATCAAATTTTAAAGGTCTATTTTCAAATATTTTCAAGTGGCGAAATTTCAGTTCTCACTCACAAAACTTTAATATTTTTTTCAAGTAAAATATATGTTCAAACAAAACTTCAAGTTTCAAAAACTCAAATTTTTTCAAGTTTCAGCTTCAAAATGTACGATCAAACGGAAGCTAATATAGAAATGACATTCGCATACTTTTATATGTGTCCTTCACATCTCTTCTTCTTTTTTTTGTGTTTGAAGTTGTGCAGCTGGGGTTGGGGGGGGGGGTAATCTTTTGTCCATAGGATATATGATTGGTTCAATCCATTGGTTATAAACAAATGCTTGTCTTAGGAGATCAAATCACGCAATCCCCTTCCCTTTTCCTCTTTTTTCTGGAATTACTTGAAGTTAGAATGTAGAAAGGAATAAAAATTGATCAGTTTTAAGTTTATTAAAGTAACTACTTATTTAAAATTAGACAAAGCCACAAACATGTGTCTCAATCTGTTAAAAAGTAAGTATAATATAGACCCTAAAAAGACCAAGTCCAAGCATCAACTCTCAGAGATTCTACCTAGGTTGGTTATCTATTGTTTTCCTTTTTCTTTCAATATAAAATTGTCCGGTCTCAGTAAACCGGAGAATCTCTGAGCCTATTCCAATCGAGGCTGATGTATATAACTTAAGCATGTGGTATATTTTATATGGTTAAATTATTATTATCTACGTGATAACCGTTTGAGAATACATACAACGATTTCTTTAAATTTTGAATCAAAAATATCTAATAAAAAAAATTTATCATGTGTTCAGTGCTTAATCAGAAAGTCATAGTTCAAATATCTAAATAATGATGTTTACCAACAAATTTAAAGGTCATTAACCATTAATTTATTATAATCAGTCAAATTAATGTGTGGTATGCACAAGTCAATCTTATTGGCCCATTGGTCATTTCAAGTCACTCAAATACGACGGTCCATTATACGAGGAGTTTGCGTATCATTTTCTAAACTTCAGGGGTCATTTTATGTAATTAAAAATAACACTTTTGACCCCCCAAAAATAAGAAAAATGCTTTCACTGTTCGTTCGTTCGTCCGCAGAGGTGCAGAAGGTAGAGATATTTTTCAGGTAAACCAAAATTCTCGATAAAAACAAACAGTAGTAATCTCCAAAAAATTACAGAAAACAGTTTTCATTGTTTTCTCCATGTTTTTCTCTTCCACTAACCATTCTTCATCAATCATTTTCCTCCTCCTTTTCTCCTTTCCTTTTCATGCTGAATTCCCCATATCTTCAACCCCTTTTCTCTCGCTTCCTCTTCCCTAACAAAAAAACAAAAAAAAATTAAATTAACACCAACCCAAAAAATGGAATTGAAAAAATAAAAACAAAACTTTTCAAAAAAAAAAAAACCCACCAAAAATCAACCTTTTATCCGGTGGTGTTTCGGTGGTCGTGGTGGTGGTTGCAGAAGGTCGAGTTGGGCTCGGGTCAAAAAACCGAAACATTTTAGGTGTGGGAGATTAGAAATAATCTGGGCCGTCCACGTGGAGGTTGTGGATTGTTTGAGCGGTTAGGATGGAGGTGGGGCCTAGGAAGATGATGAATTGGGGTACGTGGGAAGAGCTTATACTTGGTAGCGCTGTTCGCCGGCATGGGACGAGAGACTGGAACGTCGTCGCATCGGAGCTCCGTGCACGGACTAGATATCCTCACTGTTTTACCCCCGAGGTTTACACTTATTTACAATTACCTGCCCCTTATTTTATTGATAGCGACAACACTACTTTTTGTTTATTTTGGTTTGTTCGTAATCTCAGCTTTTCTTTTTTCTTCTTCCGTTATGAAAGAATTATTGTTCTTTGTCGGATTGTTTATTTATTTATTTACTCTCTCCTTATCAGCCTGATTTTGTGGGGCCCATCTCGTAGGATAATTAAAATAGCATCCATCATTATTAATTCATAAATATTATAGTAATCTATTCTATTTAAACGAGACAACAACCTTATTTTTTTTCAATCATGCATGGTCTGAGTAAGTTTCACGTTATGTGCTCGAACTCTTCAAATATATTCTTGTGTCTTGAAGAGTTCACGCAAGTACTTTAGAGAGTACGCGCAACATAAGTTAACAACATTGAAAATTTCTTGTTATTCCCTCGTCTCAATTTCTGTGAAGGTTTTTGATTAAGTATATTAACATAGAAAGATGTCGACTTTTTGGTACTCACGGAGAAAAAAGGATGTTACATAAATTGAAACGATGAAGTATATATATAAAAAAGTCTTTTTTTTTTTTTTTGATAAATAGTGAATTATTCGGTTGTCACTGTCTGTCCTAGTACTAAAATTGAGTAGATAGAATTACAATATTATTGTTGACGTGGAGGGGTCGCCTTTAGTTATGTGGCAGGAGGAGTTTGGTTGGTACACTGTCAAGGTTGACCAGAATCTGAAGCTTTTTGTGTGTTATAATGGTGTTGGGGCCAGCCCAAACTTGTGTCCTTATTGATGAATGAATATGTGGCTGCCATATAGAGCAGTGACCCCAATGAAAAATGGGATCTTTTTGGTAGTGGTTAACGCATTTCATATGTCAATGTTTCTTTGGGCTCATTTGGTATTTAGTTTGGTAACAAGTTATCCCGCGATTTTATCTCAATTAAATATGGGATGAACTCATTCTAAAATTTATCCCGAGATTAGTTATCTCTTATCCCTCGTACCGTTTGAGCCCTTTATGTTTTAGTTTCCCACTACCAAGATTATCAGGTCTTTGCCTTTGAGTACGTGGTAGCCGGATGGTGCCCGAAAAATTGATAAGACAACTCTGGATGATCAAATATTTCTGTACTATGTTTTCCGGAAAAAGTTGCTAGCTTTATAGCTATATTGCTCGGATCCTCCACTGATCCACAAATGTTGTTGTTGTCGAATCTTCCAAACATACATAGTTTTTGAAGATATTTTTAAAGATTCCGAGCAAACATAATATAGAAGCTTGATATATATATATATATATATATAAGGTCATGACGAGTAAGGTGGTTAGGCTTTTCGTCCCCCCACGGTCTGCAAAATTATTGCCTTTCTGTTTACCTTTCGTCTTGATCAGTTGAGCTCAGAGTAGAATTCTTCTGCTAGAGATGTGATTGATTGAGACATGAAAGGCTCTTTGACCATCTTGGCAAAATTCTTTGTTGAGTAATGGAGTTGTAAAATTAAATTTTTAATATGAGAAAAGCTGATCACAAATCTCTGAATCGTAGCTTGTAATGTTTAATCACTTTTTAATGTTTATTTCTAATGATAGAAATGGACAAAAATAATGATTGCAAGTAGTAGAATTTACGTACTTAAAACTATTTGATATTGAGGACCATAGACATCAATCATAAGTTCTCAGCCATAATTTTCTCACATGTTGTTGGTTTTTAGATGCAACTAGTTGTAAAATGAGATATGTGGTGTCTTGGCACTTTTGACATGTTTCCTTCATATCCTGAATAGCAAGAGTTCAAGATGATAAATATCTTGCTATGTAAATGCACTAACCAGTGATAGGGAAACCATGAGGTATACTAATTTCTTTCATAATTGTAGTGCTCTGCTGACCTATGACTAGACAATGCATAAAATTGTAACAGATTAACTTCAATTTCTTTTTGTGACTTTGTGTTCTCCATGTCTAAGTTTGTCATACCTTTACCCATGCTCTAGTCTACTATATACTGATTTGAGTCATCGATGAAAAACTTTAATTGCAGGCCTGCAAAACCAGGTATGAGGAGTTACGTAAGCGCTACTCTGGAAGCACGTGAGTCAAGTTCTTCGATATCATGAGCTTATTTTGTTTATCCGTGAGTTAGTTACCATGGCAGTTATGGTTTCTGACCCATATATGGAGTTTTACATCCATCTTATGGAGTACATAGTTCACTGAGTTATTTTATCTTGTAAATGTGCTACTAGCTTATTCTACCGCCTGTCATGCCATAAGAGGTGGCTCCTTTAAATTTTTTTATATGCCAAGGGCCTTTGGAATGAATTCATGGTTTCTGTTTAGTTTTTGTAAATTGAGTGTAATAGGATGTCATCCTTGCCCTAACCAGTGTCCTACTTCTTTTGGCCAGTGCTTGGTTTGAAGAGTTACGAAAGCGACGAGTTGAAGAACTGAAGCGGGAATTGGTGAGATCTGAGAGCTCCATTGGGTTAGTAAATATGCTGCTTCCTGTTTTAAGTTGATAGGCACACACTTGCTAATAAATCCTGGCATTTTGAAGTTCTCATACACCTCCTTGCCCTCCCCCTCCTCTCCAAAAAAACACACACACACACACAAAATCGCGCCTTTCCTGGGTCTTAAATAGGGAAAGTGAAGTTGGAAAGGTAGGGAAAAGGAGAGAGAAAAAAGAACTAGGAAAAGCAAAGTCATGTTATCTTATGATGTTTGACATAAACTGTCATTAATGAATCTGATGTTTTGTCACTTTTTCCTGCATCTGAATGACCTAAAAATCCTGTTCCATCTGCCAAGTGGTTATTACATATTTTACCATTACTACTGTCTCAAGTTGCTGGTTCCTTTAATTATCTGTTTCCTTAACTCTTGGATTCCCATATTTTATCTCGATGCTCATTGTCAGGTCTCTTGAGTCAAAGATTGAAAGCCTAAAGGCTGAGAAAGAGCGATCTGGTCAGATAGACTACCGTTTGAGTCACACTGAATCTCCTGCTCCTCTGACAAAATCAGAAGATATTGAGTCTTCTGTGAAAGAAGAAGCAAAGGATGGATTGTCTGCTGGCAGCTTCACGCTCGACATCAGAACAAACCGGTCCCCCGAGTCTCAGGTTCCCGCCATACCCTCAGCTACAGAGACAGTTGTAAAGCTAGAACGCTCAGAGTCTTGGGAACGGGACAAAGCTCCAACTGCAAGCAAGGTTACAGAGGCTGCCAATGGAAACGGAGTGGCTGTGAGGAAGAGAAGAGGTAAGAGGAGAAGAAAAGACACCGTTTGGGATGCCAAAGAAGGGAGCATTGAGGACAGTGACAATGTATGTTCAACGAGTTTCGCCTCCACTTCTCACTGTAAAGAAGTACTAACCAGTTGTGATCAGAGTATTAGGCATTCTGTTGTAAGCGATCATAGAGGAGGTTTATCTAGGTTTAGGAACGATGACTTGATGAGGATTTTCAATTCCATTACACAGCATGAAGCTGCTATGGTCTTCAGGCATCGTCTTGATAGTCAGAAGAGGGCAAGATACAAGAAAATGATAAGGCGCCATATGGATATCGAAACAGCAAGATCAAGACTAGCCAACTGGTCCATCAAAACACCAGGTGAACTCTTCCGAGATTTCCTTTTACTAGCCAACAATGCCATGGTATTTTACTCGAAGAGAACGAGAGAATACAAAGCAGCAGTGGCCCTAAGAGACATTGTCACTAGAGCATATCGGGAACATTACAAAGGCTCTTACTACAAAGCTACATCATCCCTCCTTCCATTCCCAACCATTGGTAATCCACCTGGGAAGCCACGAAGTGTTCGCCCTCGCCCTTCTAAAGACAAACTTCAAGCCAAGTATGGCAACAATGTGAAAGACATCATTCCTGGAACACTAGGAAGACAGAATCATAAACCACTTGATGCTGATTCTAAGGTACCATTGCAATCTTTCTTATCAGCTAAGAAGGGCTTCAAGAGACCTGGAAAAATCAAGTGTGGATCGACTATCGAGACTGTCAATCCACCACAAACTAAAGTACAACAAGCTAAGGAATCCTCACAACATAATATTAAGGTTAAAAAGGACCATCGAATGAAGCCTGTAACCAAAGAGAGGAAGAGGGCTCGGCAAAAGTGATTTGCTGATTCCATGATCCTTGGTTACTTCATCTTCCCCTTTTTTTCCTTTTCTGTTTGGTATAGAAATTCTCTGTATCATATTTCAATTTTGTGTGGCCATTTTGCACTAGGCTTTAAATTGAAAGAGGAGAAATGCAGGTGTAATATAATACTAATGAAGTTGTAGATAATCAGCTCCAAATTTGTTTCCCATAAATATGTAACTTGCCCAAAGTAATCTGTGATTTTCTTTTTTGCAAAACAAGAATTCTCTTTAATCATTATATGACTCATTTCCTAATCAGAAATTAGAGAAAAGCTTACTTCTCTAAGATGGAGAATTGTTCCTGGACTATCTCTTCATGGGGCCCTACTAAATTCTGGATAAAAGGGTCTTGCAAAAGAAAAAAGCCCAATGATTGGACCTAATAATTGTGTCGTTATGGCTTCTTTTGTGAAGCAAAATTAAATGTCCAGTTGTTTAGAGTGTTGTGAACGTAAACCCATGTGTGGCTTACTTAAAAGGCTCGTTTGCACGTTTGTCCCTATTTTGTGCTGGTCTTTAATTTTTGTTCCTCATAACAAACATTTTTTTACCTTATCATAATATTTCACAAGTAATGTTTAGGCATGAGTTTAGTTTCTAAAGAACTTATGTTCGACTAGGCATAAGTTCGATTGCTAAATAGCAAAAATTAAAGACCATTTTACGGTAACTTTTCCGACGCGTGTAGTCTTTGTAATTAAGAGCTGGCTGACATTATTTTTATTTTCATAGATCACTAAATTTGTGGGCCTGTAACTATATTTCTCTATATGCAATTGTAGTCATTGTGTTCATCATGTGTGTATGTTCAAAATAAATGGTTTTTATTTCGTTTTAAAAAAAAAAAAAATTAATTTTGCGCATAATATATTTAAGATCACAAAATTAATGAACACTTGATACATTTAACATATTATTAATTTAAACCCATAAAAAACAAAAATCTTTTTGACTTTATGTCAAGTCAAAACAACACAAAATATTAATATAGAAGGAGTATTTACAAATCCTAATGGCCTCACTGATATTTGTTAACACAAATTTACTATTTTATAAGATTTAACTTCTTTACAAATCTCTCTTATCACCAAACATCAAAAAATTGAAATTTCTTTTATATTTATTTATATTTGAGTTCTAAAACAAAGAATCAAGCTACCCAAAAAAGTAGTCTTTCATTTTAATTTGTTTGGCCTATTTTGATTTAGCACGAAGTTTAAGAAAATAAAAAAGACTTAAATCTTGTGGTTAAAAATTAAAGATATGTCAAATGTATCAAAATGCCCTTTAATCTTATGCTCTTAGACATGTCATGTGGAAAGTTGAAATTGAAAAGTTGCTAAAAAGAAAATAAACATTCTTATTGAAACATACTAAAAAAAAGTAGGCCAAATAAATTGAAACGAAGAAATTAAAAATAAGAACAATAATATATTTAAGAGTTTTTATATTGGGCCCGTCAACGTGTGTGCTTCCTGTCATTCTTTTATATAGTAAGTGCATTTTTGTCATTCTTGCGTATTTTCTCCATTTTAATTAGTTTATCTTATTTTTCTTTTTAATCAATTATATATTTAAAAATTACATAAAAAAACATTATAAATTACAATAATTAAGAACTTAAAATATTTAAAAGATATTAAAAAAATTGGTGACTCTCAATTCTATCAGTGCCACATAAATTGGGATATATATTATTTAAAAATAATGTAAAAAGTAATATAAATCACAATAAATAACAAGTTAAAATATTTACAAGACATAAAAAAATTGGTTGACTCCGAATTCTATCAATGCCACATAAATTGGAGTAGAGGAAATAACATATATTACTTGAAAAGTATGTAAAAAGTAATATAAATCACAATGATTAACAATTTAAAATATCTAAACATTACATATCAAAAATTGGGCCGAGTCCCCAAATTTTATCAGTATAACATAGATTGAGACAGAGAGAACAATATATATTATCTGAAAATTATGTAAAAATAGTACAAATCGCAATAATTAACACTTAAAATATTTAAAAATTATACAAAAAATTTGATTGACTCTTTAAATTCCATTCGTGTCATATAAATTAGAACAAAAATGATAACATATATTAGGCCCGTGCTAGCACAGGTTCTTGTATCTAGTAAACTTAGAATTACGGCATAATAATTGTTACGTTCCCATTGTGCCCCTGTATTATTAGTACGAGTCTCGAGTTGGTATAAGATTTCGAATTTAATTCTTCTTAAGAAGAGAAAATAAAATTGTTTCAGTTATGCATATCTGGAGTTGCAATCACAGAATATTATTTCTTCCATTAAGTTGAGCAGATTTTGTGGTTAGCCTAATCAATAAACATGTCAAGATCAACTTACACATAATTAATTAACTAATTGGTGGTCAATAATAAAATAGATAAATAAAGAACTAAGCCAATAGGCCATAGACAAAAACACCTTAAGGCATAATTGATTAACTAATTGGTGACAGAGAATATGGAATAAGTTACATTTTTTTTTTTTAAAAGGTTCCGTTAGTTAAACTAGTTCCACATGCCAAGATGAACTTACATTTTACATCTTTAAATTATTTTTTAATGCAACATTGTGACTAAACAAGGATTAACACATATATATATATACTAGTTCTGGGAACGTGCATCGCACGTTTATTCTCAAATATTTAGTAAATAATTATATCGTAACACGATAAATTTTATACGGTACAAACATATTTTAATACTTTCTTTAAGCTATAAAATAAAAATAGAAAGCATACAAGAGAAAAAAGTAATAGCAAGTATTCGAAATCAGAAACTTATAAACTTGATATTACTTTAATGAAGCAGTACTTTAATTTAAAGACAAATATATGCTCAAACATATATTAATAGCATGCATATAAAAGTATATATTAAGCTCATAAAATTAACAATTATGTATGAAAATCAAATTAATACCTACTTTAGATCGCATCTTAAGCAACCCAACATTCGTCTTAAACAGTACATGAATGTTAAAAAAAAAAAACTATACATTATAGGCTCCCAATTTATATATTCATTCCACGAATTCTCTCAGTAAGTTTTTCTTTGTAAATCAAAAGAATAACAAACTTATAATGGAAATGTTAGAGATAATGATTTTACTACCTGAAAACCCATATTATTTGGAAAAGTTTCTTCTGAGTTGCTTTCATTACTGCATCATAGAGTATGAAACTTTAGTATCACTGCATAATTATACATGCACATAAAATTTCAAGTTTAACAAAAGTCATGGCTGAAAATAGCAATAATTTAGCTGAACTCAAATGAAAAAAATTAAAATATTGAGCATAATTAACTCATATAGAAAATGAACGGAGATAAATCTGAAAAAGGGAGAATATATAACATATTGAAATGGAGATTGTTCACTATATCATTGGAAAAAAATAAAGAAGGTGACCTTTAGACTTCTTTAACCTAACAAATAAATATGAGTAATTGTAACACATAAATAGGACTAATTTTACAATTAGTATAGTTTAACAGACATAATAAAAGCAACTTAAAAGGCTGAATACATTATTGCTCTAGTTAAGTTTTTATTACTATTTATTATAATGCAAATTTACTTTTTTTAAAACGTAAATGCCTAATAATTGTTACTGTTATTATATAGCATATTAGCTGATTCATTTAATTAATGAAGAAACCTTGAGACATTAGAAATTAATGAATTTTGTATATTACTGTTTTGCCTTTTGATTAAATCCAACAACGCTAATGTAGATTAAATTTCATACCATGACGCTTTCTCCCATAATAATTGTTATATTCATTACAATTTGAAGTAATTCTCAGGTTTTAATATTTTACATACGTGATGGGTATAAGTATGATATTTTATTATTTATTTATGAAGATTTTTAATTCTTGGACTTCATTATTTTACATTCATGATGAGTTAAGTACCAACTTTTGGACTTCATCGGTTAACTAAACAAATAGGAGTAAATAAATTGAGTGTTTTAACTTTTATAAGCATTAAAGTACAATTCTTTCATTTACATTTTACTATTTATTATTTTTTTAATTAAATATTTTCTAACATTTTAATTTAGAGCAGGGGTAAAATGGTATTTCAACTTTGCACTTTGGAGCTTCTCACTTTTAATAATACTAGTTTAGTGTACGTGCGTTGCACGTGTGTATCACAACAATATAAAAAATTGCATACAAAAGACAATAGAGTATATAATATTGCAATTGAGGCCGGTGAAGCTCTTCACCACTCACGTATTTAAATCATTATCTAATATGATTAGTGTACGCGTGTTGCATTATGTATTACGTTAATCAATAAAAATATATGTGAACCAAACATATCTTTGAAAAATAAAAGTCAACATTAAAATAAATATAAATTTTAATATCTTTACAAAAATAAAATAATACAATAATTGAGATATCAGAACAATACAATTAAATTTAATCTTCATAAAAAAAATTCAAAACCCGACAAAACATTCATTTACCACCAGTGTTAAGCAACAACAAAAAAATCTAGTAACAGAGTAAAACCTACAAAAAAATAATGCAATAATCGAGATATCAAAACAATACAATTACAATTAAACTAACCTTCACGAAAAATCCTCAAAAACCGACTAAATATTCATCTACAACCTGTATTAAGCAACAAAAAATAATAATCTAGTAATCGAATAAAAACTACAATAAAATAATACGATAATCGAGATATCAGAACAATACAATTAAACCTAACCTTCATGAAAAATCCTCATAACCCGATCAAGCACATCTACCACCTGTATTAAGCAGAAAAACAACATCTGGTAATAAAATAAAAACTACAACAAAATAATACGATAATTCAGATATCAAAACAATACGGTTAAACCTAATCTCTACACAAATATTCCTCAAAGTCTGACCAAACATTCATCTATCACCTATATTAAGTAGAGAAAATAACAGTAAGAAGAACAACAACATTATAAGGTCCTTCACACTTTAAATATATATATATATATAAAAAAAATGTTTGGTCAAAAATTTCAACCTAATCTCAATCTAATCTCTACACAAAAATTCCTCAAAGTCTGACCAAACATTCATCTATCTCCTAGAACAGTTTTTGAAAGAATAGTCGTCATAAACCTAAATAAAATGAGACATTAATAAAAATAATATTAATTGATTAGTTAAAAGAAATTCTAATCCTAAACCTAAACTCCTAAAGTTATGCTTAAATCTAAATACTAATAACATAATCGTATAAATAACAAATTTAACTAAATAAAGAGACACAATTAATATAAATAATATTAATTAATTTATCAAAAGGAATTCTAAACCTAAACTGATGTTTAAAGCTAAAAAACATAGTTCTATAAATATATATTTAATGAATTCTATAAATTTAGACTTCTTGTTATATATTAATAATAATAATTGGAGAAAAATAGTAAAAAGACGATTTTGTCTAAAGAAGAGACTTTAATGAAGGCCAAAAAGTTCAAATCACATTATAAGGTGCTTCACACTTTTAATATAGTATAGATAGATAGATAGATATGATATTTGATTTTAAAACTGAGTGCTTACATCAAATCAATAAATACATGATATATATTTACCTATTAAGTTTTATCACTCAATCATAGTTAATCACTTATATATTTTTGACTTATTAAATCACTTAATCATTCTAAGCTTCACATTGAACAATAAAAATTTATTCGCATTCAATATTTACATACATCAAATCATACTAATTTATCATAATTATCATTTATTAAAGTGTATATGTATGTTACTTAATTGTGGTTTACTTCTATAAAATTAGAACTGATCATAAAGTTAAAATCCTACTTCTGCCTCTGTTTCTAAATAGTATTAATCGTTAATATGGGTGGCAACAACTTGATGAATTCACATTAACAAGTAAAATAATTAGAGAAATAAACCTGCCACACGACACCATAGTTGGAGTCTGGAAAGAGAATATGGAATAAAGATAGATATTAAAGAAAAGCATCCCTTAATTATATGCTACTTAGTTTAATTTAAAAAGGAAACAATATGTCAGAGATCAACTTAACTTCACATTTTCAATTGTTTTTAATGTAAGATATGTGACTTAAAATATGTTGCTACATAGAGGGATGGATTATTATAAAGTAATTGCTTAGATTAAAAATTAAGGTTGCATCTACCTAAGGTATAATGATACTCCATCTGTTCAGGTTTATGTGCCACTTTTCGTTTCTAAAAAGTCAAACAATTTAAGTTTGATCGTGAAGTTGAACATAAATTTTTTAATTTTTTTTGAAATAAATGTTACGTATTTGGAAAGTTCATAAAAGTATTATAAGTCACAATAATTGATAATTTAAAATACTTAAAAGACAGCTGAAAAAATTACGGCTAAATATAGACTTATTTGAATCTCAAAATTTGAAAAGTGTCACATAATTGGGACGGAGGGAGTATTTGGGTGTCTAGCTGCTATTGGTCCAGATGTATAGAAATAATTGGAGATGAATTGATTTTATTTTCTTGAAGGACAAAGAGTTAATTCTCTCACTTCTTCCCAAAAAATAAAAATAAAAAACTATTCGAGGCACATATCACGGAAACATTATTAAATAATAAATAAAATAAATATAAAAGTACATCCTTCAAACCTAGGATTTTGTTAGCTGTGATTTCTACGTCGGTTTTTAATATAACAAATAACTAAATAAAAGACTACTCTTTATATCTAGAAACTTTGTTAGCTGTAAAAACACGTTCTTGGCTTGATTAATACTCTCTCCGTCTCAATTTATGTGAGATAATTTAATTCGATATGGAGTTTAATAAGGCATAAATGTTTGTGTGACTATAAATTTTCATTAAGGGCAATATAAGTATTTTAATGTTAAATTGTTATTGAATATAGAAATATGTCATTTTTTTAAGACAACAAAAAAGAAAAATGAATCATATAAATTGGGTCGGAGGGAGTAATACTTTTGTGTGATCTTTCCATTGTTTTTGAGGTTAATTGTTATATTGTTGGTTTTTTCCTATCAATGTTCAAAAATATTCATTTCTATCCTAATTACTTTAAGTTAATGTCGAAAAGTCTTACTTTGAAGGTAAAACACTCTTTATCAAAGATAGCTTTATTCTCAAAATTTGAATATTTCGAGACCTCGGATTTAGAATGAAAAGATAATTATCACCCCAAAATGATCATTATGAGTATTATCGTGGTTCTTCTATGACATATTGCTAGTATTATATTACATCGATATAGAGACCCTTCGGAATGAGTTACCTTTTTCTCCCCCCTCTTTTTTTGAGGTTAAAGTGAACAATATACAAGTAATTCATATAAATCAAATGAATTAATTTTCAACCGATCAAAATTATAAGATGGTTAGTACTCTATAAATATAAATTATCAGTTGACAACATTGTAGCTAACAATACTTGTTTTCGAACTGTAATATAGTGGCAATTACGACATTAATGCATTTTGGCATTTTAATGAGAAGCTTAAAGGAGTAACATTTTTGGTTCCTCGGTTATTGGTAATTATGATTTTGATCCGATTGATACATGACTCAAGGCATCTAATCTTTAACTAACTAAAATTTGTGTTTTTAGTCCTTTTATGTATGAAATGTGTTATATTTGAATTGTTTTAAAAGTATATTACCCTCAATTATAGGTAATAGCACAAGTTTAACATAAACACGTTAATAATCAAACAGTAAAACAGTTACTAATAATTTTAAAAATTTGTGAATATTCATAAACAAAGAATTAGAAGTGCACATTTCAAGAAATTGAAGATTAATTGTGTTTATTCAGATATTACAAGGACTAAACTTGAAGTTTATCAATAATTGAGAGACCAAAAGTGTTATTAACCCCCCACCCCACAAAAAAGAAAGAAGATAACCTAACCCAATACCAATGGTACCATAGTAGGTAGGGTAGGTAGTTCAAAAAAAAAAAAAAAAGGGTGTTAGGTCTAATAATTGCAAAGGAAAAGAGAAAATCTTTGTTCCAACCAAAATCTCTTTCACAAGACTCAAAAGCCTTATTAATACACTTTTTTCCTCACTTTTCTCATGTCCCCCCTCCCCCCTCCCCCCCAAAACAATGAAAAAAACAAGAAAAGAAATAATAGGGCCTATAATTGTTATTGTTGTTGTTATAAGGTCAAATAGAAAAATATCCCAATTTTCTCCAGTACATTGCTAAAATAAAATTAAAAAAATGGGTACATTGCTAACCTCGTGTATGTGTGTAAAATGCTTATAATATGGCATGAAAAGGAAGTCCAAAATTGCATAATGAAAAGTCACAAGTAATGGTCCCTTATACACAAAAGGAAACATGCACCCACACGCTTTCAATTCACATGATTTATTAGTATGTGAATATATTATGTCATGTCAAAGTGTGTATATATATATATAGCTAGTCCTCTTTTTAAATCTTTTTTTCCTTTCATATTTCACTTATATACTAGTCATGCAATTTTCATTTAATGCTAGCTTGAAATTAACGATAATCTCATGGATATATATCCATTTTTAATTTGAGCTTATAACATATTTGGTCAAACTTATTTTTTCTCCAAAAGTGATTATTTTTTCTCAAAAATGCTTATTCTAAAAAATAAGGTATCTGACCAAGTTTTAGAGAGAAAATAAATGCGAGAGTAGTAAAAGTTAAAAATGTAGTTTTTTCCTATAAAACAAAGAGTGTTTTTACTAACTAATCTCTTAATAAATACCTTGAAAAAAATGCAACTCTTTAATAATTTCTTGGTTATAAAAAAATCTCTTTATTTAAAGAAGGGTAAAATTGAAATAACATCATTAATGTCTTTTTTATTACTGTCTAAATGTTATTACTGTTCTTTCAATTTTACTAGTATACTACTCCCTCCGTCTACTTTTACTTGTCACTATTTTTGCTTTTCGAGGTCAAACTGCATGAACTTTGACGAACATTTTAAGATGTATTTTTTCATCATATTAATATGAAAAGATTGCAACTTATAGCATTTTTCGTATAGTTTTCGACCATCTAAATTTTAAATTTAAACAATTAAATTAATCTACTTCAATTTAGTTTTGAAGTTTAGGCAAATTGACCTTCGTAAAGCAAAATGTGACAAATAAAAATGAACGAAGGGACACACCCAAGGGTGTGGCCTAGTGATTAATGAAGTGGGATAAAGAGCCATGAGGCCTCCATCTATTCTAGCCTTGGTGGACAGAGTCACCTGGTACCTGTTGCTGGTGGGAGGTGACAAGTATCCCGTGAATTTAATCGAGGTGCGCGAAAATTGGCCCGGACACCACGATCATTAAAAAAAAAAAAAAAAAGAAGAAGAAGAAGAATAACGAAGGGAGTAGTTAAGAGAAAAGGAGAAAATATGTTACTATAATCTTACAAAATACAATTACATTATCAATTTTAGTGACAGAATTTTCACTAGCTATTTTTATCATCATTCTTTAATCCTAAGTCTTTAACCAACACAAAATTAGGAAAGGAAAAAAAAAACATTTTTTGGCAATCATTTAAATTAGTTGAATGTCGGTTCTATAAATTAGGTGTAGAAATGACCTAATCCTAGAAAATACATAGATTCTTAGCATATTTCTGGACCCAAAAAAGGAAAAAGTTTTTCTTCCAAACGAAGACATATTTTGGCACTAACCAACTAAATTGTTGAAATATTTCACAAAAATAAGGACCACGTAGGAGGCAATAATTAAGAAGCCAAAACTGTTAGTATAACTATAACAGCTCTGTCTACCTAAACTTACTAGTATCCCCAACGTCTCTGTCTGTATATATTGAGGTACATAAAAGTTCAATTAATACGGTACGCGTACTTAATTTTGATTTCAATATTCTATGTCCTTAAATTCATTTTGTGTTGTTTTTTCAGGATGAAAATGTATAAATTTAAATACATAGCATATGATTAAGGTGTTGTCTTTATATTTTAGTATTCAGTACACAAGATACATTATTATTTTCTCCGGTCCATTTTAGAAAGATTGTTTTTAGTTTGGGAAAAATCTTTAAAAAAATTATTCACCCCTAGAAAGTGAGAGGTATTTTCACCTAAGGTTAATGGTAATAAAGAAGATTAATGACTACAAAGAGGGTATAAAGAATTGAATTTTTCGCAACATTAAAATGTAATAAAGCAATCATTGAATTATATTCAAAGATGATTTTTTTTGAGATATTATATTGTTTTTCCAACATAATGGTCAAATTTTTTATTTGAGCTGAATTATTATATTTTTTGCGAGTTTCATATTTCAATTACAAGTTATTCTTTTTGTCTACCTGGACTATCACCATTTACGCATTAAAATGCACCAAGTTGAGTAAATGATGCTAATTCAATTAAGAAAAGAGAACAACTACTAGTTAGGATTGCGAAACACACGTAAAAATGATAGTTCAAATATATATATATATATATATATATATATATAAAGTGTATTTGACCATTAACTATGTGATCGTATTTTTAAAACTAAGATATTATTCAAACTAACTATCCGCGATTAGTTAATACTTGCTATTCCCTCCGTTTCATATTACTTCCTCCGTTCATTTTTATTTGTGCACTTTATACTTTGCATGCCTCTACAGAAATAATGACTAATATGAGTATCAACCACAATATTCATATTAATTAATGTATAGTCTTTGGTCTTGAAAAATGATTTGGGAATAGAGGTGTCGATTGGCGTGTTAGGCTGAATTTGAACGGGTTAAAATGAATTGAGTTAATAAATGGATGGACGATTAACCCGCCCAAAAGTTATTTGAGTTGAAATGCGCTAAAATGCGATCATAACTCAACTGATCACCCAATTCTTACTAAGTTTTAACTATTTTATTTGTTTTTTTATAATATATTAGTACCTAATAAAACTTTTTTTATGACTATATATAACATATCAAATAAAAAAAAAATTACCAAGAATTTTTACTAATCAATTTAAATTATATATCAACTTAATTTTCTATAATCTAAAATAGGCTAAATTATTAAATGAACGTGTCAATAATTCGTTCAAACTCAACGGTTAGGTCGATTATGTTTTCATGAAAATACTGAAACTGAACAAGTTGTTTCTAGTAATAATAAAAAACTTTGCTCATGTCACAATTTATTGTAGATTATGTCATTGTATTGACTAGACATATATGCCATATATGGGCAGGGAGTGCGTGTTTGTATTTTAATTTCCTATTGTCTTTGTATATAGTTACGGACACAAACACATCACATATATTTCATCCAGACTTCGATGCTCCAATTTTAGAAATAAGTTAGGTAAGGTTAGTAATACAGAAATTAATAATATAAGAATTATAATGTACGTATATATTAGTATGAATTAGTAATATTAGGAATTAATAATTATACATAAATTATATCTTGTTAAATGAATGATAGGTTATGAATTAGAATATGACAATAATAACATACTCAATGTAATCGCGTAAGTCGTAAGCGAAGTTTAAAAAGGGTGATGTGTATATAGTCTTATTATTATCTTAATGAAAGTAGAGATGTTATTTTCGAGTATAACGTATGAATTTGAATATTTGCTTAATAAAAAGATATTCTTACTATTATGAGGATTAATTTTATCATTTTAAAATCTTAATCTTAACTAGTAATCTTTTGAATGTCCCAATGATATAGAACATCTTTTACGGGATTATTACGTAGAAGTTAAACTTTATAATTTGTGTTTAATTGGTCTAAGTTTAGACTTTGTGTATAATTGGTCCAAATGACTCCAAACACCGTAGTGACACCACTACCTCAAAACAAGGAAAACAAAACTCACTCCTAATTAAAAAACCAAAATGTTCTTCTCTAGAATAGTCTTTCAATTTTTTTTTTTAAAATAATTATTTCAAATTCTTTTTCATTTTAGAAGTTCAATATAAAACTAAATATTATTTCTCATTTTATTCTTAATAGTAAGTATTTTTGAAGACTATAAACACTCTAGTTATGAGTTGACAACACATAAATAGAGTAACTATTCAATATTTTTTTTTATGTCTTACGATGTAAATAATGATAAAATAGTTAAAACCTTCTTTATTAATATTTTTTTAAGAGGCATGTAAAAGAGAATATAACATATAATATTAATTACTTATTCCTTAAATTAATATTCAAAACTTAAAACTGTACACTAATTAATATAAATATTATAATAAAATATTTACTTTATTTAATATTTTTTTTTTAATGAGAAGATATAAAATCGGACAAGTAAAAATGAACAGAATCGAATAAAATAGGAGCTTAGAAAGTGTACATGTATCATAATGAGATCTACATTACAAATCACATTAGCAAACATCATACCACAACAATATTTTATCTTTTATTATTTCTGTAATTTAAGAGTACTAAGTACATCATCAATTTTTGTGTATTTTAACAAAAAAAAGATTAAAGTATAACAGGTGATTACAGGTGCATTATTATTTATTACAGTAGTAGTATAATACAGAAAGGAAAGAGCCTCCTTAAACCGAGGTACTTTCCGACATTTTCGTCTTTCTCAATGACTCTTTCTTTCCTTTCTTGCCCAACTCTCCTTCTTTAACCCCCCCCCCCCCCCCCCACTGCCACCCTTTGTTCACTTCTCTCAATATCTATACTGTATCTATATGCTTACCTATACATACATATAGATTTGTCCCCTTTTCTGTTCTGTTTTGGTGATAAAGACTTGAACTTGTTCTTCAAGGTTCACTTTTTTTTCTACCACTGTTCAAGATTCTGGAGCTGTTGGGTGCTTTTTTTGCTCCAAACCCTTGTTGGGTTTTCAGTTCTTGAGGTATGTTTTCAATCTTTATTGGTTCTTGGTGGTGCTGCCATGGAGGTTGTTGTGTAATGACAATTAAGCCCATGGTGGAGTTGGGTGTGAGTGTTCATGAAAAAAAGATCAAGTCTTTTTAGAGTTTAATTAATGGAGGTTGCTTGAGCTGATCAGATTCATTAGCTTTTTTTTAAGTTGTATTAATTAATGTTAGTGCTTGCTTAATTAATTGTTTGTTACTCTTAAGTATTCATTTAATGGTTCATTGTTTGTAATCTTGAAAACTATTACTTCAAGTAACGTCTTCTCTTCATTTAATTTTCTCACCTTTTCTTTGAATTTATCCTAGTTTTTGGATCCTGTTGGACTCATTGGTTTCCCTAATAAATAATTTGAATTCGTCGTAGGATTTGTAAAATTTGTAAAAATGAGCAGGTGTTAGGGATTTCATCTGCCTGCCTGTGAGTATTTTATTTGGAATTTAAAAACTCTGAATCACAATTTTCTTTTTGTAGAAAGACTGAAGTTTTTTTTTGGGCAGGGGAGGGAGGAGGATAGATTTCTGTAAACCACTAATGTTATTTTCCACATTCATTTGTCTAGTTTTACATGGTTTTGGGTTCAACATAGATAGAACCATATGAATTTGTTAGTTTAAAATGTAAGAGTGTGGGTTGGACATTTTTTTGGGAGTCTTGATGCCGTGTGAGTTACAATTGTTGATTCTGGCATACATGAAAGTCAAACAAGGTGGCAACTGCAAGTGGAATTTGTCAACTTTGTCAAACGCCTGTGTGTCACTTTATTGTCATATTCTCTGTCACTGCATGCAAATTAGGCATTTTAGCAATTGACACCACAACCTCTTCCATTTTTTCGGTCGGTTTGTGGGTGGGGGGTGGGGGGTGGAAGGTGTGAATGAGTTGTCTCGTAGTAGCTGGCTGAACTTGTAATTACTTTCCTTTTGTTGATAAGGGTGGTCTACAACCAATTTGCGCACACCTCGACTATATCACATCACTTGCTATCTTCCACTAGGTAAATTTGTCTACCAAGGCTTTGGCAGATGGAAAAAAGTCACTTAGCGTTTTTTATCCTTGCCAGTCTACCATAGTTTTAATCCATTTCATTCACCTAACTACTAGTCTCCCAAAGTTTTCACACACTTCATTGCCTCTAGGGCACATCCATCAACCAGTAGTGACCCTAGAATGCAAAATGAACTGTGTACTTGTGTGGGTAACTCGTCATTTTGTGACCTAATCAGATTATAAAATATTGGTCCCTAGAGCCTTTTTGGTTTCTGTCCATAAAAGGTATCATAATAATAATTGTTTTTTGATATTTATGTGTGTTAATAACCCGTTAAATGGGCTGAGTGAAGAGAGTTACTAGGCAATCTTATGCTCATTTTAGTTTCATCCCGTTATGGTCAAACTAATAGCTAGCACAACACTCTTTTCCTTCTATGCGTTGTTTGCTAGATTCGGAATTCCGTTGGAGATCTATTCTAGAAATAATGTTTATCAGTTAGTGAATTGAAGAAAAGACATAAATGTGCAACATCTTTCATATCTATTTTGCTTAGATTCTCTGTTAATATTAGTCAGTTAATGTGTGTGCATTTGTTGCAGTGTTCGATGAGAACTTTTTCTATTTCATATTCGCCTCCAACAGGCATTTAAATTATGGCAGTGTTTCTGCTGAAGAAAAGGAGTGTGCTCCTTGATGGGGTATGTTAATGCATTCTGGTTTGGAATTACTAATGACCTGATTATCTGGCTAACAATGCATAGATTTATTAAGCATTAACTTGTGAAATGGAATTGCAGGGAACATGTGGAGTAAAGATGAGACAGCTACCATTTATGGGGATCATCTGTATAGTTATGTTGTTTATTGTATATAGGACCACCAATTATCAGTATCAACAGACAGAGGTATGATCGCATTGTACTGCCATTGATTTGCTAACATTTGCTACTTCTAATATTTGCATTTAGACCGTTGAATGTGAAAGGATAAGAGAGAACTTTCCTTTTATCTAACCGAGAGAGGCTGGCTGATACATTGGTGGCATATAAGTTTATATATTGACCTTCTAATTCTGCTTTACCTGAGTACCCTGATACACTGCTGCTATAAACATTTTCCTTTCCCTGTTTACCTTTTCAGATAGAGTCGAGGTTGGATCCATTTTATTCTTCGAAGGTAGTTATGTTCCTTGTTTTCTTTCTCAAAACTATTTCTAGCTTTTTGTACCTCACAGCAAAAAGTTGTAGCAGTAGGATTGATTTATTGAAATCCAAGAAGTTCTATAATTCATCATTGATATTTCTTGTTATCTAAAGAAAGATGTGCTTAACATAAATAAGCAACGGAGTATTATAAGTGGTGGAGTGGCCTCCAATTAAATTCACACCTAAAAAGAATTTCTGTTTTTTTTGGGTGAACTAATTTACCCCTAAAAAATCCTTATACCAGTGGTGATGTTTTTTATTTTTTCGACCAGGACTCTAGTTTGGATATGAGAAGTTTGAACAGTTTGCCGCGTGGTATTATCCAAGCAAGATCAGATCTGGAGTTAAAGCCTCTGTGGTCAACAACTAGTTCAAAGTCAAAGGAAAAGGTCTTACTCTCTACTCCTTAACTCTGAAAAAATAGAGCCTCCTTTGGATACTGATATCTTAGTAGTTACCACACTTCTCCTAGATCACAATTAGACCATCTCTTCTCCTCGCTGGGCTGTCTATCACTCTGTCCTCCAGGCTGCATGCATCTAATTTGTGACAATGTTGTGTCTCCATTTTCAGGCTAGCAATTCTAGCTGTCACAACTTGTTGGCAGTTCCAGTTGGCATTAAACAGAAGAGCAACGTTGATGCTCTCGTCCGAAAAGTATAACATCTAATTTATGTTTGTTATGGACAGCACTTATGTTTTAGTACTTTCTGACTTTACTACCTTACATATATCTGTGGCCTAATCTCGTGATATTCAGTTTCTTTCAGCAAATTTTACTGTCATTCTATTCCACTATGATGGTAATGTTGATGGGTGGGAGGACCTCCAATGGAGTAAAGATGCCATTCATATTGTTGCTCACAATCAGACGAAATGGTAAGAAACACACTCTATAGGGGATTAAATTGACACGGGCAGGTTTAAGGACAATAAAGGGAAAATTTTAACCACCTTGACTTGCAATATTTCCGTGATTTAGAAGTGCTGTTCAACTGACCTGCAGTGTGATTTCAGTGAAAGCAGAGTAATCTTTAGGCCACAAGTTGGTTGAAATTAATCTGTGCTGTTCATTAATTTTAAAAAGTTATTTACTGAGTACTGATCCAATAAAAAGTTGCTGGAAACTAGTCTGCTCCATAATAACCATCCATGATACCCTGCAATCCTTTGCTGAACAAATGATGACATCTTGTTCTTCATGAATCTTTGACATAATGAACTCCTAGTAGGATATACTAAGTTGGTCTCATCTTTGGGCTGGATGGGAAGTGTTATTCAACTTCTTTAAGGTCCTAGCATGCTTTTTATGCAGCGTTTTCTTCCTGGGATCTCTGCATCTAGCTTGTGGTCTATGCTAAATAATATCTCACCATTGTTGTGAATTAATCTGATGCAGGTGGTTTGCAAAGAGATTTTTACATCCTGCAGTTGTTTCGATCTACGATTACATTTTCCTTTGGGATGAAGATTTGGGTGTGGAGAATTTCCATCCTGGAAGGTAGGATGATTGCACGAGTTTGATGTTGGCTTTTCGTTTATCTTTTATTTTTAATTCACCAATAGATACATTTGATACAAGTCGTTCACTCCTGGTGAGTATTGTGAATAATATTTCTATGAACTCATTTTTTAGAAATAAAACAGATCTAATCATTTGATATCAATCCTGGTGGATTATTGTGAACAATGATTCTGTGAATTCCTTTTTTAGAAATATGCAGATGTAATCATTTTAAATATAAATCAGTATGAGTTTGTTTCTTTGTTTCTAAGTTCCTGGATATTTTTTCCTCTCCTATTTTTTCCCAAGCATTTGGTGTCAAAAGTCATGACATGTTTCCCTGGCATACCAAGGTTTGAGGAGATAAACTATTTGCAGTTGTTTCATTTAGTGTTTACAGTTTATTGTATTTACATTATCAAGTCAATGGAGGATTTCTATTGCTTACTCTGTTAACCATGCTTCCTTTTTTGTGGGTCTTCTTTCCTTGGAAGGATGGTTGTTAATTATCATAAAGCTTACAATTCTTACATGCCTATTTGCTAATTGTAATTTTCTTTCAATTGCATCCTATTGTTATTTAGGTACCTTGAAATAGTAAAATCTGAAGGTCTGGAAATTTCTCAGCCAGCTTTAGACCCGAATTCAACTGGTATCCACCATAGAATCACAATCCGAAGCAGAACAAATAGGTTCCACAGGTAAGTCCGCCTGCTGATCCAACCGTCCAAATTCAACCTTTTGGTTCACCTCCTTTGGGTGAATACTGATGCACAATTCCTTTTTGCAGAAGGGTCTACGATATTAGAGGTAGTACAAAGTGTTCAGACGAAAGCGAAGGTCCCCCATGCAGCGGGTACGTATAACACAATTATTGGATCAGACTGTTACGAGCCTTTGGGCATTGGTTGGTCAGGATAAGCTTTGGCATCAGTTCTTGATGTTCAAGTTGACCAGTGGTTGGCAAGTTGACCCTGTTGTATACTCTCTTCCTACAATTTTGTTCTACAAAAAAGATTTTGAGTATATTTAACTTCTCGAGTGTCTTGAGTTAGATGAAAGTTCTTCCGGGTTTTCTTTATCATGCATTAGCAGAATGGGTTGATTCACTCTTCTTTTACAGATTTGTGGAGGGAATGGCTCCGGTCTTTTCAAGATCTGCGTGGCTTTGTGCCTGGCATCTTATACAGGTAGAACTTGGTTTCTCTCTTATTAGCTGAGATAGGACAATTTTCAGGCCTTCATTAAAGCAACCCATACATACACTTAATGATAACATAATCAGAATAGAAATGTGAATTTTGAGGGTGTTGGATTTTGATATTTCGACTTGAAAGAGGCAGACAAAAGTATTTTAGAACTGTTATTGTATTGAGTGCCTGAGTTTTTGTCACTTTGTTTAGTTGATCATCTCAATGAGTGGTACGTTTTGAAGAATTCTGGCAACTTGAAATTAAGAATTCAACTGTTTGTGCCTGTGCTCTATGTTACGTTCTTCTTATTGGGGTGGAGAGCAGTGTTCTCTAAGAGATGATGGCTATGCCTGGTTTGTGTTAGAACTTAAACAGTTTTGTATAAATTGTTGCATCTGCTCATCTTATGATTATGTTTGTTTTCAATTTGGGTTGAAATGCTTGTATACTGTTAATGTGCTTTAAGTTAAATTAGCGAAGCACAGCGAGGTGTTTGGATTACTTTTCAACTTGCACTTTTGACATCTCGTGTGGACACACTATCCGCTTTCATTTTCCGCTCTCGTACTGATTCATCCTGTTTAGATGAGCTTCTAATATTTGCTCTTTCCTGTCAGAATGATCTTGTTCATGGGTGGGGAATGGACATGAAACTTGGTTATTGTGCACAGGTGAGTTTACTTCTTTGTGGCTGCGAATTTTTTGTTTACTTTCTTATCGACTTGTTAATATACAAGATGGACCTCTCATCCATTCCTGTGAATGCTTTTAAGCTCGTTTCATAGCAGACTATTTTTCATTAACATCCCTAAACCTGTTTGAATTTTATTATTGTAGGGAGATCGATCCAAAAAGGTGGGAGTAGTTGATAGTGAATATGTAGTGCACCAGAGTATCCAAACTTTGGGCGGGCAATCTTTGAAAAAGGTAACTCTCTATATCAATAATTGTGTTCAAATCCTTTTTGGTACCTCCATTCACTATGCTTTTGTCTATGTGCAGGATTCAAATCCTGAAGAGTCAGTGAAGGTATATGCAATTCTACTTTGTGCTTCGACAGTTTGATTTTTCCAATATATATCTACTGCTGCTGATGTTTTTACTGATTTCTTGTCCTTGATGATCTTCATTTTCTTTTCCTTGGCCTACAGAGACACGTTGTTGACGTGCGATCTGAGGTGAGATTCTTGCTTCTTTACACGACATCATGTTTTCTTTCATTCAATTTCTTTGTTTGATGACATTACAAAGCTTTGCATGGTCCTTTAATATGTGGTGTTTATGTTGTGTGCATTACAATCTGTCCTTCCTTTTAGCTCATTTCCCAGTATCATCACATTTTGCAGATTCGGAGACAATCAACATACGAGCTGCAAATATTCAAGGATCGGTGGGAACGAGCTGTGAAGCAAGACAAGAACTGGGCGGATCCGTTTAAAGCTAGCCAGAGACGTAGACAGTGGTATGAACAAAGGCGAAAATCAAAGGTTAAGAAGCTCAGATAAGGTTATCCCAAATTCAAAGACAACAAGTCAGAGGTTTTCATTGCAGTTTCAAATCAGATTCATATACCTTGTAATATGTTGGTTCTTTTAAAGCCCCCATCAATCTCATGATTAGTTCATTACTTAGATAGGTTTAGTTTCTCCTTATTTTTACGCTGAATGTATTTATTTATTTTCTTCTTCAACTTTATTTTCCTCAACTCTCTTTCATGTACATCAATTTTTTTTGTAACTAGCCTTGGGTTATTACCACCTGGTTTCTTCTGGTCTGGGGAAATTTTGCTCACTACATTGGAAAAGATAAAAAAATAGTCTTTTGATATTTCATATCCTCGATCCCAGATTAGTCAATCTTCTTCATGTTTGTGCCCTTCATTTGCTAAAAAGTCGACACATTTGTCGGAGGATATGTATACGATTCCATTTTGAACATACCTTCGTTCTATTAAAAATAGTTTAAATATACCTCCTCATTATACTTTTAGTTCAAATATATTCCTCCGGTAATACTTTCAGTTCAAATACATCCTTTTCATTATATTTTGACACAAATTTGTCCTTGATTTTGACGGAGGGACTCGTGTCAACTGTTAAGCTCAGAATCAACTGATCCACCCTCAATTTTAAATTCTCAATTCGTCTAAAAGTTCATTCGTTTAACCCATATCCGACCCACATATTTACTCTCAAGCACTTGTTCATCTCCTTCACTGTAAATCACAGAAAAAGCCTTACTAATAAATTTCAATTATACTAAAACTACCTGAAGAGCCAAACATTCTTACTATATTTATTAATTCTCTCACTACTTTAATTTAATAACTTAATATACTACAATAAATCCAGATACACGGATACATGCATAACCACATGGATACATGTTGTAACCCTTATATACACGCGCATACATGTTGTAACCCTCAGATACATATATACATGTTGTAACCCTCAGATACATATATACATGTTGTAATCCTCAGATACATGCGATTAAATCTAAATACATGCGGATATATGCGATGTATTTGAGACTAAACCATGTATCCGAATAGTGGATACATGCGACTAGACCCGGATACATGCATATGTATTTGAGACTAAACCATGTATCCGAATAACGGATACATGCGACTAGACCCGGGTACACGCGGATGCGATGTATCTAAGACTAAATCATGTATCCAGACAACGGATATACGCGACTAAATCCGAATACATGTGGATACACACGATGTATCCGTGACTAAACCATGTATCCAGATGCCTTTTAAGTGGTAAAAAGTATAATTCACTAAACTAATAATTAGGAGAGTAATTAGCTCTTATAGTGGGTTTTACGTAGTTTACCCTTGTACTAATGGTCTTGTTTGAACATATACAATACAAGCTCTAAAAATTTGCAAAAGGAAAGATAATTAACCCCACCAAAAACGGCCCAACTAAATAATACCCACCAAGAAATATCAGAATCCACCATCGCTGAATCTTCTTCTTTAGGGTTTAACATAAACCCCCTTTTCTCTCTCTCTCCCCCCTCTGCGTAAAACTATGAGTTTAATTGCAGGCTCATACGAGAGATTCATTTGGGGATTCAAGTTGAGATCCCCCAAAAACGACGATCAAAATTACCAACTTACCCCTCTCTTCTCCTTCCCTTCACACCTCTCACCAATTAAATGCACCGCCGTCGCCGGCTCCGCCGCTGTATCCGGCGGCGCCGACGAAACCATCAAAATCTATGACCTTTCTACTTGCTCAGAAATTGGGTCACTCCACAACTCCGCCACCGTTACTTCACTTTCCTTTTATACCCCTTCTTCATTCTCCTTCCCTCGTAACCTTATTGCCGCTGCTGAAGATGGTACCGTTTCTATATATGATGCTGATCCTTTTGTTCATCTCAAAACTGTGAAAGTGCATCGTAAGGGAGTGAATTCTATATGTATTCATCCGTCGGGGAGGTTGGCGTTGTCTGTTGGAAGAGATGAATGTATGGCTATGGTTAATTTGGTTAGGGGAAGGAAAAGTTTTTACTGTAGGTTGGGAAAAGAAGCTTCTTTAGTAACTTTTAGTGATGGTGGTGAGAAGTTTTTTATGGTTATGGATGATAAAATTTCTGTACATGAATCTGAAGATGCGAAAACTGTTCTAGAGCTTGATAGTAAGAAGAAGGTGCTTTGTGCCACTCCTGGGATGGTGAGTTTTTTTTTTTTGGACTGCTACTACATTGAACTCTGCTCAAGTTTTGTACTGTTTATTTGGTGGGCTATATTTTGATCACTTACTTGCTTTACTGATTATCACTTTCTAGAAGTGGGTTTTACCAAAATTATTCACTATGGTATCCCATATGGATGCCTACTTATGTATTCACCTTTTGTGGTTTTGTGGCTCTGTTACTTTTATGCGAGATCTTTAGACCTTTATACTTTGTTAAGAGTGTTTATGGGGTGTAGTAATATTTCTCCTCGTTGTTTTTCATTTTTCACTTAAATGCTAGTAGCATAATGGTTTGAGGTCCAAGAAGAAGAGGTTCAACCAGTAGCGAGTAGAATGGCCATTTGTTACTCTGTAATGGGAGAATGTTGGTAGGGATGTACACTTTTATTTCGTCTTAACCCAAATAACCATCAGAGAAGCTTACCTAGCTAATCAAAGTCCTCAACTGAAGTTTTCAGAATGCAGTTTGCCTATATCTGTTTCTTGCAAGTCCTGTCTCCTGTTGTTCTTGTTAGCCCAGGGGTGAAACACACTTTCAACCTGTTCATTAAGTTTCCAGGTGGCATACATGGGCTAATTGAGATAGCCTGAACTATATATTTTAAGCATGAGAATGTAGATGGGGTACTGTCAAACAAAATAAAAATCAGATATCATGACAAAAAAGAATAAGATGGAGTCAGGAAGCTTCATAGTTAGCTTGTTTTCTTAGGCATCATAGACTGTTTTCTTTCTATATATATAATGAGTTTCCTGTGGGCTTTCTGTTTCTTGTTTAATTTTCAATCCATCATTTTTTTGTATAACGGTAGTGTTTGGGTCAGCTTGCAAGCACTTCGACTAATCCACGTGTTACCTGCTTTTTTCCATCAATGCAGGTGGTAGGTAACTCTATGCAATAGAAATCACCTAGCAATTTTTTTGTATATTCCAGATTCATTGACACCAAACCACACCTTGGGTGCTTGCTATCCCATCCTTTCTCCCTGCATGTTGTACACTCGTTTACTTGTCTATCATCTTGTGCTTGGTGTCCTACCACCCCACTTTCAAAGCACTAGGAAAATATTTAGGCTTATATACATCATGAAAAGTTTAGTCAGAGGCTCCAGTATTTTTTTTTCCAGTTCTTGATTTACTTCTTGAAGCTGAAATGAATATTTTACAGCACGGTATTTTGTTTACTGGAGGAGAGGACCGGAGTATTAAAGCTTGGGACATTACTAGTGGAAAAATTGCATATAGCATTGAAGATGCACATTCTACCCGTGTGAAAGGCATTGTGGTGCTACACAAAAACAATGATGGTGATGCTGAAGATCATCAACACATAGTAGCATCTGCATCATCAGATGGGGTCATACGTGTTTGGGATGTTCGCATGACTAGCAAAGATAAGCCAAATCCACTGGCTGAGACCAATACAAAATCCAGGCTAACTTGTCTTGCTGGATCATCCATCAAATGTGAGTCTTCCTTTTCTATTTGAATTTTCCCCTCTAAATGTTTGCCTAATTTTAAATGATTCAGATAGTCACTGCCTTGAGTGGTAACTGCGGTTTAACTTCTGTTCTCCATTCTTTTGTGTTTTACTTGCTTATTAGAGCTAACCTGTCTTTTATCGACCAACTGAGCAGATCAGTGAAATGAGTACACGATTAGTGCCCTTGGCAGTTTGTTAAATGTAGACCAGGTGAATGAGACTTTGGATTCTTTTGTACCTTCCCGTGCCATATTGGTATTCATAAACTTTTACCTCTTCCAAAAAAAAAGACTAGGTAAATGAACCTCCGGTGCGGATCCTCTCCAGTTAAATCACCTCCACGTCGTCTAAGTAAAATCGCAAGGCTGCAATCCTTTGTTCCTAAAACATAAAAGTCACACAGTCAGTTTTCTTGTATCCCTATTTTCGACAAATCCAAATTACACAAAATAAGTGGTTTTGCTCACCCGCTAAACGACCCATAAGTTTTGGGGTGTGTTTAACTGTCAACAGTAAAGCAGTCACAAGTTTTTGGTTGCCATCATAGAGTTGTGTGGCATCAACTTTTTACTGATTAATTTACTCCTAATGTCTGGAAGATTATCACAATGGGTTTTGATGTTAATGTTAAATATATGTACTTTGTTCAATCTGGAAGCTTTAGTGAAAACTCGTGTGTATGGCAATGGGATCTGTAGAACATGTATGCTAATTCTAATTATACTTGAAGGTTTCTGTGAGTATTGGATTACTATTTTATTTCATAACTTCATCTCACTTTGGCATATTGGCTAAAGTTCCAATGTTTATTTCTCGGAAAATATTCAGCTATTTGGAAATTCTCACTCATAAGAGTGAAGCACAGAGCAAAATGAATAAAAAAGTGCAAATCCAAGACCAAACTGATGCATCTTGGTGTGTACTTTGTTCTTGCAATTTACAAGCTCTTGACCTGCTGCAAGAACAAATTCCAGAAGGATTAATCTGAATGTTAAATAGTAAACAGACATTAGGGAGAAGAGTAAAAGTGCCCCAATATTTCAAACATGGAGAACTATTAGTGCTCCATGTGAAAGAAAAGGGATAGCTTTGAGTCTAAAGCCAAAGATAAAGGACTATTTTGGGCCTTTTCTGGAGAAGTGTCCTTGAGAAATAGTACTGATCAGTTGCTGGATTTTGTTAGTTCCGTTATCTTAGATTGACCCTGAAAAGGGATTCATTAGTTCTTTTTTTATGCCTTTTCCTTTCCTTGTAACTATGCATCTACTTGATGCTCTTTTGTGAATGAAACATCTCACTTAATCAAAAAAAAAGGTGTCCTTGAGAGTTCACAGGAGCTAACCAGCATATTGTCTATTCATCTGGAAAAAGAATTACAATTGTTCAGTTGTAAACATAGGCAGGACAGCTATAAATTGCATGAAATTTGCTAGCTAAGTGATGAAACACTTCACTGATTTTGTTGTCATTGTCATTTTTCAGCTATGAAAAGACCACAGGTTGGAAATACTACTTCAAATGGACAACAGCTCGATGCAGGTGAAGAATCCTAGTGCTGTAATTTGCAAATGACAATCACATAGTTCTGCCATATTTTTCCTTTAAATCGCCTCCTCACCCCCCTCCTCCCCGAAGTTGTTAAATTATACCAATTTTGTTAGTTATAGGTTTTGGATCACTTGATGTATCTTTCTTGACTTTTTGGTTGAGATTAAGGTGGGTTAGTCGAATTTAATTTATGGTTCTTTTAATGCGTGTGATTTTAATGAGCATAATCAGGAGTTGTTCTTGTATTTATATTTTGGTTCCTTACATCTCCCTTATTCCTCTTTCTAACTACCTTCCTATAAATCATAGTGAAATCATAGTGATAGTTATATTCCTCTTTCTTACAAGTTACAAGAATCACAACACATCCTACACTTGGTAAAGACTTGTTTGGATGGTTGTTACCTATTGTATTGTTATTGCAAATACAATATTTTAATTGTTATTTAGGTTTTATGTAACAATCAAAAGAATCATTTTATGTAACGATTGATTTAGTGTGGTTGAGTGTTGCAATGTTCGAACAAACATTAGTGGATAGATATATTGGTACTTGTGTTGGTAGGAGATAGTCACCTAGCCCATACTGTGTGAAATTAACAAGGTGCGCAGAAGATGGTACATACATCACAATTAGGGAAACTGGGGTCTTTAATTAAAACAACACCGTTGATCGAAACTTAATTGGGGATATAGACCCCAAACTTTAAATATTTAATATATGGACCCCATTTAGGATTAGTGTTGATTATTTTCTGTGCTGATTACTCTTCATATGTTAAACACATTCTTTTATGTACTTATTTAAGATAGGTGGTGCTTCTTTCTGTTTTTTTTTTCCGGATGTCACGTCTCAAACTTCTTTTGTTTTCCTTTTATTTTTTAAGTATTAGTATCTTTACCCATCAGAACCAAAAAGTTGGTCCATTTGATACAATTTTAAAAAGGAAAACATTAAACTATTCTGTTTATGCAAAAACGAGTTAAAATACTTTTTCACTATGATTTTTCAAGATTAATTTAGTTTCTTTTAACTATATTTCTATTTATTGTATAAGACTTTGTATGCAGATTCCGATTAAAAATATGTTAGCAAAATCATTGCTCAAGTTTACCTCGAAAATTAGAAGAGTTAATTCTCATACCTCAAATATTATTATACGTTGTCCGAGTACCATTAATTAAATTTTGTTTTATTTAATTGTGTAAAAATGGGAAGAGGAAAAGAAAATTCTAACGGGTTGGTTTATATCTATTTTATTTATATTAAGAAAGAGTAGAAAGGATGTAAGTAAAAAAATGTTAATAGTGTAAAAATGGGAAGAGGAAAAGAAAATCCTAACAAGTTGGTTTATATCTATTTTATTTATATTAAGAAAGAGAAGAGAGGATGTAAGTAAAAAAACGTGAATCTATTCTTATAAGATTGATATTTTTATTGATATTTGATTAATGAGGATCAAGGATGTCGCTCGACAAAATCAGGGGTTTTGATTGTTTTTACATATAGTCAGGTTTGAATTAATGACTCTCATTATATGAAAGTGATATTCTAATCATTGACTCAAGTCACTCTATAAAAAAAAGGACTTACCTCTATATTTATAAATAAAACTATTATTTTAATAATATCTCAACCAAAGTATAGAAAGGGTCATACTATAGGGGAAAAAAGCAATGTTGAGAGTGTAAAATTTTACATGAAATCATGTTGTTTAGAAGCTCGTACTATCAAGAAATATACTAGTGAAAAATTGGATTGAATAACAGTATATACTCGAACAAGAAATACAAGAATCTTGTCCTTTTTTTAGTTCATCTTTCTCTTTTTCACCCTTTTTGTTCATAAATTTAAGTTAATATGTTAATAATTTTAACACCAACAATATTGTTTGACATGTTACGATGAGTTATCAGAAAATTATCTAAATAGTCCTTAATATATATATAGGTTTTGATTTCATTTGATCCTTAAATTTAAATATGACAAAAACAATTCTTGATATATTTCAAAAATAATCAATTTTGTTTTAAATGATACAAGGAGAATCACTATTTTTGTTATCAAAATAGACGAAAGCCTTTGGCAAATATGCACTATATTTGAGCTAACAAATTACAAAACAAAAATTATATCGTTCAATTCGATTTTAAAATTCACATCAAAATTCTTAGAGCTTGTTTGGATTGACTTATTTCAGGTGTTTTTAAGCCAAAATAGCTTTTAAGCACTTTTGTAGTGTTTAGGTAAATTAAAAAAGTGTTTATAACTTATAAATACTTGGTTTTAAGCTAAAATGATAAAAATAAGTCAAAAGCCAGGAACTTATGACTTTTGACTTATAAGTCAAAAACCAAAAGCCAAAAATCAATATAAACATGCTCTTAATCCTAACTTAAAAGAGCCATATGAAAACTTTCGATGTAGGACTAGGAACCGGAGAAAATTGATATTAATAGAGTATGAAAGAAAACTTAGAATGTCTTTAATTAAGTCTAAATAGATTTTGTATGGTGAAACTTGAGAGATGGTAAGTATCAGTTTATCTTAGTAGCAAAAATAACAATTATCCTTATTTATATAACTTCAAACTAAATTTTTTTTTTTTTCAGAATTAATAAGATTATTTTTGTAATATTAATCATTAAGGACCAAATGAAACTAAAAGTCCATACATTTTAAAGAGAATTTGATCATTTTCTCACAAGTTGCTTATCCTTTTTTGCACTAGTAATCGATTCTACAAATTTTCTGTAAACAAATATATATGTTTATTTTTAAGTAATTTGGTGCATACAAAGATTTAAAACCTTATTTAATATTTATGCTCGTACTAATTAATTAAAAATTAAAAACTGACCAAAACCACCCAATTTTATCCTTTCCTCTGTAGTGGAATTTTCTCATCACTTTCTTCTTCTTGTTTTCCTCGTTAAAATTACTAGAATAGTTCTTGATTTTTTCAAGACTCCACCTTTTTTCCTTCTCTGCTAAGCTTTTTTTCTCCTATTTTTGCTATTCAGATCTCATCTTCTATACTTTGCTTTCTCCTTTAAATTTCTTGTTTTGAAGCAAAATTCAGAGACTAGTAAAGTTTTGCTGAAATGGCTGGCCGTTATGATCAAAACCCTTTTGATGAAGAAGAAGAAGAAGCAGTTAATCCTTTTGCTGTAAGTTCCTTCTTTGGTTCTGTTTTGTGGTTTAATTCTGAAAGTTGCTGTCTTTCCTTTCTGGGTTTTCCTATTTTTCTGCTATGCAAGTGAAATTTTCGTTCTTCTTCACTTGGTCAAGTTTTGAGCGATTCTACTGGTCTGTTGTGGTGGTGGGGTGGGGGTGGGGGGTGTAACTAGTGCTATGCGGTTTAATTATGAAGTTATGCTCATTTTCTTTCTGGGGTTTTATTTTGTTTATTGGTTTTGCAAGTCAATATTTCAATTTCCTGTAACTTGTTCGAGTTTTGGGTGATAGGTATGTACTGGTTTCTTGAAAAGGATATAGCTTGAAGTTGAATTTGGCGGTTCGGGTTTTTATATATTTTTTGTGAAAGTGTAGTTTGAGCTTTTTAATCCAAAAAAGAAGAAGATGGAAGTGTAGCTTGTGTTTTCTATTTCCCATGATTTGTTGGATTGGTTGATTTGGAACCATCTCAAGTTGTGTAGTTGATTTTTGTGTAGGTTGACGTTTTCTTTGGGAAATATTAAAATATACTATTATGTATTGTTATATGTACTATGATTAGCAAAAGTTGGAAAGTTGTTTAATTTTGGTATTCTGAGATATGAACGGAAGCTCTTTCCTTTCATTGAGTCAAGCTCTGTATCTGTGATGTCGTTTTAATGGTGTCTGAACAGTTTAAGAGTTGGTGTCTAAAGGAAAATGGTTCCTCGATTTCATTTCAAATGTCTTCCATTATGCAATTGGTAATAATGTTTCTGGTCGAGGTGGATAAGAAAATCCAGGATCATATATGTATCCGTTCCTTGGCTTAACTTTGTCAGGTACGTGCAATCTGATATAAATGATTGGCATAAAGATTATTGTAGTAGAAGTGATGAGTTAATTTCTTTTTGCTTTGTACTATAATGCACGGATGCCCCAGTGCGGAGGTGTGAGAGTTTGGCTATGAATTGTTTCAGCAGAGGTAGAGGTAGGCCGAAGAAGTATTATGGAGACGTGATTAGACAGAACATGATGCAGGTTCCGGTTACCGAGGACGTGACCTTAGATAGGGGGTTGTGGAGGACACTGATTTTAGGGTAGAAGGTTGATAGATAGTAGAGCATTGTCTCAGTTATCTTTCCATTCTAGTAGTTGTAGTTTTACGCTAGCAGTTTCTTGTCTTTCCATTTTTGTTACTATCTGTTGTTTCTTGTACTTTGATTATTATGGTATGTTTTGTAGCTGATGTTCCTTTTTTAGAATGCTTTGATATGCTTTCTAAAGTATTTTTTTATGACTTTTCGCTTCCGCTATTTCTTTTTCCGCTGCTTTGATTTTTTTTTTTCTGGAGCCGAGAGTCTATCGAAAACAATCTCTTTACCTCCCAAGGTAGGGGTAAGGTCCGGGTACACCCCACTTGTGTGAATACACCGGGTATGTTGTTGTTATTGTTGTAATTTCCATCATATTTGAATATGAGAACCCTCTAATCCTTGATGTGTTTTAACATAGGATCTTCTGTCCTTAGTTATGTAAGTATAGTGAATGATGTCGCAGTATCATTTTAGATAACACATCACAGGATTTTAGATATTTTTGCACTGATCTCCTCCTGTGCATGAACATAAATTATGACATCTATGTGTGCAAGTGTTGGATAATGTAATTGTTTTTGTGTAACGGTCATTATTATCTGAAATTTGTTGCAGGATGGTGGAGGCAAAGGGAAATCTTCAGGGCAATCAAAATTTAGTGGAGGTGCATTTTATACCACAGTAAGTTGGATATACTTTTCTATGTCGTATCTGTCTATCTCAGTCTGCTTACATCAGGGTTAGGAATCCAAATTTCCTTGTTTTGTTAAAGAGATCAATATTTCTACCTTTACAAACTGCAGTTGGATCTGAACTAGGCATTTGCTTATGCTTAGTCGCTTTATCTTCTGTAACCTCCGTCTTTGGGATTCTTATTTGTTTTTTTTGTGTGGTTGTGGGGGTTGTGGGGTGGGTGGGTGGGTGGGGGGAGGTAAAGTAGAAAGGAAGAAAGAAGGGGTAAATGTTGGATTTGTTTCTTCTGTTGAGTGTTTGAAGTTGCTATGTGGATAACATCTCTTGCCATTTCCTCTTTATGTATTATCTTAATCTTTTTCCTTTTATCAACCTTTCAGTCTGGGAGTGTGCCTCCAGCAACAAACTCCAGACTTTCACCCCTTCCGCCAGAACCAGCTGATTTCTATGATCGCAATGCGTCAATTGATATTCCTCTTGATAGCGCTTCGGTAGTTGGAACTTTCGGAATCTTTGTGATGATTTGTCATCTTTATCTTATTTGACATCAATATATGTGATGGTTTCTTAATTGAAGTTAGTTTGAATTACAGGACCTGAAAAAGAAAGAAAAAGAATTACAGTCTAAGGAGAATGAATTGCGGCGGAGGGAACAGGTATGGAATAATGAAAATTTGAACTAGTGTTTAATAATCACACCCTTTTTCTTGGTGATGTATGTTTCTTTTTTTTTTTTTTGTAATTTGTATATTTCCCCTATAAGATGGCTAGATTTGTTAGTTTCCTCCGGTAATCCAACACTAATTTTTTGTTTCCCTCTTCTTTTTTCCTTCCAAATAATGTAATTTCTGTATTTCCTTTTGGGGCTTTATTATGGTTTATTTTCTCTTTTTTAGAATTGCGCTTACTTCTTATACCTCTGATAGACATGGCCGAATTGCGAACTTGTTCTGTAGAATATTCTTGAAAATAAATGGGAGCTTCCCTAGAGCATCTGCCATAGAAATTGTGGGTTTACTGTTTGTGGTATAGTCATGCTTGCAGCCAAGGGGCTTCTTTTTGCCGTCCTCTCATTGCAGTGGTGTGATGGAGAGACTGGTTGGAAGCATTTGTTATAATCAGATCAAGGATTTGTTTAGGCCTTTTCTTGTTTTGAGCCAGAGGTTGTGGGTTCATCTGTGAACTTGTCATAAATGTCTACTTTCTCTAATTTGGAATGAATTGCCTTATATTATGTCTCTTGATGCCCACGGCTCTTCTTTCCTCCTCTTCCGTTATAGTGTTATTGAACCATTAGAGCTGAAAATATCATTTCCCTCTATTTGCACCTCAGCTCTTCGTTGCTGGTGTATCAATTTCATTTTTCACTTATCTGGTTTCTCTTTGTTTTGTAGGATCTAAAAAGGAGAGAAGATGCTGCAGCAAGAGGTGCTTTTTTGCTTTTGCTTCAATTTTTTATTTTTTATTTTGGTCTTTTATCCTTCTGCTATCCTTCTTTTTGATCTTCCACGAATATTCACTCCAATATTGGTAGACATTTAAACTACTAATATGAAGGGAGAAAACCATATATAGTTTCTAATTACATATGAAGGAAGAAAGATAACGGGACATTCTTCCGCTATGTTCCTGATTGAGCCTTCTGATTTTTATCTAGGGCTATTTTTTTTTCCGTCCTCTTATACTTCGCATACAGTCTCCACCATTCTTTCCACATTTGAAGTAGAATTTTGCTGTTCAAAATGCAACTTTCAATTCTCTGATTTCCCTGAGTAACTTGCAAGTTTTGTAGAATATTGTATTCCAGATGGAACTTCTGTCCTGTGATTTATGCAGTATCTTACAAGTTCAGTTCATCTTTGAGTTGCAGCCGGCATTGTTATAGAGGAGAAAAATTGGCCTCCATTCTTCCCAATTATCCACCATGATATTGGGAATGAAATACCAATTCATCTTCAAAAGCTACAATATGTTGCATTTACAACGTTCTTAGGTATGTTAACTACTGCTTACCATATGTTCGGTTATTCTATTATGGAACACCGTACGTGGTGTATACTTTATTTGTGTTTTTGTTCTAATATATTGTTCCCTCCGTCCAAAAAGTTGTGGGGTTCGGAGCGAGTGTGTCAACACATCTAATCCTACCATCAACTCCTTGATTCGCTTAAATAAAATTTACATATTTAAAAATTACGTAGAAGTACTAAATCCCAACTTCTTGTAGTAGAAAATATTTAAAGAAGTTCGGATAGAATTGTTAGAAAAATAGTTGGACTCAAATAGTAAAGTGCCAATCAAATTGGGACCAATGCAATAGTTGTTTTTGACTTAAACAGTAGTTCCTTGGAATTTTACCGTTGCAATCAACAATCCAACATGTGGCATGCTTTCCTTTTCTCATCATTTGTACACTTGGGATATAAAGCCTTCTTTGTTTACATTGTTTTCCTTTTTTTTTATTGATATTCTTCTCCAAAAGTAAAATGCCGTATATTTTCTTTTTTATCCATCATTGAAGCGTAAAGAATATAAAGTAAAAAATAATGAGAAAATGAGGACCAAAAAAAGCCAGATCCTCATATAATGCTTTTCTGGATGCCTTCAAGGAATTAGGTACAATATTATAGAAACTAAAAAGACCCTAGTTTAGTCTGCATAGAAAGAAAAACTGAGATTTGAATTGATAACCCTTCACTTTTTCTTCCCCGTTTCCATGTTAGTTGGACTCAAAAATTTGCACATACCAATAAGAGCATAAGTGTACGGTCGAGGGAGGAATTTCTTTTGCCAATTTCTAGTGTTTTTCGAATAATCTTCCTGTAAGGGCCAATATCTCCATGTCACACTTGACTGGCAGACAAATGAGGTCCCTCAAGCTATTGGGGTTTAAATAGCTAAGTTTACATGTCTTAGAAAGGAAAGGAAATCAGTACAAATCAATACCTAATTACAATAAGAGTAAATCAAGCTACCTACAACATTTACGTATATGCTAGAATATTCACAGGATTCTAACAGGATCCATATGGTCCAGCTCCCTTTTGATCAACATTGTAACTGATCTTATCATGAAAATTGCAACTCAAACAAGCGTTTGCTAGTATTTAGTTGTTGAATAAAAATTCGTTGCTCATTATAACTTGATAGATCTGTCTGTCTGGAATAATTTTTTTTAAAGATTCTTTTGATTACGTTTAAGTCATTTTGTGCTGTATTTGAGTTTCTTGTTTTTCTCTTGCTAATGAGATATATGCTGATTGTGAACAGGACTTTTTGCATGCCTATTATGGAACTTTGTAGCTACCACTACAGCATGGATTAAAGAAGGAGGTACATCAAATCGGCATGTTCCCCTGTCTCTACATGTAATATCCGATGAAGTCAGAGTACTTACTTTAGTTTTTGTCTGTAGATGTAAAGATCTGGTTCCTTTCTATCATTTACTTCGTATCGGGTGTTCCTGGAGCCTACTTCATGTGGTATCGTCCTCTATATCGTGCTTTTAGGTAAATTATCTGTCTTTCGGAGAATTGAACTGATTTACTTCAGACATCAAACAGTTTTTGAATATGAGAACTGATTTTTTTGTCGGTTGTTTTTGCTGAAGTGTTATATTCGAAAATTTTGTCAATGTGGCAGAAAACTGATTCTTTACAATTTTGCCTACGCCTTTTATCCCCCTGTTTGTACTCTTCTTTTCCCTCCCCTACTAATCAAGGTATTTGTCACAGAACTGAGGGTGCCATGAAGTTTGCGTGGTTTTTCTTGTTTTACTTGGTAAGTTCCTTACGTGAATGACATGGGAATGGGTACTTCATAAGGATCCTTCAAAATACTCTAGAACTTGCAAAAAGGTGAAGGTAGTACCGTACTGGGTACATACCTGATACCTGTACCTGAGTCCATGTTACAAAGTCAAAGGTTTTCTTAGATATCTGACTCAATTGTGCAGCTGTCATAGATTTTTTACTGTTTGCAGGTTCACATTGGATTCTGCATCTTTGCTGCTGTTGCTCCTCCAGTAGTCTTCAGAGGAAAATCCCTTACGTGAGTTCCATATTGCATTTGACTTCTCAAAAGAGTTGTAAAACTACATCCTTCAAAGTTATTTTGAGATGCTTAAGCTTGCCTCCTAATCCCATTCTTTCTCACTTTGAACATGCATCCTAGACGGATATTAGCCTTCTTAAAGCTAAGTTTACGTAATTTATTAATAAGAATACCAAGACTCGAACAAATCCACAGTTTCTAGCATACTAGTTACATAATTCCCTTTCAACCAAAACACTATATTCTGCCTTCTTAAAGCTTATTGCTTTTGAATTTTTGATCTATATAGTAGCTAACGGTTAAAATGATCTTATGTTCTGTTATTTGTTGGAACAGAGGCATCCTGCCTGCGGTAGATCTCATTGGCAAAAATGTACTTGTTGGGGTGAGTTATGACTTTTTTTGGCACAATCCATAGTATCTCTATCATACCTTTTACACCTTTTTGTTAGATGGACTGACCTCTTCATTAATTTGAAGAAGAAATATGGAAGAACAGAACCTACTCAAACTTCTTTCTGATGAAAGTTTTAACTAAGCTATGAAAGTTCTGCCTATTAACTAACATGCATCTGTTGTCCTTCCCTTATTAGATTTTCTACTTCATCGGTTTTGGGCTATTTTGTCTCGAGTCATTGCTGAGCATTTGGGTTATCCAGGTCAGACTCATTTTCTGTTTCTCGACTTATCAAGATATTGTTTTTACTCGAGCCTAGAATCTGACCTCTCGGTTTACGTGTACTCTCATAATGCAGCAAGTATACATGTATTTCCGAGGAAGTGGTAAAGCTGCACAGATGAAGCAAGAAGCTGCTAGAGGAGCCCTGAGAGCAGCAATATAATGAGGAAGGATGCCATTTGCGTCCCGTTTGCCTATGAGTTTATTTCAGTTGGCTGATATTCTTGTTTTCAATATGTTTTGGTTACTTCAGTTAGGAAGATATGTTCGTTTCATCTGTTAGAAAAAATAAAATAGAATCCCTTGTATTATTGGAGACGCAATCTTTGCATGTTTAAATTGATTTAGTTTGTCTTGTGATTAACTGATTTGAAAGTACTTCTTGCAGAAAATTGATTTAGCTTGTCTTTTTAGTGACTTGAATTTTAGTTGAAACGAAGCAGTGGAAACAATTCCTCATTGTGAAAAAAAGGGAATTTTGTTTTCCTAACAAAGGCAAAAATTGCTAATTAACCCCCAAATTTATTTAAGTTTTGATTAACAGAATTACTCGATATCTGTGTTAGGGGAGGTATTAGGTACTTGGTAAAATAATCGAGAGTCGTCTGGCTCAAAAACAAGTCTGAATGTAAAGCTGGCACCGCGTTTACGAGGAAAGACACTTTCTACTCACACAACACTCATTTGATATAAAACCAGATTGCAATGAACTGCTTAACACTGTGACAGAGCCATCCTTGTTTAAGAAGTGTTAATTAGGTAAAAATAAATATCTACATATGCTATACTATATGGAGTAAATTTTTCGATTTCCTCGAATATTTATTTCTTTATATATTTTACTCCTTTTAAGAAAAATTCTAGTTTCGCCACTAATTCTATAAAAAAAATTCTTCTTAATCAATCTATAGAGTACTTCTTTTGTTTCATATTAGTTGACTATCTTACTAAAAATAGTTGTTTCATATTAGTTGTCCACCTTAATAAATCAAAAAAACATTAATTTTTTTTTCCATATTATCTTTGCAATTAATTCTTTTTGAAAGTGTTCACATTTGTTTGTAAAGTTCCAAAAGAAGTTTTTTAAGGGGTGAATCAGTAAAATTATCTTTTTATTTATAATTTCTTAACATGCGTGTAAAAAAAAAGTGACCAACTAATATGAGACGAAGAGAGTATAAGATAAGGTTACAATTAATGAGGAGCTGGTGCCATATTAATGAAGCATTAATCTGATAACAATATCCCACACCCTCTTCATGTTATTAGTCAATGTGATTAAATGTAGCTAACTACAAACATCTTTAATTGAGCCAAATCTATTAATTTATTTTTCACACTTTAAAATTTTAGATGTACAAGTGCCAACATGACATTCGAAGATGCATTGAACTACATTTATAACCCTCTCATGTCTTCTGGACCACATATACTAAGGTATATCCATCAAATAGTGATGGAGTCAAAATTTCATCAAAATTTTTTTAACGAAGGAAATTCAATTGAACCCGTAGCTCCGCGACTGCCTTCAAACTATAATACATGGGTCCCAAAATATTAGTGATTTTAAACAAATATTAGGTTTTAGAAAATAAGAAGTCATTTCACTAATATTTTTCAAGAATATGAAAGCTAAGATGAAGAATAAATAAAAGTAACATCCCAATCCCAAACACAAATATCTCATCATTAATTCAGTTACTTATATTATAACTGCAGAACTTAGCTACATGATATAGTGTTCCACATGATATAACCCATCACAAAAAAAATACAAACATCATCCATGATCAAAATATAAATATAGTAACTTACTTAGCTATATAGGATCAATGCCCATTTATTTTTCTTTTAACAATAAGCAACACATTTCTTCTTGCAATCCATAGTACATCCACCAGATCCACCACCATATCCATACCCTTTACCAGCACTAGAATATGATTTGTAACATTTTGCTGGACACTTCAATTTCTTTCCCAAACATGGGCCTTTTTCTTTGCACACAACACTGGCTGGTGTGACCCCACCTTTTCCATATCCACCTTTTGGGCCTCCAAATCCACCACCAAATACTCCTCCTCCAAGCCCAGGAATGTTAAACCCTCCTCCAGGCCCAAATATCCCTCCAAACGGCCCACCACCACCGTTGTTATTTCCATTATTATTCCTGGCTCCGCCACTGCTTGTTCTATTATTCCTGGCTTCGCCACTGCCTACACCTTTCTTCGTCTTTTCGACGACGTGGTTTTGTGTGTGGATGTGTCTTGTAGCAAAGGTGGAAGTGAATGTGATGATGAGCAAGATAGCTAAGAGAGTGAGGGTAGTTATGAAGTTTTTCTTCATGTTTTTTGTTTTTGTTTTTTTTGGCTTATGTGAAAGAGAGAGGGGAAGAATGAGTGATATTTATGGGAAAGGGAGGTGGAAAAGCATTGAAGAAAATAAGGGGAGAGGGAAAAGAAGAAGATTGTTATAAGTGGATGGTAGTTGAGACACTTTGATGAAGACTTTATAATAAGAGTAGGGTGGGTGCAATTTATTACACTATAGTACACAAGATTATATATTATGTATATATAGTTACTCCCCTCTTTTAATGTGTGTTATTAATGTTGTGTTAAGAGGTCTCAACATGTACAGTAATAGAGATAGAATTTTCGTAAAAGACGTTGAACATCTAAAAATATAAATTTTCAGTAACGCTGTTAAAATAAATCCTCCTTTATCTCCAAGTTTTGGCCCTGAACACGTGTATATATTTCTATAGGTGTAAGCATGTAAGGGAAGGGACTTATCATCGAGAACATGTGATAAGATAGTTGAGATTTGTCAATCACTAACAAGTTTGAGTTTGAATTTCAAAGTGAAAAACTTTTGACGAAAAGTGTTACCTCACAATAAGTTTACTCAACCTGAATTTGAATTAATCGAATCGTTTCAAATATCATATAATTAAATCGCAAAAACACGAAAGGTTTAATATGAGATTGGGGGAAATGGATATAGTAGGGCCGTGCTAGACAATTTAGGGTGGACTATAAATTAGGCATATGTCAGAGTTAGTTTTTTACATTAATAGATACAAATTAATATGAGTAGGGGTGCACAAGCCAAAAAGTCGAACCAAACCGACAAAAAAAAGATTTATTAGCTATTCTTGATTTGGTATTGAGTAAGAAAAAATTGAACCAAAACGGATATATAAATATATAATTTTTATATGTATATTTTAAAAAAATTATATAAGATTTTATGTTATAACATATGTTGAAAAGTATTTGTGATTTCTCTCATTTGATGGAATTATATAGTGTATCTATTTTTATATACTTTAAATTATGCTTAATATTGAAATGCATCAATTTATTTGATTTTTCATATTTATATTTCAAGAGATATTAAACTCTTATATTCTTTGAATTTGAAATGATGTGTTATCGGTAATTTTAAAATTAAACAAAGTGTATTAGTTATTTGGTTTTATATTGACTTTTTTCCTTAATTATCAAAATATGGCTAAGTTTGAACGCGTAAGTCGTTGAACAATTATCGTTAGACTAAAAAAATAACTATTACTGTGTTTAATAGAACTCGCAGTTTAATAACATAAGTTACTATTTTAATTTAATTACTTAATATACCACATGTTAACAAAAATCTATCGGATACATCCCAAAAATTCAGCTTCTTATAACCCTCGGATACATGGTGTAACCCCTCAGATACATGCGAATACATTCAAGTTACTTATGTATCTGGATGTGTTATGCGATGTATCCGAGAAAATAGTGGGAGAATGTGATGTATCCGAGAAAGTAGTGGGAGAATGCGACGTATCCGAGAAAGTAGTGGGAGAATGCGACGTATCCGAGAAAGTAGTGAGAGAATGAGTAATTAGCTCCTAAAGATGTGAGTTTTATGTAAGTTTTCTCAAATAAAGAGAGGAAAATGACTAAACCAGAAGAAGATTTTTCTTGTAGAGTTAGCAATGGTTTCTCTCTTTATACCAAATCATACCGAAACCACAATACTAAGAATTTTGATTCAATACGATAATTCAATATCTACCCTATCATGCCCATTCCATCCGCAAGTATGAAGTAGAGAGGTTAAGAGAAAAGCAGCAGCCAGAGACATTAAGGGGTTGTATAGTGTGAGGTATAAGGTATAATAGTTTCAAGATAAAATGCAGGATTATTTTATCCCGCGTTTGATTGGAGGTATTAGTTAGTCTCAAGATTATTTATTTCACCATTTATACTATAGTGATGTGATAAGTACATGGTGGGATAACTAATCCAGAGATTAATTATCTCGAGATAACTTATTCTCAACCAAACGACCCCTAAAAGTATCCCTACGCCTAAAATGCCCATCCTATTGAATTTCACTCACTTTCGCAGACTCCAACAATTTTCCCTATGTCTACTTAGGAGATATTTTCAGACAATCAATTAATGCATTCTTATAATGAATTAAATTCCCACATGCTCAGTAGACATTTTATTTTATTTTCCAAATTTGACTCCAAGCTTAAATGCAATAAATTTCTTCCCACCTCTCCCCCAACCCCCCTGCTCCCTCTCTTATTCTTGCTTTTTGTTTTGTTCCAAATAAATAAGGGATCCATTCACATGGCTCAAAAGATTAGCATAATGTCCTCCAAAATGGGATTTCCCTTCACAGAAACCAATCTGCCTAAAAGTTGGTTTTACTGTACTGAATGAATTCATGTTTTAATAATAATCAGTACCCATAGTTGCAGTATAATGCTAGTATCATTTATTTATATTTGCAACATAGATGGCCCTATGCACACCCTTTGATCACATTTAAGCTGAACATATTGAATAACATACAGTAGGTTAAAGGCTAGAGGAGTTCCAGCTAGCATCTACAGCCTGGATGATCTTTTCGTGCAGTTTGGCTCCAGCGCAAGCAATAATACCTCGATCAAGTCCTTCTAAGTATTCGCCTTTGGAGAAGTCCAATGGACGCCCTCCTGCATCGGTCACCACTCCACCAGCTTCTTCAATGATAAGAACACCTGCTGCATGGTCCCATATTTTCTCCTTGTAACCAGCCCTTGCAAATTTCATGTATATCTCAGCATCTCCTCGAGCTATGGCTGCATACTTTACCATGCTATATACACGTAATGGCTGGTTCCTGCAGTTGATATGCTGTCAGCCAAGCCTAATAAGACATCTGAATGCATGAACATTTTACAAAGAGGTTGTAGAGTAATTTTAAGAATTTGTAGCTGTCATGGGTAAAGCATAACCAGAAATAGATTCTTAGTGCTAACACAACTAGTAAGCAATCACAAATATAGCATCTTGAAAGTTACACATGTTGACGGTAAGAAGGGAAGATCAGTTTTGAAATACAAGAGGAATTGCGAGAGATATTTACCGAAGTCCAACACTATGAGCCAATCCTGCTGTGAATGAATGGCTTGAATTTGCTTTCTCAACTGGTTCACAAAAGGTAGCTAGTGCAGGGTTATCGATGGAGGAAACTCTGATTTCCCTTGCAGAGTTCGGCCACACAAAGTTATTTTCTCCACGCAGTAACGGTTGCATCCAAGCCCTGCCGCCACCTTTCCTTGCATAAAGTACAGAACCTCTATCTGACGATTCAGATGTAGAGGAGGTCAACCTAGACAACATTCTCCTATAACCATTTTGATAACTAAGCCATTCCTTCTTCACAGGGTAATTTGGACATCCGAGAACCCCAAGCACAGGCTCTCCATCTTCTATCAATGCCAAAGCAATGGCGTATTGATCTCCACGCACAAAACCCAATGTGCCATCAACAGGATCCAGTACCCAAAACTTGCTACCTCTGGCACCAGCCAAGCTGCACTGACTTATGGCCTCAAGAACAGCTTTAGCATCCAGATCAGTACCAGGACCTTTCAGTCCAAAACGGGGTGCATCAGCTAGACACTCATTCACAGTTCTTACTACTGCTTCTAACAGGCCAACTGCGCTAGCCTTGGAAAGAGCTTCCACATCTTCTTCAGCAACAATAGAGACATTCTCACTGCCATAAGCCTCGGACAGTACCCAGCTAACAATTGCTTGGACGCTCCAATCTATTAAGATCAAGATTAGCTGATCTTAGCATTTTAAGAAGATGCAGCAGTTTTTATGGAAAAAAAAAATGGCTAATGCACCATCACCTTGGAAATGCACTCTTGAGGTGTTTCAAAAAGTTATGACAAACCAGAGCATGACATCAGAAAGTGAAGCCTAATCCTTTCACTTTTGAAGATTAAGTCCAACTTAACGCATTGGACCACAATTGCACCTAGTGTTACATGGATCCACATTTGTTTTCATGTCAATTTTTATTTTACTTTAATTTGAAAACTCTGCACGAAACACCTATACTCATGTCACACTCGTTCGACTTAGTGAAAAAGTGGATGTAACCATAAATGATTCCATGTAACATAGTGCAACCTTGTTGTGCAACCTCAGTCTGGGACATCTTATGATTCTGATTCTAGAATTCCCTTACTAAGATAGTGCAACCTTGTTTGTTAATTATGTTCTGCTATTGTCAGTATTTCTAACATTGACGGCATAATCTCCAGTCTATCATCACCAGCAAAGTTTCCTACTATAAATCATAAGAAGATAGATAATAACAGTCCTATTAAGTTCACTAATAGTTATGTTAAATTTTTCGTAGACCAGATTATTACTTCTTGGGAGACAAAAGGATATATTAATGGATTTGTAGGGTGGAAATGGATGGAATTTAATATGCAGCTAAGATTATCAAACTGTTCCCATCACGAGGATGCCACCTTCAGAGAAAATTGTGCTTACCTCAATGTTGTATGGTGACTTTATGATTTATGTTTGTTTCCTTGAAACTCAGTTAAGCGACAAGAAAACAAAAAAAAACGATCATATGCACTTATTCATGGATTTAATAACTAAATGATCATCTACGAGTACAACACAAAATATTTTCTTGTTCCTCTTTGTCTCTTCCTGTTACTTTTCTCCACACACGTATTTGGACGAGGCAGCCACTCATCACAGAGAGAAAAGCATCAATGAACTTGTGACACGGAGTTACTCTCTTTTGCTTGATGACTGTTTTATTATGCTTTATTTAAAGTCTACAAGCTGTAAAACATAGATTGATACATAGTACCTAGTGTACTATGTTGTCTTGATTCATTGCAAGCTTTGAACAAATACACTTGAAGATCAGATTGGGTAAAGTATGCTTTGGCTGGACTCTAAGCAAACAGACTACTTTCCCTTGCTTTAACTCCCAGACAACTTCTTTAGCAATACAAAAACCAAAAAGTATGTACCATTTCACAGGAGAAAACATGGGTTGGCTTAGAGCTCCAAATAATAATAAATACAATTCAATAATTATCGAATATCCCGAGCTGAGTTTAAAACAGACAGAAATGTGTCTCTGACCATCAATTGAAACAAAATGATATCATTATCCATTTGTTTTACCATAATACATATGTAGTTATAGTTTTCATTGAACAGACCATCAATCTTCATCAAGTTACCGAATTTTACTGCAATTTTTCTCCCAATTTTAAATGAATCAAAGTACTGTTATCTTCTTTAAGCACTTTATCCAAAAGGATGCACCTTTTAGCCATCGCCAGAAAAGTCACGCCCCCTTCCACATGGCGCAGCTTCAGCTTACCGAGGACATGACCTTAGATACGAAGGTGTGGAAGTCGCGGATAGGTAGTGAAATGTTATATTGCTTTTCGACGGGTTAGGCTTGGTGGTTTCTGTCGTAGTATTAGCCTTATTCTTGTAATGTCTTGCTTTTGATTTCTATCATCATCTTATGTTGTTTATTGTGTTTCGGTTATCGTGCTATTTTGTTGTTTGTTACTGTTTCCTTATTAGTTAATATGTTTTCTTCATTGTCGTTTTTTCTTTTCATACCTACTTTGATTTGTTGTACTCGAGCCGAGGGTCCTCCGAAAACAAGATGTAGAGGTGGATTTTACAGGATATGTTATTGTATCACACACTTAAAATTCATTTTTTACTATCTATCAAGAATCCAAATCAACAGTATCCAAAAAGATTACTCAAAAAGACACAATCTTTTCCCTTTCCCAAATTCACCTATAAAACCCAATCCCCAAGCAGAGTCCTAGAATTTCCACAAACACCCAAAAGCTCAAAAAACATAACAACACAATATAGAAGGATAAGACAAGAAGCAACTTACCTGCAATTGTGACAGGAGAGTCATCCTCCTTAGAATGGACATGTTGAGAGCTTTCTGATAGCAAATTTTCTTGAACTTTCTGGCATAGCAAGCAAGCCATATGTACAGCTCTTACAGCAATTTCCAATTCTTTAGAATACCCATCTGGGATATGAGTTGAGCTAACTTCCAATTTGCAATCTTCATCCATTGCAGACACAAAATTTGTTTGACTACTGGCTTGGGCAGTGAAACCCAAGTATGATTTTTTCTTGGATGAGAAGGAGAGAGTACCTAGTACTTGGTTTTTTGGGCAAAAATTGTTCTTCCTAGAATGGAATTTGGTTGGAAAACTAGTAGTAGTAGTAGTAGTACAAGAAGACATAATGGAGATTTTTTTTTATAGATGAAGAAAGTAACACGCAGCTACTGTCTCCTTCTCAAAGTGCAGGGGATTTATGCGGTGCTTTGATGGGGTGAATTTTTTCTTTTTGGGTTTCAATGATTGGCTTAAAAAAAAACAATTGACATTTCTAGTGGGACTCAAATTGTTTATATAGAGATACTCCTGAAGCACCACAAGTGTTTAAAGCCCGGATAAACAAGGATATTTCATGAATTGAGATATTTTATAAAATAATTTTTGGTATTACGTAATACTTCAGACTAAATATGAAACAAAATTAACTTTAAATTTTATTCCCAAATTATTATTATCTGATATGGATCATAAGATTTTAAAGTCATTAAAAGGTATTTTGATACCTTATGACTTATATTGTTATACATATCTTAGTTTGAAACTATAACATTTAAAAGTCTTTCTAAGTTTCTTAAATTATTTTCAGTCAAATTAAAACTCCAAATCCTACCTATAGAGTTACACTAAATTTATTGTTATTGTAGTTAAACTAAAACACAAAAAATAAAATAGAAAAAGTAGCATTTTTATATTTAAAAACGATTTACTTTTGAACTTTTTATTTATTTTTAATGACATAATCTAATTATCTTTTAAAAATATATATATCGAAATTATTTCTTGAACTTTTCGAGCATAAACGACATTTTAATATCTTGGACGCTTATGGGTGTGTTTGGTACGAATTTGATTTTTTTTTCTAGAAATAATAAATGGTATTTTTACTTATATTTTGGTGTTTGCTTAATAATAATAAAATATTACTCTAAGAGCATTTAGGCAAATATCATGGCACGGATCCCCCATCCTTTAGCATGGATCCGAACTCTTATATATACTTTAACATAAACCTCGACCCATGTCCTAATCCCAGACTTGACCCAAGACAACCCTACCCTGTCCTGACCTCGACCCATGTCCCAATCCCGACTTGACCCAAGACAACCCTACCTTGTTCTGACCTTGACCCCGACTCAGAATATGATTCTCGACTAGACCTTAGCCTAACCCTAATCCGAGAATCGACGCCGAATCAAAATATGATCCTCGACCATACCATATATATCCTAACCCTAACCTAGGACTCGACGCCGACTCGTAATCCAACCTCGACCCTGATTCTAAATAGAGATTAGAGACTCGACCTCGAGCCTTGACATGTAGTTGCGGTCATGATCAGTCAAGCTTCGAGTTAGGGTCGAGGTCGGGGAGTCGGGTCCCAGATCAGGGTTAGGGTTGAGATCATGAGTCGGGTTTTGGATTGAGTTCTGGAGTTTGGTATCAGGTCGGAGTCAAGAGTCGAGTTCGAGAGTGTGGTCTTAGGTTTGAGTCGAGGTCGGAGTCAAATCTCAAATCAGGATAGGAAGTTGGGTTCCGAATCGAAATTGGGTGGTGAGGTTGAAAGAGAGAAAAATATTTTTCTTACTTTACATAGGGTAATCATTTTCTTTAAAATAAGGAAAAACAAGATCATTTAAAGAATATTTTTCAAAATTTTAAACCAAGCAAATATAAGAAACAAACGCACCCCGTAAATATGTATATACCAACATTTCTTAATTACAGAAGGCGTATTCTTTAATTTATTGGTGACAGGCTGCATCATTGATTGGAGCCAGTCATTTGATAATGCCTCTTATTTCTTTGGATTCTCCACTCAATCAGAGTTACTAATTTTGTTAAATAGTTTCTCCTCTTTAATATTTATTCTCTTTTATTCATAGAACAAAATTTCAACGTTAAAAACAAAACAGTCCATCTTTACTGTTAATTAAAGTATAATATTGTTTAAATTGGCAAATGTAGTATGTTTTTTTGTTCCTTCTTTCAGAACAGTTTTATTATTATTTCCAAAAAAAAAAACTGCTTCAGACGTTAATTTGGAGTTGGGCACTAAATTTTTTTGACATTCCACTAAAAAGTATAAGATCACGTTTTGTCTTTCATTATTAAGCACGTATCGATGTGACCTAAAATGAGAAATATGTGTGAAAAAGAGGTGATAAGAAGTAGACAAAGTGATATAATGGAATGCCTTATACACACGGATAAGCAATAGAAAGATGAATTTCAGTTATAATGTGAAAGCTATTGGACTAATAATAAGGGAGTTGGAGTTCGACAAATTAATTCTTGATCTTCCGATATAGTTACATATATATATAATATAAAGACGCTGAGTTAGACGGAATAGTCATCATAGTGAGTTCATCACTAGTTGCATGAGTAGAAGAGACACGTGTTTGGATGAAAATCTTAACACGATCACGTTATCATATGATAAAATATTCTTATAATTTATTTGTCAAATAATTATTAATTACAATGACAAATAATACAAATATATTAGTTGATCAATATACAAAGATGTCTTCTTTGTGAACATCAATTTTCATTGTGGAGTATAAATCTTAATGACATATATATTCAGGATAACAATGAAGAATTCAGAGATATATCTTTATCCTAATTCCTTTTAACATAACCCCACATGGATAATAACGTGAAAATTTTATACTAATATATACTCCCTATTTTTACTTTTACTTGTCCACTTTAACTTGGCACGTTTCTTAAGAAAATACTCATATTTATCGATGTGTACTCTTCAATCTTGGTAAATAATTTAAAAAATAAGTAATCAATATTGAAGGTAAGACATGAAAAATAAATATATACATTTTTCTCTTGATATATTAAAAAATAACAAATAAAATACTATATTTTTAATATAGTGAACACGTTGCTGATATCAAAATGACATATTGCTGCTCAAAGTTGAAACAATATCGAGTTCGTAATCTGCTTTAACAGTTTAATGTATATATATAGTATTAGGAAATGACTTATTGCTGATTTCAAAATGACACATTAATTAAAAAGTAGAAATAATTCATGAGTTTATAGTCTGGTTTATCACTCGTACTAAAAGCGGTAGGCATACGTTATTTTTTAAAATCAATAAAATTCATATAAGAATATTTTAAGTTGTTAATTATTGTGATTTATAATACTTTTAATACAATTTTTTAAATTGTGATTTATAATACTTTTAATGTAATTATTAAATATACAATGAGTTGTTAATTATTGTGATTTATAAAAAAATTTAATGTAAGAAAAATAAATTAAAACGGAGAAGGATATAATTTTTTTTGAGTGAGACCGCCGAAGCAGGCATATCGTCCACGACATGCCTGCTTCAGCCGCCTAAACTATGGCTTCTTTTATAGGATAGTTAAGAAGTTGTGGTCAGTACTTCCGTTTCAAAATATTTGTTGTCCTTACTAAACTATATATTTATCTTAAATTACTTGTTATTTAAAAAATTTAAGATAAAATTAATTATTATTATTTTCATTTTACCCTTAATAATAATTGTTTTTGAAGACTGCAAACACTTTAGTTCCACATATAAATAGAATCTTAATGTAAATAATACATTTAATAACCTAAGGTCTGAATTATTAACTGCAAACAATGAAGCCTAGGTATTCAATTTAAGAAAGAGAAATTATATTTTAAGACATAAATACGATAAAATGGTCCAATATTTCTCCTAATTGTTAATGTTTTCTTTTGAGATGTATAAACAAAAATACGATAAATATTTTAAGACAGAAGGAGTAATTAATATCGATCTAAGTTCATCTGTAATTTGAGTTCCAAAGTAAATCCAAAAATTAATCATATCTGATATCCCTTTCTAATCATAGATGAGAGATGGATGGAATAATATGATTAGCACTTATCCAATAACCTTTCCATTTTTTTGAACATTTACTATTTCCTTCGTTTATTTTTATCTGTTCAATATTGTTTTAGCACAATTTTTAGAGAATATTTCATAAATAGAATGATAATTTAATAAATATTATCTTTTAATTATAATATATTAAATATTTTTAAAATACATTGAAAAATGAGTAGTACTTAAAGTAGATATAAAATAATAAATTATTTCTTAATTTTTTAAATTAAACAAATAAAAATAGACGGAGAGAGTATTAACATTAATTTTGTCTTGGAGCATAAATATGAATTGATTAATGTGCACATGATTGTCCAAAGTTACTATGCGTTATATAGTACTAACTGATATTGACCTAAAACTAAAAGATAAGAATGCTGAATGATGCATTGCTTTGTTCAACACATCGTCATTCTACTATTTGTTCTTAATTACATACACATAATTATGTTTACGATAAATTAACAAATATCATTTCTTTGTTAATGCAATATTAACTCAACTTCACATTACAGTACGACAAATGTTAAGTCTTTTCTGAGTACTATCATTTTTACTCTTGATCTTAAGACAAATAAATATAAGTCCAATATCAATCATTGACAAAGGAGAAAAAAAAAAAAGGGAATTTGGTTAAGTTGGTCAATATGCGCAGGCTGAGACCAATCTAACATACGAAAATGTGGGGGGAAATGTCTCAAAACACATCTAAACTATGGTCGGAATTGTTGTTACACACTCTAACTTTGCGGAGGTCCTATTGTGGAGCGTTATTCCAATAATAAGCTCTCTAGTGTGCGATCCGAATTAATTAGAGTTTCAATACGAATATCGGATACTGGGTGAAAAAAAAGAATTATATACTCTATTCTAATTTTTTACAACATGTTTAAAATCACATGATTAAAGAATATTTGATACATTTCATATAATTTTTAATTTTAAAATCATAAAATTTAATTTTTATTTTATTTTTTTAAATTTTGTGTCAAGTCAAAATTAAACAAACAAATTGAAAGAATGAGTAACATATGGAAAAAGGAATATGACACGGTGATTAGCTCAGGATGATGTGCTCAAATGTTAAGAGTCTTGCACATGCATCAGGAAAAGTAATACAGAAAAAGATAATGAGATAATAGATAAGTACCATCCTAAACTATAGGTGAAATTTCAGCGACTTATTTTAACTATATAAGAGTTTTATTATCCTTCTAAAAAAAATCTTGTATTTTTTTTGCATCTTAAGTGATGACGTGGAGTCATAACCCAATCTAATTAGTTGTGGTGATATGCATGCGCTGCCACGTGTATAAATAAGTTTTTTTTTGTTTTTTTATTTTTTAAATATTTTTTTTAAAAAAAATTCTTATTTTCTTTGTCTTGTATTTAAAATAAGTCAATACACATTAAAAAATTATTTTTATTTTTCTTGTATTTAAATTTTTCTAAAAGAATGTATCTTTTATATTTTTCTTTGCCTTGTATTTAAATTTTTCTCAAATACACATAATTTTTTTATTTATTTTTTACCTTCTTTCATTTTTTTCTATTGCTTTTATTTATTCTTTTTATTTTTTTTTATCTTTTCTTTGGATTTAATTCTAAATGCTTTGTATTTAGATATGTTAATTTTGAACGAATACAAAACAAATAAAGGAAATTAAACTTTAAAAAGGCAAAAATAAAGGTCACTTTTTAAAAGAATTATTTTTTTTTTTAAATATAGACGTATTTTTTAAAATTAAGTAAAAGTGAAAAGACAAGAAATTAATGAAAGAAAAAAGAAAATAAAAGTGAGGAGGGGAATAAATTTTACAAAGAAAGAAAGGAAACTAATTAAATATGTATAAGTTTTAATGATATTAATAATTATGTGTACCAACTAATTGTAAGATGTCCAATTAAAAAAGGACATGTGTCCAATATTGATCATTTTTATTTTTATTTTTTTGCATCTCACCTGCTTCCAAGAGAGTGAGCACACTTTTTATGCCACCTCAGCACTAAAGAGTGTATTTATTACACTTTAAAATGGTTTAGGGGGTAATAGGACCCTAATATAGTTAATGTGTGTTGTTGAGATTTCACCTATAGTTTAGGGTGGTACTTACGCATTATATTACAAATAATCAATACATCTACGGCCTCCTATATTTGCAAATAAATTTCATTTAAACACTCAAATTATAATATATTCTAATTGGACATCTAAATATGATAAAATATTTTTATTAGATAATTTCTACTCAAATTTTGAAGAAAAAAATGCACATGCACGTGTTCTCACGCGTTCATTATATAAATAAATCAGCTATATTTTTATTTCATGCTATTTAATTATTCATAGGGAAAATGACTCAAAACACATATAAACTATGATCGAAATTGTTGTTACACACTTTAACTTTGAGAGGTTCTATGACCCTCTTTGACTATTTTATAGTGTAATATTGAGAGTATTATCAGCTTAGCTAGACCACTAAATCACTCAAACTAAATTAAATGCTTACACGCGCTATCAAAAAGAGGGGTCAGTTCTCATTAATATTAATTTATCTTCCATTAACCCTAGAATTTTCCTAAAATTCTCTAACTTTATCTTCATGATTATTGATCAAATAAGACAAATCATTTCAATTTCATGTGATTTTTACTTTCAATCTACTGTTTCAAACTTATTGCTTATACGTGTGTTCACTTGCATGTTTAGCTATACAAATAATACCCTCGAAATGACACTATAAAATAGTCCAAAAGCGGAGGAGGAGAAGGGCCGGGAGGGGGAGGGTCATAGAACCCCCACAAAATTAAAGTGTGTAACAATTATTTCGACCATAGTTTAGATATTTTTTTAGACCATTTTCCCTTATACATATGATCGACCTCAATAAGAAGTTAGAACAACCAAAAAAAAACTCTACTACCAATTATTGCCCATCCCCACCCCCAAAACCGTTTCCAAAATGATTATGACATTTTGCTTGTTGGGAGTATGAATGTTCTTATTAACATCTTGTTAATTAGTACGAATAGTTCAAAATAATTAATGATCGTTGGTGTTCTAGCCTCTTCTTTTTTTTTTTTCCTTCTAGGGCTTTTTCGAACAAGAATCCAATATTTTTTTTATTATGAATATCTTAAGTAAATAAAAAGTCGATTTGCTTTATAAGAAAAAAATATTAATGAACTTTTATGAAATGATTTCAGGGATTTATAAACCAATTATCTTGATCGTGAATTTTTTATGTTTAATAATTCTTGTTTTCACATACCATCCATAATGTTTTTATTTAAGATTTTGATGCTAAAGTAAGTGAGTTGCATTTTGAAAAAAAAAATATATTCTCTTACTCTTTCCATTTTAATTTGTTTGACTTACTTTCCTTTTTAGTCCGTTTGAAAAAGAATGTCTCTTTCCTTTTTTAGAAACTCTTTAATTTTAACTTTTCACGTGACATATTCAAAACCACAAGATTAAAGGATATTTTATTACATTTGACATATCTTTAATTTAAGACCACAAGTTACAAAAGTCTTTTTTACTTTCTTAAATTCTGTGCAAAGTCAAAATAGGTCAAACAAATTGAAATGGAGGGAGTAATACTTTTGTACTTTTGTATAAAAAAAAGCAATTAGTATATCAGTAACACTCCTGCCCAATAAAAAATACATACTGGGCTGCCCAAGTTTGACTAACTTTTGACAACTAAAATGGGCTTTAGCAGCCCAAATTTGAGACTTCGTCTTGAGCCTTGTCAATAAATCAACAAAATGCAGAAAAGGGACATAACAAAGTGTGATCTCGAATTATTAGTCCAGTTCGACTAAATCTTTAAGAAAATGACCTATGTTATCCGTCAAGCATAAGTTATAGATTTACGGGTGTCAAATAAGTGGATTGGGCTAAACTTAGGTGGATCTAAATGAATTGAGTTAATGAATGGGTCAGTCAATGATCTGTTCAAAATTACTTAGGTTGAAATGGGCCGGGCAATAAGTCATAATTGAATCCGTCAAATTCTTACTAAGTTCTAACTTCATTGCTTGTTTTCTTATGATTTGTTTAAGTATCTAATAATTATTTTTCTATTATGACTATATATAACTTACCAAACAGAAAACTCTTTTATATAATATGACAAACTTTCTCATCGATCAATTTAGGCTACATATCATCTCAACTTTTAGATGAACTAATTAATTGAGCATGTGGATCAAAATAGTTCTAGTCATAGTGTTTGCATAAGTTAGTTTTACCTGTGATGCAAGAGTTTTAGATAAAAGATAGTGTAATTTGCTACCTATTGAGTCGCAGGAGTTTCAGTTGTACTAAAGCTGATACGAACTAAATAAATAAATCATAAGACAACAAACAAAGAAATTAAAAAAAAAATAATTAATTATCCTTTGCAGCCGCTAATGATAATTTTGTCCACAAAATTTGGACATTAGGAACAATAAAGTACTTAGATCACAATCTAATTCCACTAATTAGCTATGGGTCCAAAAGGCAATAAATAAAAAAAGAAGGAAAAGTCTTATTCATAGAAGCTTCATCAAATACAAAACAACATGTTCTTTTTTTTTAAAAAAATCAACATAGGGTGTGTTTGGTATGAAGGAAAATATTTTATTGAAAACAAGTTGGTTTCTTACTTATTTTCTAATGTTTGGTTGGTGAGTGAAAAAAAAAATTTGAAAAATATTTTCTATTGTTTGATTGATGAGTGAAAACACATTTTTCATTTTTTTTTTTTGATTAGAGAGTAGAAAATATTTTCTAGGGGTAGGTCGGAGGTTGGGGTGTGGTGGTTTGGGGAGAGGGGAGCTGGGTGGGTGGGTGGAGGACGGGTAACTAAAAAAGATAAAAAAAAATTTAAAAAAATTTAAACATTAATTATTATTATTTTTTTTTGGGGGGGGGAGGCTGGGTGGGGTGGGGGTGGGGGTGGGGGTGGAGGGGGAGACGGAACCAAAAATATTACTTTTTTAAAAAAATAAGTAATTTTTTTATAAAAAAATTAAAAATTGAATTTTGGATGGGGTGGGGGTGAGGGGAGGCTGGGGTGGGGGGTGGAGAGAGGGGGCGAAGTTTCCAAAAATATTATTATTTTTTTAAAAAATAAGTATTTTTTTCTTAAAAAGATTAAAAATTGAATTTTGGGTGGGGTGGAGGTGGTAGGGTGGGGGTATCAAAAATATTTCATTTTAAAAAAAAAATAATTTTTTTTTAAAATTGAATTTTGGGTGAGGTGGAGGTGGGGGAGGAGGGGGAGGGGCAGGGGGCATAAGGTGGGGGTTGAGTGGGATGGAGTGCGGGGTTGGAGTACAAAAATAATACTCCCTCCGTCCCAAAAAGAATATCACCTTTCTATAATTAGAAAAAATTTAACTTTGAATTTCTCCTTTTACCCTTAATGAAATGATTTACAACCACACAAATATTGAAGGATTATTTTAGATCACAAGTTTCAAAATTCTTCCTTTTTTTTCTTAAACACCGTGCCAAGTCAAAGATTGCCACATAAAATGAGACTGAGGGAGTACTTTTTTTAAGAAAAAATGTATTTTTTTTTAAAAAAAAATTGAGTTTCGGTGGGTGAAGGTGGTAATGGTGATGGGGTGTGTGTGTGAGGGTGGGGTGAAATAGAAAAATATTTTTAAAAAAATGTGTGAGGTAGAGGTTGGGGGTGGAGGTAGGGGTGAGAGTAGGAGGGTAGAGTGGGTGGGATTGGGGTGTTATGAAGTTAAGGACTTGTTTTTCCTACTTTTATTAGAGAAGTCATTTTTCTTATTTTGGTCCAATTTTTTTGACCAACCAAACACAAGAAAATTAAAAAATATTTTCGAGAAAACATTTTCCTCCTTACCAAACACACTCATAGTCTTAATTCATTATACTTCCTAAAATGATGCAGGATGGAATCTTGTCTGCTATTTTTTGCAACTTATTTTAGTCAAAATTTAGTCTATTCATAGGTTAAAAAAGCACAGTATAGTACAGTATACTAGTATTAAAAGACATCAATCAAAAAATAGAAAATCCTAGATATCAAATCTAGTTTGTCTGCTATATTTTAATTTTGACACTGAAAGAAAAATGTTAATTATAATAACTGTACTTTTCTTCGTTTGAAACAAGACATGTTTTTTGGAATGTTCTAATTGAGAAATGGATCTTTCTCTAGTCATATTTGCCTCCTTGAAAATTAAATTTATATAGAAAAAGACCCTTTTGACACTGGACAAAACATTTTAAATGAAAAATAAAAATATGAAACCTACCAAGTCAAGATCTAGTCAAGCTAATGTTCCAAATATTTGCAGTTTAATAACTTATTCAGTACATATTACATATCAATAATTGTAATGCTTATGATATGTTTTTCTTAATTATCTATTTGAAATTCTATTAGTGATGGATCAAAAAGCACCATAAAGACTGCACCTTAGAATTAGACTCTATGGTTATCATTAAAGAGTTTTGCTTAGGCAAGGTTTTCTCTCAATAGTATTTTTATGTTTTTTAATATTAGTTTTCATAATATGTAACAAACCATATCCAATATTATGTTCCTTTTTTTATAGTTTTTATTTATCATCTGACTTATCGCCTTTAACATATGCAATCATTAGCTTCTGCATAACGCACCATCGATTTTGAACCCAACACATATAACCTAATTGAGGATGTCAACATCTTTCATTTTTTCTTTTTTATGTTTTCGTGTTCATATTTTACGAGAAAGGACGCAGCAAATGAGGTCAAGTTAGAAATTGAAAAAGTTGATAGTAACTGGAAACGCTAATACTAAAAAAAAAGTAGATTGTGATTTGTGTAAGTGTGGATGCATCTTTTTTCAAATTTCAAGGGCAACCTATATACCCTACCAAGTCAACATCTAAGTCAAATTCTTATGCTCCAAATTTGTGGTGGTTATACATAACAATGATCACCACCCTGTCCAAAGTACCAAGTACAACAACTACAAATTTAATAATTCTACAAGTAGTTAATTATGTGCAATCCTATTTACTTAAGTTTATTAAAAAAAATATTTGGACATTCGATCAAAGAATTATTGAGCACTTGAATTTATAAATAAAGTGTTTTTGTTTGATATTTTCTGCTCAAATTTTAGAAAGAGTTTTACGTGTGTCCTCCAACATCTATTACGTAAATAAGTTATTCACATAAAATATGTTACCTTCTTTAGTTATACACGTTTGTCTCAATTAGGAACAAGCTTAAAATTTTCCTACTTATGGAGACTAATGTGTATAATTAAGAGATGTGACATATTTTAAATGGTTAACTAGTTAATCTACATAATGAAATCTTAAGAATAGATTAATAGTTACATGTAATTTTTTTCCGAAAACTTGAACCAAAAGTATTTAATAAATATACATTATGATGTCTTCATGTGCTCAATAAAAACAAGTTATAATTCAAGTGTCTAAATGAAATTTACTGACAATTAAAAAATATAATAATGTACTAATGTGTACGTGTGAGAACCATAAACTCAAATATATATGCATGGAATTAATTAATTAATGGGGCTCTAATTAAAAGTAAAGGGAGTCTTAATTCAATGCACGAGTCCATTATTTGGATCGTGGGATAAGAAAATGACAGAAAGCCATCGGGTCCCAATTTTCCTTTTTAATGATAAGACCCTTTTTTTTTGGCTAAATGAAATTGGTACCAATAATACTATTTCTCACGTGTTGTTGATGCAACATGACTACTAAAATATTGTTTTCACATAACTTTTAATGAGATTCTTTCTTTTGCTCCCACCAGACATATCTTAATTCTTATATGCTTAACTGGCTTTGTGCCCACCACTTATACAACTTGTCATTAAAAATATCATTTTCCTTAACTAATTGTAGATAAAGACAAAGGATGGAAAAGTAAAATAAAGAAATTGAAGGAAACAAATAGTGTGTCACACTTACTAATTATTTATTACTTCAACTGACGTGTCCTAACAATTAAAGTTTATGTTTACTCTAAAATTACTATTTGTATGAGATCAAAAGTATGAGTAAGTAAATTTAAACTTATTTCAAATTTATTTAGAGAAAATGCATCAAGACCTCCCTAAAGTTGGTCGACATTTGAAAGTAGATACCTAAACTTTACGGGGGTCCTATTACCCCACTCAACAAGTTTGAACTGATATTATTACATTCCTTTTGGATCAGTCTCAATTTTTAAACAGTTGGTGTTAGTCACGCACCAACCCTTGCTTGACACGTGTAAATTTAATTAAAATATTACTTTTTTTTAATTTTTAGTGTTTCTTTTTATTTTCTCTTCTTACTTTTTGACTTTCACAACTCACCTCACCCCTTCCACGTTGTACTTCAACCCTCCCCTCTCCCTGTATTCTTTCTTTCTTCTTCTTTATCAGCTAACTCCCTTCCCCTTTCATGGTCATTTCCACAAAAAGTGTTTCAAAAAAAAATTCATATTACTTTCTACATTTTGTTGAGTTATTAATAGTAAAAGAGTAAAAAAAAATGTAATCAATTAATTTATCTCCTTTTTATAACTTTAATAGAATTAAAAATGAAGGCTTTAAAAAAAATTAACGAATTCTCTAAATTTGTAAGTAGCTGAATTGAAGCTCCAGTTAAAAAATTAAATGATGCCTCCTAATTATCTTGATATCTAATGGGTTTTACAAAATTATTCAAAATATAAAAAAATTCTTTAAATAAAACTTTAGAGTTAAAACGTGGGTGGAGTTCTGATAAAAATGTTGCAAATAAAAGTGGAGTGGAGTGGGGTGGGGTGGGGTGTCTGATAAAAATCACAGGTCTTTGATGAAGAAGAAAGAAAAAAGAAAAAGAAAATAAGAAAAACAATTGAAATTAATAAAAGAAATACTACACTTTTTAAAAAGAAACTTTATTCATACGTGGTGATTTTTAATTGGTTTGGGACAACTAATTTTATCACTCACGCGCATCTCTTGCGTGATAATACAACTTGTGAGAAAAATGGGTCAAATAGGGTATTTATTATGGTCGTAACTAGTTTCGTGGGGTAATAGGACCCCCGTAAAATTTAGGTGTTTACATCAAAATCACGTCCAACTTTAAGGGGGACTTTATGCATTTTCTCATTTATTTATAAGTAACTTGATTATGTATGTAATGAGTAAAAAATAGCGTAAAAGTAAGTAAAAGTAAAATCAATCAATAAACAAGTTCAAATGTGAGGAAAGAGCTTTTGACGACGTTTTCCGAGAGCAAAAGTTCTATGCAAGTAAAATGGATTTGTTTAAGCATATTATTGACATACAAAAATTGCACTGTACCAACCACAATTCTTATTTTTTAATTTTATAAAAAAAAAAAAAAAAGTAAAAAGGATAACGTGAACAGAAGAAGGTCATTATCGTCAACGAAATGTCAATAGTAGTGGTACTTCATAGTAGCTCCCAATAATGGAGATAAAGTAATGGCTTAATATGTAAATTTCTCTAAAACCAAGGGCCATTACCAAATCACTCAGCTATATATGGGAACATTCGTTTCACTCTGAACAAGCAAAGCAAACAGATCAGTTAATTACCACCACCGCTGCGACAACCGCCGGTGACAGATCAATCACCGGAGTTCAGTACAAGTAATTAAAGTAGATCGGGGAATTTGAAAGATGGCGGGAGTAAGAAAAGAGATGATGATGTCAAGAAGGGAGGAATACGGGAGGCCAATTCCAAAAAGAGGGCAAGTGAAAGTCACCATTGTTATGGGCTTAGCTCACTCTTTGTCTTCTATTTTCTCCAATCGCCGATAGATAATGGCTGTGAAGAGAGGAGAGTACCCAGTTTTGGTAAATTTAGAGAGTGTTGAAGGGTATTATTGTCCTTTCTTAGGATTTTGAGCTTGGTGTGTCTTGTATTTTGTACATGGCTGGTGATTTTGTATAGTTTTTTGGAAGTTAATTTTAAATCCTCTTACTCAGCTAAAACATTCTACTGTTTGTTTTGTTCATCACTAATTTATGCATTGATTTTCCAGAACATCGAAATTAACTATCGTTTCCCCCTAACATATTCATGGTACGTTTAATTTTTAAGTCATTAAAGTATTTAGGTAACATTCATTAAAATGTAAAAATTTTAATGTTAAAAATAAGATAAATTAACTGCCTGCAGTTATAACCACCAAACAACAAATCCAATTCTTTTTTATAAGTTTTTCATTCTTTTCTTATGAGATCGTGTATAACAATCTTAATCGCACAAATCTGGACGGGACCTACCTCCATTCCTAAAGAAATTGTAACACCTCGAAAACGTATCCAGCTATCCAAGTTAAAAACTTCAGAAATTTCCCTTGCTCTAGGGTTCACGGGTCCAACTACGGATCGTGGTTCGAACCACGATTCATGGAATGCCTTCTGTGATTCTGCTCTCAGGTCTGAGAACCACGAGTGATTTCCACGGGCCGTAATTTGTTCTACGAGTTGTGATCCCGCTCGTGGAAATCAGAGATGGATACTGTCAAGTGTTCCAACAATCACGAGTCAAACGACGACCCGTCGTTTGAACGACAGATCCGTAGTTTGACTCGTGGTTTGACCAAAGTCAGCTGAGTCTCCTGAGAACCACGAATGCAAACGACGACCCGCCATTCGTTCTACGGGTCCGTCCTGTTGACCCGTAGAAACGAATCTGCAACCTGATTTTCCAGCTTGGTTCTACGAATTAAAACCACGACCTGTCGTCCCTTTGACGACTCGTAGATGGAGTCGTGATCTATGACTTCGACTGATTTTCCAACTTTCTTCTAATTAAATTCTAGGGGTATTTTGGTCATTGCCCATCCTTTTAATTACTAAGTGAAGTCGTTTTGACTACTTTTAGAAGGGTTTTCACCCATATTATCATAAGTCTCTCCTAAGTTCCTCATTCTTCATCCAAAAAAGAAAGGTTCCTCTCAAGCTCCAAGTCCAAGTCTCCTAAGTCTTTCCAATTCAAGTGGGCTATCTTCAATCAAGGTATGTGGGTATTCAACAATGGGTTCCTCTCACCCTTGTGCCCCAAACCCCCAATTCTCAAATTGATTTATGAATTTGTGAAGCTAGGGTTTTGATCTAAATTGGGGAAAAACTTATGAAATCAGTTCCTATGCTTAAATTCATGGTTTCTTATTGCTTAAGTATGATTTGATCATGATTCCTTCATTGGGTTCAAAAGCCCATGCTTTAAAGTTGATTTTTGTATGATTCCTTTCAAGTTATGAATTTCTAAGTTGGAGTTTTTACTCAATCTTCTTGGGCTTTCCTATTAAGTGCTTTCTCATGATTCCCCCATGAATTTCACGTTCGACTTTATGCATAGATATTATGATCTCAAGTACCTTATGGAAATTGCATGCCTAATTCTTCAAGTATGATGTAGAAAGAAAAGTGTGGTTTGAACTATGATTATGCTAAGTCTAGAGAATTTATGGCTGACCTTGCTAGACATTAGACATGTCTTTATGCTTTTAAATTATTTTGACGCTTGTTATGTCTCGGATATTACATGGGTTATAAGCATGTTTGTAGAAGTAGCATTTTAGTACCAAGCGATAAGGGTCTAAGTAACCCATGTTCTAAGCTACGTTACCTAGGTAGGGAAAGAGGGACCTCGTTAGTAGAGAGTGTCACCTAAGGACCTCGTTAGTAGAGAGTGTCACCTAAGGACCTCGTTAGTAGAGAGTGTCACCTACGGGCCTCGTTAGTAGAGAGTGTCACCTACGGACCTCGTTAGTGGAGAGTGTCATCTAAGGACCTCGTTAGTGGAGAGCGTCATCTCATGTTTATAAATAAGGACCTCGTTAGTCGAAAGTGTCATATCTTCTATGAATGGAGTCCTCGTTAGTTGAGAGTGTCTCCTCGGTTATTTATGAAAGTAAAAAACTCCATGTAGCTCCTATGGTCTAATGTTGGTTATAAAAACTCCCTTATGAATGTTCTCAAGTTTTCTAAACCTTATGATGTATTAAATCGAGGCTCGACTTCTAAGCTCATGTTTTATTACTCAGGATTACGATATTTACTCATGATACCCTTATTATGCACCCACTCCGTTCTCAGTTATGTTTTAAGCATGCTTTCTGTATTACTTACACATATCTCATATATTCAGTACATCCTATAGTACTGACACATATTTCCGCTGCATCTTATTGACAATGCGGATCCAGGTTTCCATTCGCAGACACGTGGCTAGAGTTCGTGGGCTATTCAGCGAGGGTTGGTGAGTCCTCATTTTCTGAGGACTAGTAGAGTCTAGTTCAATATTTTCCTTTTAGCACTTAGAGTTAGCTGGGGGCTTGTTTCAACAACTCCTTATGTCTTATGTAGAGGCTTTTCAGACACATACAGTATTCGAGTCTTCTTATGGATCTTGTATTCCTATTGACTTGATTATTATTGAGACATGCATTACTTAGAAGTTCTAGGACTAGTTTGTAAATATAGAAAGTTAGTGATTAGATATTTAATCTTGTTAAGAGTTAGTTAGTTAGTTAGAAACAACTGTGTAAATACTCTGTTAGCAGAGCACATTGTGCTTAATGAAATCAGTTTCTCTTTTACAAAATATCTTTTCTCTTAGCTTCTCTCAATCACATGAAACTTGATTCTCCATTAATGGAGTAATCTCAACATGGTATCAGAGCTTTATAATCACATTTTTTTGTGATTAATCGATCCTGAAATTATAATTTTCACACTGTGAATTGAGAGCACTAACAATGGCGGTGGACAACACTTTGCCAGAAAACCTAAGTCATAATCATCCACTGTACTTGAGTTCAACTGATAACTCCGGTGTGGTGCTGATTTTATTATCACTATCTGGATCAGAAAACTATTCCATATGGAGTCGTGCGATGCGTATAGCAATCCTAGGGAGGAACAAGCTAGGGTTCATCGACGAAACTTGTAAAAAAGAAGGTTTTGGTCCAAATCTAACTGCTCTTTGGGAGAGATACAATGCAATCACTCTCTCGTGGATAATGAATTGCATTTCAAAGGAACTGCTTGGGGGAATTGTGTATTCATCTTATGCAGTTGTTGTATGGAGCGATCTCAAGGAGAGATTTGACAAGGTTGATGCCTCTAGATCTTATCAGCTTCATAAGGACATTGCAATAATTAATCAAGTTACGAGCACAATCTCAGTGTACTTCTCAAAGTTGAGAGCATTGTGGGTAGAATTTGATAGTATAGTACTTGTTCCTGGGTGTGATTGCCCCAGATCTAGTGATTTTGTGAAGTTCATGCATGGTCTAAATTGTTTCAATTTTTCATGGGCTTAAACGAGACCTATGAACAAGCTAGGGCACAAATTCTTATGATGATGCCTCTTTCTTCTGTGAATAAGGCCTACTCTATGTTAATTGAAAGGGAAAGTCAGAGAAATATAACTACTACTGCTTTTTCATCTGATATAAGTGATCTAACTGCCTTACTATCCTTGAAAAAAGGGCCTCCACCCAAGCAGAAGAAGTACTATAATCCATACTATGATCCAAATGTCCAGTGTGATCACTGTAAGCTTAAAGATCACACGAAGGATATATGTTTTAGTCTGATTGGCTATCCAGATAACTATCAATTTAAGAAGAAGGGACCATATGAAGGACATAATCAGAACAATCACCAGGGGAATAATCAAAACAACTATCAACACAACAATCATAATCACCAGAGAAACCATCACAATAACCAACAGGGATACTATCCTCAGAAGAACTATCATCCACACTACCCTACAGCTGCACACAATGCCATGACAATACATGACAGGCCTGAGAGCTCTGGTGCTTCTAGTTTTACTACAGGAGGACTTGAGCAGATTGCTAACACTTTTGGTCCTGGAATGGGGCTCACTAAGGATCAATATGGACAGATAATCAACATGTTGAACAAAGAGACTGGTCAATCAAGTCAAGGCAACTTCACTCCTTCTGCTAACATAGCAGGTACTATTACTGCTTTAATGACCTCTACTATAATTGATGATTGGGTTGTGGACTCTGGAGCCACAAACCACATGACCTCCAACTCAGGTATACTTACTGATGTCTAGAAGGTAGATGATATTCATAAGAGAGTTCAACTGCCTAATGGTGACACCACCATTGTCTCACATACACGATTATGTTCCTTATCTGATGATATCACTCTCAATAATGTCTTGTTCATACCTGAATTTAGATTCAATCTTTTGTCTGTCTCTCAAATCACAAAAGCTCTTCAATGCTGTGTTTCTTTCTTTCCTGACTTTTTTTGTCTTTCAGGACCTCTACAGTGGGCAGGTGAAGGAGATTGGTAGAGTATCTGATGGTCTCTACCTTCTGCCTATTAAAGCTCCTAGTAGAGGTAGCCTCTTCTCCACAGAAAAATCCTTTGTTGTTCAAGAAGTTCTTCCCACTACTGACATATAACTTTGGCATAAGAGGCTTGGTCACACTTCTCCTAAAGTTCTTAGTCATTTGTTTCATCTATCCTCTGATTCTTGTACTCAGGAAGTCCATAATTGTTCTGTTTGTCCTCTAGCTAAGCAAACTAGATTACCATTTCCTATTAGTAATTCTAGGTCTGCTAGTCCCTTTCATATCATGCACTGTGATGTATGGGGTCCCTATAAGGTCCCAACTATTGATAGCAGTAGATTCTTTGTCACTTTTATTGATGATTGTTCAAGAATGGTTTGGATCTTTCTAATAAAACTCAAGAGTGATGTTGTTGTTATTCTACAAATTTTCCTAACTATGGTGAAAACTCAGTTTACCTCCCATGTCAAAATTTTCAGAACTGACAATGGCACATAGTTTATTAATCATGAATGCAGCACCTTGTTTAGTCATTGGGGTATAGTTTATCAGAGAACTTGTACATACACCTCTCAGCAGAATGGAGTAGCTGAGAGGAAGCACAGACACCTTCTAGAGGTTGCCAGAGCATTGAGATTTCAAGGTCACATCCCTTTGAATTTTTGGGGACAGTGCATACTAACAACAACTTCTCTTATTAACAAACTACCTTCTTTAGTATTGGAAGGGAAATCTCCATATGAAGTGTTTCACATGATCAAGCCCTATCTTAGTCATCTCAAGATTATTGGATGCCTTTGCTTTGTTGTTTCGCTTCCCAAAGATGATAAATTGCAGCCCAGAAGTATATTAGTTGTACACATGGGATATAGCTCCACCTCCAAAGGATATATTCTGTATAACTTGAAGGATAAACAACTCTTTATCAGCAGGGATGTTCAATTCAGAGAACATGTCTTCCCCTTTGCTGATGTCTCTAAGGATAATTGGAAACTATTCCTCTCTAATGGTGATCTTGTAGAAGAGACACATGAAGCTGGCCATGTTCTACCAGCTCCTGCTCATCATGATAATGATCCACCTTCTGATCATCATGATAATGATCCACCTCCTGATCATCATGACATTGATCCACTTTTTGCTTCACAGGTTATGCCACCTCAGAGGAGGTCTACTAGAGGCAAAAAAGCTCTTATCTGGCAGAAAGACTATCTAGTTTCTCACCAGTCCACTGCCAAGTCTCCACCTCCTTATTCTATAGCTAACTACTTATGTTATGATCATTTATCTCCTACCTATCAAGCATTCATTGCAGCCTCCTCTATAGAACTAGAACCATCCTCATTTGAAGAGGCCAGTGCTGATCCTAAATGGGTTCAGGCTATGCAGGCTGAGATATCAGCACTAGAGTAGAACAATACTTGGGAGGTAATCTCTTTGCCTCCTGGTAAGACTGTCATTGGGTGGAAATGGGTATTTAAGATCAAATACCTGGCAGATGGTACTATTGAAAGATTTAAGGCCAGATTAGTGGCAAAGGGATTTAATCAGAGGAAAGGTCTTGACTACCAAGAGACCTTCTCTCATGTTGTCAAAATGGTTACTGTTAGATTAGTTATTGCCCTTGCTTCTGCCCAAAACTGGCATGTACACCAAATGGATGTGTACAATGCCTTCCTTCAAGGTGATCTTCATGATGAAGTATACATGGCTCTTCCTCAAGGCTTTCTTCTACCAGATGGATTTGTTGTGCAGGGGGAGAAATCTCCTGTATTACGCTCATCAAATCCCTCTATGGGCTGAAGCAAGCACCTAGGGAGTGGAATATGAAACTAACTGAAGCTTTGGTCCATCATGGCTTTGTACAAAGCACATTGGACTATTCATTATTCACCAAAAGAACTGGCTCTTCTATTATTATTATTCTAGTCTATGTGGATGACTTGTTGATTATAAGCAGTTATATTGAGCTCATTCTTGAGACAAAAAGAATATTACAACAGACATTCAAAATTAAAGACTTGGGAGAACTTAAGTACTTCTTAGAATTAGAGTTTGCTAGATCAGCAAACAGAATGGTTATGCATCAGAGAAAGTATACACTGGAAATTGTGTCAGAGGCTGGTTTGAGTGCTGCCAAGCCAGCTTCTACTCCCTTGGATCCCAATGCCAAGTTCACCACCAAGGAATATGATGAAGTGGTGGAAGGCTCAGATGAAGATCCACTAATAGAATATACAGTGTTTACAGAAGAATGGTTGGCAAGCTATTGTACTTAACTGTTACTAGACCTGACATCTCATTTGTAGTACAAACCTTGAGCCAATTCCTGCATCAGCCTAAGAAGTCTCATCTAGATGCTGCTATGAGAGTGATCATATATGTAAAAGGGCAACCAGGATTAGGAATTCTCTTGTCAAGCAGAGCCTCAAGAAAGATCACAGTTTTCTGTGATGCTGACTGGGCATCATGCCCTAACACTAGAAGATCTGTGTCTGGATTCCTGGTGAAGTATGGAGAGTCTATGATATCTTGGAAATCCAAGAATTAAGGAGTGGTGTCAAGAAGCTCAGCTGAAGCTGAGTACATGAGCATGGCAAATTCAATCGCAGAAGTAGTATGGATACAAGAGTTGTTCAAGGAATTAGGTGCAGAAGTTGAGACACCAATTGTGATCTACAGTGACAACAAGTCTGCAATGCAAATAACAGCTAACCCTGTGTTTCATGAGAGGACTAAGCACATAGAACTTGATTGCCACTTTATCAGAGAGAAGATACAGAAGGGTCTGGTTGAGACTAGATATGTGAACACAAAGGAACAAACAACAAACATTTTAACTAAAGGACTATGCAGCCTACAACATGATTATCTTTTGTCCAAGTTGGGATTGATAAACATATTTGCACATCTTAGCTTGAGGGGGAGTATTGAGACAGGCATTACTTAGAAGTTCTAGGACTAGTTTGTAAATACAGAAAGTTAGTGATTAGATATTTAATCTTGTTAAGAGTTAGTTAGTTAGTTAGAAACATCTGTGTAAATACTCTGTTAGCAGAGCACATTGTGCTTAATGAAATCAATTTCTCTTTTACAAAATATCTTCTTTCTTAGCTTCTCTCAATCATATGGAACTTGATTCTCCATTAATGGAGTAATCTCAACAATTATCCATTCATGCTATTTTGACTTTATCTATTATGTTTTCGCTTATCTTTGTTATGCTTGAGAATGCTATGACCAAGGGTTAGCTTGGGATCCTTGTGGTTCTAAGTCCCGTGTTACGTCTAGGGGGTAATCTCGGGGCGTGACAGAAATCATATGAGGCGGCAGCTATATGTACTGTTTTGAAGCCGAGTCTTTCAAAGAGGACTGAATGAGTTGAGGGAAAGCGGCTTGATCGACAAAAAAAAAGAGTAACCTCCCTTACAAAGATGATTTGATGGTGTAAAAATCTTTACAATAACCTTTCTTACTTTTTCCTATAAACCATTTATAGGGCTAGATTAACTTTTTGGGGTCACTTTAAATCACGTGCCCTATAATCAGAGTACACGTTTGTGTAAAAGATAACAGACGAAATGCCATCATAGTCAAAGAAAAAAATTAGTACTCCATCGGTTTTAAATTAATTTTACTTGTATTGACTTGACACAAATTTTAAAAAAAATAAAGAAGATTTTTATATTTTTTTATCTTAAATTAAAGATATGTCAAATATATTAAAATATTATTTAATCTTGTGGCCTTGAATATGTCATGTGGAAAGTTAAATTAAAGAGTCGCTAAAAAGGAAATTGATCATTCTTTTTTAAACGAATTAAAAAAAAGTAGGTCAAATAAACTAACGAAAAGAGTATATTTTTTCTCATGTTACATAAAAGTGAAAATTTATTTTTAGTAAAAAAAATAAAAGTAAATGAATAAAGCAGTAGGTGTAATTTTTCACCCAATATAAAGGGATGGGCTTCTCATCATTTTTCTTCTCTCCATTTTTTCTAAGTTCTAGCTTGGATTAGAGACACATGACATAAATTAAAATTAATGGGTAAGATTTAATTGACTAAACCAAGACTCAACCATGGTTTAAATAATTATTTTCCTTCTTTTTTAGTGATAATTTTTTCCATCCTTTTAAACAATTTTTCAAATTTATACTATCTAAACTTCCTTTTTAAACAAAATTTTAACTTTTTTTTCATTTCAAAATATTAACTCAAAAATAAATTTAAAATAGACGTAAGTTATCAATTAAAAATAAAAATGAATATAATAAGACACAATAAAAAGTAGTAGGAAAAGAGGGATTTTTTTAAAAAGAAATTTTATGGACAAGATAATATATTTAGCTATGATTGTGGGATTACTATAATTTTATTGTGAACTTAATTTAAAAGATAATAAAAAGATTAATTTTTAAAAAAAATAACAGATAGATTTTACGTAGAGAAAAAAATTAGGAGATAATTTTTTTTCCTATATTTATAAACAAGATAATGTGTTGCTAAGATTGTGGATTATAATAATTTTTTAAATCAAATATATAATGTATTTATTATCTAAATTATGATTAGAGAATTACTTTGGGTAATTAAATCTTAATCATTAAATTTAATATATGCCATGTGTCACTAATCCAAGTAAGAACTTGAAAAAAATGGAGAGAAGAGAAATGAAGAGGAGCCAAATCCAATATAAAGGTATCGTGTGTCAATTATTAATGTCCCTTGGAAGAGAGCCATCCACAAAAAAGTTGATTATGTAAAATGAAATGCCACATTTTATATAGATATCACCCATAAAAATTAATCAAAATATAGTCAGGATACTATATCAATATTTTGCTCGTAAAAGTTCAAATTCAAAGATGGATCCTTAAGTTTTAACTTCTATGAGTGAAATTTTAGGATATTTTCATAAAGTATCTGTTTTTGCAACTCAAAGTTAGTGAACAATATCTTGAAGTTCACACTAATTCTAAATTTCACTATGTGCTCATATTTATTCGTAAGTTAGTAATATCACAAAAAACCTTCAGGATTTATAAAAAGTTAAAATATTTTGCAAATCATTATGTATATACCGAAAGCAATGAACCCTGACACAAGATATAAAATAATTAAAAGAGCTAATTAACAATCTTTTGCAGCCTCTTATGATAATTTTGTCCACTAAATTTGGACAAAGAATAATAAAATACTTAGATCACAACCTAATTCCACTAAGCTATGGATTCAAAAAGAAAGAAGCCCTTTTCATGGAAGCTTCATCCAATCTAAAACTATTTTTTCCTTTTTTTAAAAAAAAAAAAGAGAGAAAAAATGATTGCAACAAAGTCTTAATTCATTGTACTTCCTAAATAAACTGTTGCTACTAAAATGATACAGGATTGAATCTTGTCTGCCATTCTTATAACTTATTTTAGTCAAATTTGATTTATTTTTTTATGTTGAAAAAACAAAAAGTTGTAATAAAAGGGTGTCGCGCCCTATTTCGGACTGGCCAAAATATGTTTGCAACATCCGGCTCTTTCTGCCTTTGTTTTGGAAAAGGGTTTAGAGTCGCCACCTAAATTTTAGGAAACTTAGGAAACCATTTTGTATGTAAAACTCTGTTTTTAGTCTGCGAAACGTTTGAGATTCTGAGTAAGTGTTTTGGTTACTCGAAGGGAAGGTGTTAGGCACCCTTCAGAGCCTATCCGAAGATAGTCCTTAAACTCAGTTTAGAAAAAATATTTGGAAAAGTTATTTGCTCATTATTTGCTAAAAGGTGATAAAAACATGGTTTATTAATTTAAAGAAAAACTCAAAGTATATGACACATGCCACTACAATAGGCAAAAATATAAAATATACTTATGGTAAAAAGATGAAACATATGTACGTATATGTCAAAATATATGAAAGTTTAATAGCAATACTTTTATCGTAATTATAATTAAAGTATGCCGAACTTTATGATTCATAAGAATATATACTTAAAAAGGGCTATGTAAAAGAAATGAGAATGTTATTTATACAAATATACTTTTTGTAAAGTAAGAAATATATATGGTTTTAGAGTTTTGGGAAAAGTTTATGACATGTTTATTAAAAGAAAGTAAAGGTGATGTATGTATGTTTAAAATACAAGGAATCATATGAAAAAGTTTATTATTTTAAAGAATTTGGACAAGTAAAAAATGTAGGAAATAGGTATACCGGTAATAGAGAAAAAGCTATAAGAGAAAAATCATATTTGTTTTGGTAAATGTATTTCATGTAAAAGAATAATTTGAAGACTTGAGTAGAGAACGAAAATTATTTATTTTCATGTAAAGGAGACTTTTATTCATAAGGTAAAAATGAACATGCATTGAATATGAAAGAAAGTATTATGTACGTAAATGTAATTGTGATAAAAATAATATATGTGTAATTTAAGTGGGAAGAATGAGTAAGTAAAAATATAAATATATATATACCTTGTAGTAGATAGCATATGACATATATATACCTTGCGTTTTGAGGCCTTAAAAAATCTGAAAATCTCAAAATATATATATATAGAATATAGCAAAAATAGTTGTAGAATATTGGGGTTAGAATAAGAGAATACATAAATTATTAATATATATAAAGGAGACTTACCTAAATTAGATAAGCATTCTATAGTTTAAAGCCTAAGAATGACTAAATATTTGTTTGAAATATATTGAATCGCTACTTAATATTTTTTTTGAAAATCTACCGCGAGTTATTTGGAACAAGGTTTTTTCTTGAAACAAGCCTAACATTAATTAATCCTAAAAAATCTGCACTATTCACTATTTATTATTACTATTTTTTGAAAGTGTTTAACCACTAATTTTAAAGTATTTAAAAAGGGAAATCCGAAACTTTTGCCTAAACTGAAAGAGTGAAGGAAACTTACTTTCGAAATTTTTAAACTAAATAAAGATAACCCACGAAACTATAAGCCAAAGAATAAACGTTAATCAAAACACAAAGAAAAACACATATCCAAATATGCAAAGTTAGTTAAAACATTTAAAGTAAGCATAAAAGAAAGCAATAAATAAAGGAACTAATTATGTTAAGTTCCTTTGGAGGAACTAGTCTCCTAATGGGTGACTCCGAGCATTGCGATGATTCCTAATAGCTGTTCGACCCAAAAACATATTGGGCCGAGGTTGAGTTTCAAGTGAGAACTCCAGCTCTCCGGTTGTTTCATGTAACACAAAAAAAATGATAAGGATTAGTAACTTGCATAACAAAGTTTACAAAATGTAGAAATATGCCAAGCTTAACAATAAAGTGATAAGGAAAACAAACATGTTATTCGGTGAATACACAAGCATATATGAAAGACGACATGTAACCATATTTTGCTTCATTTTTTAAGCAAACGATCAAATTTATTTCACTAGAGCACAAACGAACTAACATGAGATGATATCCGAAAAGAACTTAGGCAAAACGAACATCTTCAACACTAGTCGATTATGGGAAAACAAGGTACACAACAAATAGCAATATAAAAACTTTATTATTATTATTTTTATTCACTTTAACTAAATAAGTAGCTATGAATAAATCACCCCAAAAAGTAAGGCATTATGAACAAATCAACTCAAAAAAGTAAGGCAAACACTAGTGACGGGAGGATTAAAAAGGGAACCAAACTACTACACTAGCTCATGATAAATTCCTTAAGCTAGTATTCCCGAAATTGATCCCGAGTCAAAACAAAAATAATGAAAATACGGGCAGCCCCCTTTTTTCTAACAAATGCACACTAAATCAACCACTCTTTACTAGGATTGAGGTGTTTTGAAGAAAGGTTAGAGACCACAATATTCAACAAAACGCCGGAAATATAATCATGATAAGTACATTCCTATCCTAAACAACATTTTCGGGACTAAAAAAAAGTGACAAAACCTATTGAAACTTTTAACTTAAGAATTTAAACTTCAAGAAGCTTAAGCATAGCATACATACACCTTTTCCGGTTTAAACAAAATCAGCCCCCCCCCCCTAATTGTGATTAAAACAAGACGGGATGATTACATACTCTTACAACTCAATCCGTAAGGGAAAGCAACAAGAAAACTCAACTTTTATGAAGAGTAAACAATGATCCTAATCTCTAGTTATGCAACAAAGGTAGCCATGTACAATGTTGGAACAAATGATTCATTCCTAAGTTCGATTCCTATCATATTACGAGAAAAAGCAAGTCCTTGGAACTATTTTCTTTTGAAAAGCTTCAAACAAGAATAGGCAAAATGAAGTAAAACCGTCGATACCTACTCCCGTGGTTATTTAAACGGCTAATAGTAAAGGTTCTTTAAAACTTTCACAAGAGTGAAACAAAAACCATTAGTAATCCGAAAGCGACAAACCCAACTCATATAATTATATATGCTAAAGGCAGTACTTTCATAGTTATGAACAAGGCAAGGCGAGATAACTACATGCCCTACAAACTCAAACGAAAATCAGCCAACCAACCAAGGAAAATGATAACGAACATAATACAAAGATCGAGGCTAAGTTAATAGTTCAACTCACAAACAGATTAACCAAACAGCCAACCATTTACAACAATTAAACCAAGTCTTGAATTGTAAACACTTCATAATCACATAAGCTAAACCAAACGGCCAGAAACTGATTTTCGTTTCGCATTTTAACGCCTAAAATCAGCCAAACAAGAACAACCAAAACTCACACGAATCAATGGATCACAAAACTAAACATAAAGTAATTAGACGGGATAGGATTTACCTTGTGTTGGGCAGCGATTGAGGCCGTCAAGTGTTGAGTTTCAAACTAGCGACTTCCGACCCCGACTCCGGTTATCCGAATAGCAAACGAAGCGGAAAAAGGAAGACCGGCAGCCAATAATCAAAGAACAATTTTTGTGAGATGTTTTTGTGATAATTTTTCTATGTCTTCTCCTTTCAAAAAATGGGATCCTAAATCTGTTCTTTTTTCGTCCTTTTATAGCCGAAAATTGAGGGCTCCAACGGTTCTTTCCAAGAATTCAAAATTTGAATTCTTGGAAAGCCAAGCTCAAAAGAAAAATGATGAAGACCAGAGGAAAAAGAAAAAGATGGCTACCTTTTTAGGTTGATTTGAAAGAGAAAGTGACGGGTCGGAGGTGTAGAGCTCGGACCCGTCGGACTAAGGTTGCAACCGTCGGGCAGCTGCTGGTTCTCCTCTTTTCCGAGGTTTGTAGCCGGCGGCAGGGAAAGCTTTTTCAGCTCTGTCTCTTGAGATGACAAAAAGGTGAGGGGATGGCTATAAAGTGGAGGAGTAGAGGAGAGAAGGGTGAAGACCACCGGATTTTGCCATTATCCGGTGGTCTGGCGGCGGTGGTCTTTTTCGAGGTTGTAAAACCTCCGAAAAAGGGGAAAAGACAAACGAGGTGACGGAGAGGGCACCGCTGCCGTTTACCCGCCGGTACGAAGCAAAAACCGGCGGGTCTTTGGTGGTGAAGCGATGGGGCAGCAGGGTTTGGGGGGGGTCTGCTTGGTTTCTGAAGGGGAGTGAGAGAGAGGTTTGTTTGGTTTGGAACGAAGTGGAGAGAAAAGGGGGGTCTGGGGTGTGTTTAGTGGAGAGTTTGGGCTGGTGGGGAAATTGGGCCGGGTCAGGGGAATTGGGTAGTGGTTAGGAGAAATTGGGCTAGGTTAGTAATTTTTGGGCTGAAACAAATAAGGGTTTGGCCCAAAATTTGGTAAATGAATTAGTTTGTAGAAAAAGAAATAATTTTCCCTAGTCGTTTTCTCACTAAATTAATTAAACGATGCTTCTTTCATCCCAATTAATTTTCAATACGTATATAGTCGACTAAGAAATAATTTTGATACGCGTAATCGCAATCCTCAATTGATAGAACTGTATTTAGGAAATACTATAGCGATACGACAAAATTTCATTTTGAAATAAAAGTTACTATACCGATATCTTGTTAAAAAGAATGAATTATAAAATATTTTTGGGGTGATTTTATAAGATACAATATTTTTAGTAATTATTATTATAAAAAGTAAAGGAAATCATTTTAAAAAATGATTATTGGTGCCAAAATTTATAAAAAATTAATATAGAAAATAAGAAAATTATTTTGGAAAAGTCCTCGGGACTAAGAAGCATCTAAAAATTAATTATGGGAAAAGGAGGGCCAAAATTGGGTGTCAACAACTTGCCCCTCTTCGAACAAAGATGATGAAAGAGTCTTTGGGCGAAGATGTTGACGTAAAGCCAATTTTGTCTTGACTGGAAAAAATCAAATTTTTGAAAAGGTCGTACCTAGAAAGAGAAAGGTTATTGTCATTATGAATTCGACCGAACTCTAGTCTCCGAGTTGCCTACATATCTCGGATTTCACGAGAATCAGGCCAATGTAGTTCAAAAAAAAAAATTTGAGAGGTCCTCAAAATTTTGCCCCAGTGTTGGTTTTATGTCGACACTGGTATTTTTTGCGGTAAAAGGGGAAGATGATTTGGCATGGATGGAGTGGGTACGGCCATGCTCGAAGTCGAGCTGCCTATGTATCCCTAAGGAAATGGGAATTAGGCCGGTCGTATTTCTGAATAGAGGATTATGGTAAATTTTGAGGCAGTCCTCAAAATTTGCCCCAGTGTACGATTTATGGTTGATACTGGTCTCTTAGTTGAGCTTGGAAAGAGTTTTATGGAATTGCCGGTAGATCATTTCCTAGATGACAATAATCTTTTCAAAATGGGTGCACTTTCACAGCCTCCCGATTATAAATATGGTGCACAACACACCCATAAACGAGACTCTACTAGGCGCATCTCGCATCCCTATAAGATCACGTCGAATTGCCGGATGGAGGTAGTCCCTTTAATATCCTCTGGTGAGAACTCTAGGAGATAAAGAAAAGGGTGTCGATGCTTGCGAGAGTAAGTGTACTCTGATTTAGAAATATGGACAACTGATTGTAGGAATTGGAGTCGGAGTGCTAGTCTTGAAACTCTGGCTTGTGAGTTTGGTATTCCTCATCAAGCATTGCCTCAATCGCTGCTTAGAGGTAGTTCCACGTTGTAGTGTGTCATCCTGCAAAACAGGAAAAAGGGGTTACAAAGTACCTGTTGAGGCTCAAAACTGTAAATTAAAATTGTAATGTAAAGAGTAGTGTGTAGATATCCAAACGATTTTCGACGTCTCCATTTTGCGGAGTGGATGTACTGTAGGTGAAATAATCTTGTGAAATAAAGCCTCCGGCTGGCGGGGCAACGCTGTAAAATAAAGCCTCTCGACTGGTGGGGCAATGCTGTAAGATGCTGGGGATGCAAAATCGTGTACTTGCTGGAAAAGAAAGATTATGATGTCTGCTCCGGTTTGTGTGCCGAAGCGTTAATGAAATGGAATCTTGGGTTGTGTACCAAGACCCTAATGCATGCTCCGGTTTGTGTGCCGGAGCTTAATGAAATGGAGTCTTGGGTTGTGTACCAAGATCTCGATGCGTACTCCGATTTGTGTGCCGAAGCGTTAATGAAATAGAGTCTTAGGTTGTGTACCAAGATCTCAATGCATGCTCCGGTTTGTGTGCCGGAGCATTAATGAAATAGAGTCTTGGGTTGTGTACCAAGATCTCAATGCATGCTCCGGTTTGTGTGCCGGAGCTTTGAATGAATACCCGCATTAGAAGGTGGGCGCCTGTAAAATGTACTGAATGTAAATACCCGCATTAGAAGGTGGGCGCCTGTAAAATGTACTTGAATGTAAATACCCGCATTAGAAGGTGGGCGCCTGTAAAATGTACTTGAATGTAAATACCCGCATTAGAAGGTGGGCGCCTGTAAAATGTACTTGAATGTAAATGGTGGGCGTGATTTTTAATGCAGAATGAGGATGTTGATGGCATGCATGCTTATGATTGATGAAGTTATGATGATGCTTGCTATGATGCAGCCTCCGATTGGCGGAGTATGTTTTGCTTGCTAATATGCATTTCTCTGATTTGGCAGAGCGTCGCTTGCTTGTTTATGTACAGGCTCCAATTGTCAGAGCGTCGTTTCGTTTGTTTATGTACAAACTCCAATCGGCAGAGCGTCGTTTTGTTTGCTTATGTACAAACTCCAATCGGCAGAGCGTCGTTTTGTTTGCTTATGTACAAGCTCCAATCGGCAGAGCATCGTTTTGTTTGCTTATGTACAAACTCCAATCGGCGGAGCTTCGTTTTGTTTGCTTATGTACAAACTCCAATCGGCGGAGTTTGATGAAGTCAGTCCGCATTCTCCAATCGGCGGAGTTATTTGACGCAATTAGATGGCAATCTCCGATTAGCGGAGTTATTTGGAAAGAGATAAACTATCCTATTTTCCTATGAGAGCTCTATGTCTTTGATACTTGATCCGGATCTCGTACGCACCTGCAAAAACATAGATGAAAACTCTTTAAGAATTGTAAGAATCGGGATACAGCATTTTAAATATAGAATTGGGGAAGAATATTCGGCTTATGGTGTCGGGATAGCCGAAAGATTTCTCCGATCATGTCCATGAGCTTGACTTGACATCATCCTGTCTTGACTCCTGTTTCCCTGCGCTCAAAGGAAAATTCTTAGTTTTGGGAGGGGTGTTGATTTGTGTCAGCTTGCGGACCCTGGCCTTGCCACTAGATTTCTACAAAATCTCATCAGCCGCTCGTGATTTCCTATCCCAGAGACTCGGTATGGTGGATCCCTTCAAAACCTCCTTGGTTGCTCGCGACTTCCTATTTCGAAGGCTCGGTAGGTGGAAAGGCAGTGAAATATTTTGAAAATATGTATATACATTTTTAGAAAATAAGTATATTTTGTGTATACTAGGCGCATATATATAGTGATTGTTCATCGTTCCTTAGATTATGACATGTTCCGAAATCCAATCGAGTTTTCCCATTTGTTGAGGACGTCCAAGTGTACTTTTCTCGTGGCTCCGGCTTCTGGTGACGCTTTTCTATCTTTCTGTAGATGTTGTGATCACTCTGAAGGTATAAATAAAAGGGGGGAAGGTTTATCCTAAGAGTATGACCGAACCTTTAGGGTTGCCTACGTATCCCCGAATGGGAATCAGGTCTGTACGTAGTTCGGGGATATCAAAGAAAGATGAAAATATGTAATGCATTGACCGAGCCTGACTCAGGCTGCCTACGTATCCAAACGGAATCAGGTCAGAACGTAGTTCAAATACATTGGGATAAATGAAAAATATGAAGTGCAATGACCGAGCCTGACTCAGGCTGCCTACGTATCCAAACAGAATCAGGTCAGAACGTAGTTCAAATACATTGGGATAATGAAAAATATGAAGTGCAATGACCGAGCCTGACTCAGGCTGCCTATATATCCAAAACGGAATCAGGTCAGAACGTAGTTCAAATACATAAAAGATGATGTTTTTGGTTTTTCTAAGGGAAACCGGACCCGATATGGGTTGCCTACGTATCCCGCCGTGGGAAGTCAGGCTAATACGTAGTTCTGTTTACATGAAAGATGATGTTTTTGGTTTTTCTAAGGGAAACCGGACCCGATATGGGTTGCCTACGTATCCCGCCGTGGGAAGTCAGGCTAATACGTAGTTCTGTTACATTAGAGAAAAATGCAAAAAGTACAAGGAAACAACGACTAGTCCTTCTGTCTTCAAATGTAGTACTTCTTGATAGCGTCTGAATTGATCGGCTTTGTGCTCACGACGCCATCCATTTCTGCGAGGATTACTGCTCCGCCTGAGAGCACTCGGTGAACCATGTAAGGACCTTGCCACTGCTTAGTTACCTCCTCCTTGATTCTCAAACTCAAATCAGGCTTGAACTTCCTAGTCTTTTGCTTCACAGGCGGGCAAGAAGGATCAGTCGGCAGCTTGTGTGAGACGATATCGGTGCTTAATCCTGGCATGTCATCGTAGGACCAAGCAAACACATCAACATATTGTTTGATCAATTCAATCAATTCTTGCTTTCTTCGTCTTCCAAGTGTATGCTGACTCGTACTTCTTTCACCATTTCTTCATTTCCCAAGTTGACAACCTCGGTTTCCTCCATGTTGGGCTTTTTCTGACTTTCAAGTTGTTCGATCTCCTGAGGTAGATTTTCAGGCATCATGCTTTCATCGTATTCTTCATAGTCCTGCTCATGACTCGCGCTTTGCTCAATGGATTCGTTACATGTCATAACCGTTGTACGATGATTTTTACTAATATTAGCGCTGAAAAGTATGAAAGGTGAGTAAAAATAAATAGTTATTTTAAATTTTAAGAAAAATAAAGACTTTTTATTAAAAAGCAGTCTAGCTTTTCAGAAGAGGCAAGTAGCAAAAAGGGCTTAGGCATGATTCAAGCCTCAATTGATCATGCAAAAACATTTTGAAATAAAACTACATTTCCACACTACCAGGACTCCTGTCGAAACAGGGATGGGCTGATGGTCCAGTTCTGCAAGACTTCTCCAGGCTTGGCATCACGGATGGTCAGTTTCTTGATATCTTTCTCCAGTCCATCGTCGGTCATGGCCACGAATAGATTTCCTATTCCCTCAATGACGTCTTCATCAACTGCTTCATCTGGGATTAAGACTTGTCCTGGCACGAACACTACTGTCCCAAACTTTGCATTGTGGACTCCTCCTGAAGCAGGCTTATACCCTAGCCCGGCGGTACCTTTCTGATGTTTTAGCTGGATTGGTTCAATTATACCGTCAGCGTTAGGTCCGAGCCCTGTCTTTGGTTTATACCCATATTTCAACATCTCTGACGCAACCATCTTCGCTGCTCTCGACATCTCCATCTTTCCAGGCTCTACCTTCTCATCAATTTTTACGGCTTGCATGATCTCCAGAGCATGGAAAGCGGCTCCATCCAATTCTTCGGTGATTGGAACAGAATTCACGGAATAGATGGGGTGACTGAGCTCCCCGTGAATGGTAACTTCGGTGCGACCCCACTCGAACTTCACACACTGATGAAGCGTGGAGGGAACTGCTCTTGCCATATGGACCCATGGCCTTCCTAGTAACAAGTTGTAGTTGGACGTAACATCCATTACTTGAAATAAGATGGGGAATTCAGCTGGACCCACTTGCAATGTGAGATAAATTTCTCCAATGACACTTCTCTGCGCGCCGTCAAAAGCTCTCACCTTCACACGACTTTCCCTTATCTCTCCCATATTCACACCTAAATCTCTCAATGTGGTGAAAGGACAAATGTTGCATCCAGAACCGCCGTCGATCAAAACTCTAGTCACGATCTTATCACAGCACTTGACCGCGATGTGAAGTGCTTTGTTGTGGCCGACACCTTCTGCTGGTAATTCATCATCATGGAAAGAGATTTTGTTCACTTCCACCATTTTTCCAATTGTTGCAGCCAATGTGTCACTTGTAGTTTCTTTTGGTACGCTAACTCCGCTCAGAACTTGTACCAAAGCGTTCCTATGGGCTTCAGAACTCATTAGCAAGGACATAATGGAAATGTGGGCTGGTGTCTTCATTAGTTGTTCCTCGATTGAGTAATCTTTAGACTGCATCTTCTTCCAAAATTCAGTGGCTTCTGCATCAGTAACATTCTTCTTTGGATTTTGTTCTTTCCCGGGAACCCCTCGATTTAGATCCTCCGGGGTATAACACCTTCCCGACCTGGTCATTCCGTGAGCCACAGCAGCGTCTATCATCTTGCCCTTGGCTTCCGTCCGATAGTCCCATGGGACTGCTTTAGTGTCATAGTCAGGTTTTCCAGCGGCTATGGTTGTTACCACAACTCTCGGCAGGTAGGTTTGAATAGTCAAAGGCTCTCTCAGCTGAACTGTGATAAAAGGTTGTGCTGGAGATGTGGCGGCAACTTCTTCTGTGTCCCAGATAGGCACGATATTCCCTTCCGGGTCATATTCTTCCTCTAGGGTAATCATGTTGACTCCTCGATTCTCATGATTTGGTAGAGGGTTGTTGTTCACATTCGGAGGAGTATCGGTGCATTTAATTACTCCCTTTCTGATAAGAGACTCGATCTGGTTCTTCAAGCTAAAACACTCCTCCGTGTCATGTCCTTGTATTCCCGAGTGGTATGCACATCGCTTATTTCCATTGAAGGTTTGTGGTATCGGATCAGGGATTCTTCCCTCAATTGGCTGCAACAAACCTGCTACCCTCAACCTTTCAAACAATTGAGCCAAAGGCTCGGCAATAGGAGTGTAGGTGCGGGTATTTCTGGATTCAAAGTTAGGACGTGGTCTTGGTGCATATGCTGGCCTATTTTGGCGAACTGGAGCTTGGACAGGGGCATACGGCTTCGGTGGATTTTGGTGTGCTGGAGCTCGAGGTGGATTATAGTGTGGCTGGGTACTATATACTGGAACATGGGCGATAATTTGGGAGTTGTTAGGGTACCGGTAGGATGATCCTCCGTGCTGGTAGTAAGGTGTGACGGCTGAGATGTCTTCCTTCTTCTTCTTGATACCACCGATGGAACCTGACTGTATGGCCTTGCTTGCGGCTTGTAGTGCGACCATAGACTGAATTTTCCCGGACTTAATACCTTCCTCAATGAAGTCTCCCATCTTGACCAAGTCAGCGAACTTTTGGCCCATCATTGACATCATTTTGTCGAAGTAGACGCCTTCCTGAGCTCGGATAAAATACTTAGAGAGTTCATTTTCATCAAGTGGGGGTTGGATCCGAGCAGCCTCAGTCCTCCATCTCCATGAATATTCTTGAAATGATTCAGACGGCTTCTTTTGTATGTTAGCAAGTGAGAATCTGTCCGGAGTGATTTCGGTATTAAACCTGAAGCGACTCATGAAATCTTCGGCCATTTCTTGCCAATCACGCCATTTGCGAGGGTCTTGGCGAGTGTACCAAGTTAGAGCTTCTCCTGACAGACTTCGAATGAACAGTTTCATCCTCAATTTTTCGTTCCTTCCTATGCCGACCAGCTTGTCGCAATAGGCTCTTAGGTGTGCATGGGGATCGCCCTTCCCATCAAATACATCAAATTTTGGTGGTTTGTACCCGACCGGCATATCGATGTCTGGGTGGATGCATAGGTCCTCATAGTCCAGACTCTCGGTTCCCCTGGTAACTTGCATGCTTTTAAAAGCCCTTTTCAAGCTTTCAAGTTGAGCTGCTATCGACCTATCTTCATTTGACCGGACATCCCTCTCCAATCCTACGTACTGATCGACCTCATATGGTACTTTGACAGCCGTGGATGTTGCAAAAGTAGGGGCTTCAGTAGCATATACCGGTGGAACAGGCATTTCACAAGTGACATGTGCCTCCGGTATGTGCTGCATTGTTGGGTGAATTGGAACAGTGAAGTTCTGCGTAGGCAAGGAAAGATTAGGTGCAGCCCTAATGGCGGGCGGATGAGCAAGTAGATCTTGAGCATAAGTGGGAACAAGCGGTGTTTGCTTAGGCGCGTTTGTTAAGTCGGCGGGAGTGACCGGCCGCAACTCAGCATTTGGAAATTGGAATTGAGCGGGGAAGGTAGCAGCTGTAAGCTTAGTCAAATCCCGCACTTGGCGTAGTTCTTCTTTCAAGATTTCGATTTCTTGTGCCATGTTGGCCATTTGTTCATCGTTTTGAGTGTCCATCGGTTTTCGAGAACTTTCGGCGCCATCTACTGGTACCATCGAGGCGTTGTTAGATTCTTCACTCATTTTTCCTTTAGATCGGAGGTTGTATTGCGATTCCGCCAGTTTGCAAATCGACACAAATCAACTTTCTTTGGGGGGTTTATAATAAACATAAAGAAAAGAAAGGAAAGAAAAAGGAAACTATGTTAGTTTGGGAAATGTTGGAATATATAACAAATATATACGCCAAGTTGGCGATATTCACACAAAAACGCGTCCTAATATGGAGCCTCGTTTTGCCAGAGGTAGGCTTACGCTGCATACAATTTGATAATAAATGATCCACTTTGAACACCTTTAGGATTTGAGATAAACATGACTTTTCATTAAGCAAAATGTGGTTTTGAAAGCTTACAATAGATAGGCTGATGGGAGCCTGAAAAATGAAAAAACATGGGGTGGCCACTAGGGCGTACAAAGGGATGGGCCATGAGGCACCTTTAGGGAATATGAAAGGGGTACAATGGGAAAGGATAACCTAGGGCCATGTAGGACCGTCATCACTATCATCATATATGTCCAAATAAGGCCCTGGGTGGTATTCTCCGAGATCCCATTCTCTCAACTGCCATTCCTGATAATCCGGATCATCTTCTTCCAGGAACACTAATGATCTATACTCCGATTGATCTTCAAGTTCTTCCTCTAGATTTTCTCTGATATCATCCTGACTGTCCGAGGTTATCTCATCTTTAACTGAGCCCGGAATAATCTGTTCACGCATGGAGGCGGTGAGATACATGTGAGGTATTATTTCCCTGGAGACTTGAGTCACCATGTCATAGTCGATAAAACCAGGGATCCTTTCCCAGCTTGGCCGCATTATGGGACCTCCCTCTACCTTCCACGCATAATATTCCAAGGTGCACCAATTTGTTTGCCCGATATCTGTGGATATTATATTCATCCATGATTCCTGCAGTCTTCTAATCCTGGCCGAAGGTATTTCTCTTCCGTAAGCGACCTCCGCAGGTTCTATGTGGGACCACAAAGGAACCTCCTGATTGAGGCCGAATTGGCGCAGAACTCTAAGTGGAGCGTATGGTTGGATCCCTTCTAACCCGATCAACTCAATAAAATAGCTGGTATATCTCCTCAATAATGCTCTTCCAGTGATCCAAGGGAGCTTCCATTGGATGGCATCTCCTGTGAGATGCGTTAGATAGGCCCGCCATCCTTCTCGTCCTGTCGGTGCATTCCAAAATTTTAACCTACGCTCGTGGCTTTGCATCTTGTCGCAGACTCCTTCCAAGTTACCGTTGGCTTGTTCTTTTTGGAAGAAATGCTCTACGGCCCAAATTTGTAGTAGCAAATTGCATCCGCCAAAGCAATCATATCCTCTTGAGCAGGAGGACAAAGCTCTGAATAATTCTGCTAAAAGCATTGGTACCAATGTTAACTTTTTGGAGCCGTTGCACAGGGCAAGGACTACTGGCATCAAATTTATATTGATGCGGCCTATCTTCTTAGGAAAGACCATGATCCCTAAGAAAGCGAGCGCAAAAGCCACAGGTCGGATTCTTTCCCATTCTGCTCTGCTACAAGCAAATTCCTGTCGATAACCATCATAGCTTTCTTGGCGTCCAAACCTCTGAAAGAGATAGTTCAAACCTACACATCCATTTTCTACATTCCTAAGGGCCGGGAAGGCTTTTAGACCCAAAGCGTGTAGAAATTTTCTTCCAGACATGGTTGAGGGCAATACTGGTTCTCTTCCTTCGAGCGCCAGATCTGTTAGGCTACTGACCTCTTCCAAGGTAGGCGTGATTTCAAAGTCAAAGAATTGAAATGTCGCGGTGGTTGGGTTCCAAAATTCAATCAGCGATTTTGTTAGCATTTCATTGGCTTGGACGTCCAACAGCTCAGTGAGAGATCCCAGGTGTTTGGAAATCTCGTGTCCATATAGAGTCCCGATGTTGTTCCACCAGCGTTGTAGGTCATGGGGAGCTGAGAAAATCATTTGGATGTTGGGCAAGTTTTGGTTGATATTCATCTGAAAGAAGGGTAAAGGGTATGATAAGTTTGTTTATCCCAAATCCATTATGTGTTTTAGTTTGGATCATTTACATCAATCACACACAAAGTATATGTCGTTGGATTTTATGAAAAACCCGTTGACAATAAGGGTGGTTCCCTAAATGCAGTGTCAATCCCCGGAATCGTCCTGCCTAAGGCTATGCAACATGACCTGTTTCTAGAATAAGAATATTTTCCTAGATTTGAGAGTGGACTTGAATAACTGCGAGACGGCACACTAACCTAATTGCACCGACTCTGAAACTAAAGAATCCAAAAGAAGGTTTGGGAGGGCATAAAACCCTCCGCGTGTACCACAGTGTGTGAAATGTGTACGGCCAAAGACTCGATAGAGAAATGCAAGTGAGAAAGCAGTAACAAGTAGTGTTTATCAATCAAACAAAGAGCGCAAGTTTGGATTTGGCTTGCGTCCTTTCAAACAAAGAATGATATAAATAAAGCAAATAATGTATTGCAAATAAACAAATATTCCAAATAATATTCATAAACTAAGCATGCTAAGGTAAAAACATAAGTTAAAATTCCCCAGCAGAGTCGCCATTCTGTCGCGCCCTATTTCGGACTGGCCAAAATATGCTTGCAACATCCGGCTCTTTCTGCCTTTGTTTTGGAAAAGGGTTTAGAGTCGCCACCTAAATTTTAGGAAACTTAGGAAACCATTTTGTATGTAAAACTCTGTTTTTAGTCTGCGAAACGTTTGAGATTCTGAGTAAGTGTTTTGGTTACTCGAAGGGAAGGTGTTAGGCACCCTTCAGAGCCTATCCGAAGATAGTCCTTAAACTCAGTTTAGAAAAAATATTTGGAAAAGTTATTTGCTCATTATTTGCTAAAAGGTGATAAAAACATGGTTTATTAATTTAAAGAAAAACTCAAAGTATATGACACATGCCACTACAATAGGCAAAAATATAAAATATACTTATGGTAAAAAGATGAAACATATGTACGTATATGTCAAAATATATGAAAGTTTAATAGCAATACTTTTATCGTAATTATAATTAAAGTATGCCGAACTTTATGATTCATAAGAATATATACTTAAAAAGGGCTATGTAAAAGAAATGAGAATGTTATTTATACAAATATACTTTTTGTAAAGTAAGAAATATATATGGTTTTAGAGTTTTGGGAAAAGTTTATGACATGTTTATTAAAAGAAAGTAAAGGTGATGTATGTATGTTTAAAATACAAGGAATCATATGAAAAAGTTTATTATTTTAAAGAATTTGGACAAGTAAAAAATGTAGGAAATAGGTATACCGGTAATAGAGAAAAAAACTATAAGAGAAAAATCATATTTGTTTTGGTAAATGTATTTCATGTAAAAGAATAATTTGAAGACTTGAGTAGAGAACGAAAATTATTTATTTTCATGTAAAGGAGACTTTTATTCATAAGGTAAAAATGAACATGCATTGAATATGAAAGAAAGTATTATGTACGTAAATGTAATTGTGATAAAAATAATATATGTGTAATTTAAGTGGGAAGAATGAGTAAGTAAAAATATAAATATATATATACCTTGTAGTAGATAGCATATGACATATATATACCTTGCGTTTTGAGGCCTTAAAAAATCTGAAAATCTCAAAATATATATATATATATATATAGAATATAGCAAAAATAGTTGTAGAATATTGGGGTTAAAATAAGAGAATACATAAATTATTAATATATATAAAGGAGACTTACCTAAATTAGATAAGCATTCTATAGTTTAAAGCCTAAGAATGACTAAATATTTGTTTGAAATATATTGAATCGCTACTTAATATTTTTTTTGAAAATCTACCGCGAGTTATTTGGAACAAGGTTTTTTCTTGAAACAAGCCTAACATTAATTAATCCTAAAGAATCTGCACTATTCACTATTTATTATTACTATTTTTTGAAAGTGTTTAACCACTAATTTTAAAGTATTTAAAAAGGGAAATCCGAAACTTTTGCCTAAACTGAAAGAGTGAAGGAAACTTACTTTCGAAATTTTTAAACTAAATAAAGATAACCCACGAAACTATAAGCCAAAGAATAAACGTTAATCAAAACACAAAGAAAAACACATATCCAAATATGCAAAGTTAGTTAAAACATTTAAAGTAAGCATAAAAGAAAGCAATAAATAAAGGAACTAATTATGTTAAGTTCCTTTGGAGGAACTAGTCTCCTAATGGGTGACTCCGAGCATTGCGATGATTCCTAATAGCTGTTCGACCCAAAAACATATTGGGCCGAGGTTGAGTTTCAAGTGAGAACTCCAGCTCTCCGGTTGTTTCATGTAACACAAAAAAAATGATAAGGATTAGTAACTTGCATAACAAAGTTTACAAAATGTAGAAATATGCCAAGCTTAACAATAAAGTGATAAGGAAAACAAACATGTTATTCGGTGAATACACAAGCATATATGAAAGACGACATGTAACCATATTTTGCTTCATTTTTTAAGCAAACGATCAAATTTATTTCACTAGAGCACAAACGAACTAACATGAGATGATATCCGAAAAGAACTTAGGCAAAACGAACATCTTCAACACTAGTCGATTATGGGAAAACAAGGTACACAACAAATAGCAATATAAAAACTTTATTATTATTATTTTTATTCACTTTAACTAAATAAGTAGCTATGAATAAATCACCCCAAAAAGTAAGGCATTATGAACAAATCAACTCAAAAAAGTAAGGCAAACACTAGTGACGGGAGGATTAAAAAGGGAACCAAACTACTACACTAGCTCATGATAAATTCCTTAAGCTAGTATTCCCGAAATTGATCCCGAGTCAAAACAAAAATAATGAAAATACGGGCAGCCCCCTTTTTTCTAACAAATGCACACTAAATCAACCACTCTTTACTAGGATTGAGGTGTTTTGAAGAAAGGTTAGAGACCACAATATTCAACAAAACGCCGGAAATATAATCATGATAAGTACATTCCTATCCTAAACAACATTTTCGGGACTAAAAAAAAGTGACAAAACCTATTGAAACTTTTAACTTAAGAATTTAAACTTCAAGAAGCTTAAGCATAGCATACATACACCTTTTCCGGTTTAAACAAAATCAGCCCCCCCCCCCTAATTGTGATTAAAACAAGACGGGATGATTACATACTCTTACAACTCAATCCGTAAGGGAAAGCAACAAGAAAACTCAACTTTTATGAAGAGTAAACAATGATCCTAATCTCTAGTTATGCAACAAAGGTAGCCATGTACAATGTTGGAACAAATGATTCATTCCTAAGTTCGATTCCTATCATATTACGAGAAAAAGCAAGTCCTTGGAACTATTTTCTTTTGAAAAGCTTCAAACAAGAATAGGCAAAATGAAGTAAAACCGTCGATACCTACTCCCGTGGTTATTTAAACGGCTAATAGTAAAGGTTCTTTAAAACTTTCACAAGAGTGAAACAAAAACCATTAGTAATCCGAAAGCGACAAACCCAACTCATATAATTATATATGCTAAAGGCAGTACTTTCATAGTTATGAACAAGGCAAGGCGAGATAACTACATGCCCTACAAACTCAAACGAAAATCAGCCAACCAACCAAGGAAAATGATAACGAACATAATACAAAGATCGAGGCTAAGTTAATAGTTCAACTCACAAACAGATTAACCAAACAGCCAACCATTTACAACAATTAAACCAAGTCTTGAATTGTAAACACTTCATAATCACATAAGCTAAACCAAACGGCCAGAAACTGATTTTCGTTTCGCATTTTAACGCCTAAAATCAGCCAAACAAGAACAACCAAAACTCACACGAATCAATGGATCACAAAACTAAACATAAAGTAATTAGACGGGATAGGATTTACCTTGTGTTGGGCAGCGATTGAGGCCGTCAAGTGTTGAGTTTCAAACTAGCGACTTCCGACCCCGACTCCGGTTATCCGAATAGCAAACGAAGCGGAAAAAGGAAGACCGGCAGCCAATAATCAAAGAACAATTTTTGTGAGATGTTTTTGTAATAATTTTTCTATGTCTTCTCCTTTCAAAAAATGGGATCCTAAATCTGTTCTTTTTTCGTCCTTTTATAGCCGAAAATTGAGGGCTCCAACGGTTCTTTCCAAGAATTCAAAATTTGAATTCTTGGAAAGCCAAGCTCAAAAGAAAAATGATGAAGACCAGAGGAAAAAGAAAAAGATGGCTACCTTTTTAGGTTGATTTGAAAGAGAAAGTGACGGGTCGGAGGTGTAGAGCTCGGACCCGTCGGACTAAGGTTGCAACCGTCGGGCAGCTGCTGGTTCTCCTCTTTTCCGAGGTTTGTAGCCGGCGGCAGGGAAAGCTTTTTCAGCTCTGTCTCTTGAGATGACAAAAAGGTGAGGGGATGGCTATAAAGTGGAGGAGTAGAGGAGAGAAGGGTGAAGACCACCGGATTTTGCCATTATCCGGTGGTCTGGCGGCGGTGGTCTTTTTCGAGGTTGTAAAACCTCCGAAAAAGGGGAAAAGACAAACGAGGTGACGGAGAGGGCACCGCTGCCGTTTACCCGCCGGTACGAAGCAAAAACCGGCGGGTCTTTGGTGGTGAAGCGATGGGGCAGCAGGGTTTGGGGGGGGTCTGCTTGGTTTCTGAAGGGGAGTGAGAGAGAGGTTTGTTTGGTTTGGAACGAAGTGGAGAGAAAAGGGGGGTCTGGGGTGTGTTTAGTGGAGAGTTTGGGCTGGTGGGGAAATTGGGCCGGGTCAGGGGAATTGGGTAGTGGTTAGGAGAAATTGGGCTAGGTTAGTAATTTTTGGGCTGAAACAAATAAGGGTTTGGCCCAAAATTTGGTAAATGAATTAGTTTGTAGAAAAAGAAATAATTTTCCCTAGTCGTTTTCTCACTAAATTAATTAAACGATGCTTCTTTCATCCCAATTAATTTTCAATACGTATATAGTCGACTAAGAAATAATTTTGATACGCGTAATCGCAATCCTCAATTGATAGAACTGTATTTAGGAAATACTATAGCGATACGACAAAATTTCATTTTGAAATAAAAGTTACTATACCGATATCTTGTTAAAAAGAATGAATTATAAAATATTTTTGGGGTGATTTTATAAGATACAATATTTTTAGTAATTATTATTATAAAAAGTAAAGGAAATCATTTTAAAAAATGATTATTGGTGCCAAAATTTATAAAAAATTAATATAGAAAATAAGAAAATTATTTTGGAAAAGTCCTCGGGACTAAGAAGCATCTAAAAATTAATTATGGGAAAAGGAGGGCCAAAATTGGGTGTCAACAAAGGGCAACAAAAATAGAAATTCCTAGTTGTCAAATCTAATTTGTCTGCTATATTTTAATTTTGACGCAATAAATAAATAAATTGAATCCTGTACTGTTTTTAGTTTGAAACAAAACATGTTTTTCGAATCTTCTAAGCAAAAATGGACTATTCTCTGGTCATATTTGTCTCCTAAAGAATTATATAGGAAAAAAAGAGAAGAAAATTGGCACTTTTTAGTTTTGAAGTAACCAATTATAATGAGTATTTTACCCTCGACAAATCTTTACAATGACTTGCAAAATTTTAGACTGTAATCTAATATTTTCTCATCAAATTCTCCGATCCGTTAATGTTGCACGATGCTTGGTAACCCGGCTTCGCCCTTTAAAAATACTAATGCTAATAAAACTTTTAGAGGAGTTGAGAAATTAATAGACGATTTAAAGATCCAAACATATCTACTTTTCTATTTTTTTAATAACATTATTTTCTCACTTGTTCTTTCATTTGACGAGAAATTAAACCAATAACTCTATGATGAATGAAAGAAATTAATTGATCAATTAAAGTTGTTTTTCGAACAAGTTCTTTTATTCTTATTTTGTACATATTGTTTTATTGAGGATGTAGATTCAAATTGGAGATTCTATTTTTGAAAAATGTTGCAGAAATGATCAAAGAAAGTGAATGTTGGAATACTCACGTAAGTTGTAGCCTCTATTTCGAGCTTCATTACAAACGTATGGTGTATTGAACAAGTGATAATATTAGTAAATAAATAGGATATAGAGAATTGGAACGGAAATCAGACCGTCTACTTGTTATCAAACTTATTGAAGAGGACGACATGTCATATTACCCTCTTTCTTACGACTATTCTTAAAGATTATAAATATTTCGTCAAAGTATATAGGAATGTAAATTAATGTACAAATTTAATTTCTAGCAAATAAAGATCAAAGATATGCAAAAGACTTACTAATATGGAAAGATGCATTAAAAAAATTAAAATTCTTTTTCTTTTTGACAGATTTAAGCTATAAAGATATTAAATTTCTTTTCTCGACAGATTTAAGTTATATAGCTTATCAAATAATTTACAACGTTTATTCAATTTTTTCTCAAAACAAAAAACAACTCATGAAAAATTGATAGAAGGTGGAAACACAACATTAAAAATTTATATAAATGGCCTAGGTGTGGATGCATCTTTTTTCAAATTCCAAGAAAAACATATATACGTGTGAAATCCTACCAAGTCAAGATCTAGTCAAACCTAATACTCCAAATTTATGCAGGTTATATACATATAAGAAAATTATCACTAGCCAGTCAAAGTTGCAACTACTCTAAATTTAATATTCGCCCGTTCAAAATTATCTGTCACTTATTTTCTAATTGAATTTTTATTTTTACTTGTCATTTTTGACATATCAAGGAAGGACAACTTTTTTTTTCTATTTTACCATTAACTTTAATTGTTTATTCTCCAAACTAATTTCAAGATACAATAGTAACCATCAATTAAAAGAAATATTATGGTAAAGTAGCCATATTAATAATTACAATATTTTCTTAATGGGTGTGCCAAGTAAAAAAGTGAGAAGTAAAAATGAACGGAGGGGAGGGAGTATATATAAAGTACTCTAATACTACCCTCGTCCCATTTTAATTGTTATTTTTGCCAAAATAAAAAATTATCATTTAAAAAAAATCAAGTTAAAAATTGGTAATTGTTTTTAATTGTATCTTTATATTAAAGAATTATATTTTTTTAAAATAATGTTCAATTCTTAGAAAACATCTAATAAATAAGAGTATCTTAATAAATAGTATATTATATTTATTATTTTTAACTGGCGTGAAAAAAAAGTTAAAATTACAGTTAAAATGGAACCGAGGCAGTATACAATTTTAATTCTATTACTCCTTTGTATTATTGTGTATGTGCCATCGGATCTATTTAACCTTATGCAACAATAAGATTAACATAGCATTCTACATTTAATGCTAGACACCGTCTATAAATTATACTTACTTCGTCTCATATTAACTGAATTGTTGAGGCTTTTTTTATTGTTTAAAATAAGTGAATTGTTCATATCAAGATAATTTTTGATTTCTTTTTTCATTTTTGTTCTTCCTTTAAAGAAAAGGTATTTTACATTTTCTAGGTACTTACATTCTTTACAAAGTCATAATTATGACTTTACATTGAAATTTCACATTTTCACACAAATGAAATTTCCAAGAGACACTATTTTACAAATTATTTTATTAAGTGTAATTATTATAATCAAATTTCAAGCAATGTTGAATAATGACTAACTCTACTTTTGAGAATAACGTGAGAATAATGATAAGGACAGTAATGGAAAATAATGTTCAAAATATGTTCTAAAAGAGTTTTCTTAAAGGATGTGCATTATTTCAACAATTCAGTTAATATGGGACGGAGAGAGTAATAGCCCTGTCATCTTTGATGCAATAATTTAATGAGGAAGAATGATAGAGCCCCTACTAAAGGAATAGTTTATTAAAAAACGAAATATGTCATTATTGAATATTGGCAAAGCATCTTAATTATTGGGGTTCTAGTTAAAACAAAAAAACGAGTCTTAATTCAATGCATGAGTCCATTATTTGGGTCATGAAAATAAAAAGATAAGAGAATGGCAGAAAGCCATCGTGATCCTATTTTTTCGATTTGATTTCTTAGATACTTGGCCAATAATTAGTATCTGAGAAAGTCTTTTTTTTGTCAAAGAAAATTAAAATTGAAATTGAAAATTAAAATATTTTTTTAAAATAATAATTATTAATTGAGTAATCGCACGAGAAATCGATCCTAATTTTGCTTTTTGATGAGTTTTGCTAAATGGATTTGGTACCAATAATATTTACTTAATTCCCACGTGATCTTTATGCAACATGACTACTAAAATATTGTTTTCACGTAACTTTAATGAGATTCTATCTTTTGCTTCCACCAGACATATCTTATATGTCCCCACCCACTTATCAACTCGTCATAAAAAATATTAGATTAGTTTGAATCGTTATCATTTTAAAGACATTAATTATCCTAATTCTCTATTATTTTGTCCTTAAACTAAATTGGAGTAAAAGACAAAGAAGAACAAAAAGAAAAGGATGGATCAGAAATAAAGAAAGTGAATGGAACAAATAATATGTCACACTTACTAGTATCTACTTTCTTTATTTATGTGATTTTATGTACTATAAAAACAATTTTTTAAACAACAAAATACATAAATTAAAACAGAGAAAATACTATTTGTCACTCCAAAGTGACATGACCTAGTAATTAAAGTCTAATGTTACCATTTGTTTAAACATTCCATTTTTTTTTTTTTGATACTGTACTTACATTTTTATATCAAATTCTTTTCTTTTAGTTTTAGAAAAGAAAAAAGCAAAAGGGTAATGTGAATACGAGGAGGTCAATATCGTAAACGATAATGTCAACAGTACTTGATAGTAGCTCAATGGCATACCATGTAAATTTCACCAAAATCAGGGGCCATTACCAATTGCTCGACTATATATACCCGGGACCATTCATTTCAGTCCCAGCAAGCAAGAAGCAAAGCAAAAACAGAGTGCCTACCTACAGCCGGCGACTCAGTAAGATAGTTAATTACCACCACCGCTGCAACAACCGCCGGCGAAAGATTAATCACCGGAGTTCAGTACAAGTAATTAAAGTAGATCGGAGAATTTGAAAGATGGCCGGAGTAAGAAAAGAAATGATGATGTCAAGAAGGGAGGAATACGGGAGGCCAATTCCAAAAAGAGGGCAAGTTAAAGTCACCATTGTTATGGGCTTAGCTCACTCTTTGTCTTCTATTTTCTCCAATCGCCGATAGATATATGGCTGTGAAGACAGGAGAGTACCCAGTTTTGGTAAATTTAGAGTGTGTTGAAGGGTATTATTGTCCTTTCTTAGGATTTTGAGCTTGGTGTGTCTTGTATTTTGTACATGGCTGGTGATTTTGTATAGTTTTTTGGAAGTTAATTTTAAATCCTCTTCCTCAGCTAAAACATTCTATTTTTATTTAACTGAAGATGCCACGTTTATCTCTACGTGGCAGCCTAAGAGATAATAAATGTCAGCTTGAGCTTCCACTAAAATATTACTCCCATCTTCTTTATTTTGTACATGCTTCAAACTTGTCTATGGGGGTTGAAGGAAACTGGAGAAAGAAACTGTACACAAGCGTTTAAGGGGATAGGATAAACAAAGTTATCCGTGAATTGAAATACCCATGAAATTAGTTATCTCACTATAAATATTCTCCATTTTATTCGGGAATTATTATTAAACATATCCCTTGTAACAGAATGACCCCTAAGTGCAAATGTAATGCAAGATTAATCAAATGTGAGGGAAAAAATAACTTTTTTTAAATGAAAAATCACAAATACAATCACTCTACTTAGCAGGAAAACGACAAAGAAATTTATCATGGTAAATACCGTCCCATCATCCAACTAAGTCGTTTGATAAAATTAAGTGTATCATGATGCATAGATTACACAAGAACATAATTAAGATCATAAAATGAGGTGGTGAAGAAGACAAATAAATAAAATAAAATCAAAAGAAAAGGGGTCAACACAAAATTTGGTCGCTCATCTATGGATCTGCAATCCAATGTAAGGTGGTGGCATAGGCAACTGATGAATAATTGTGCTCGTTATCCAAATTATTTGCTTCATCAACTTCAGTTTCTGGGCGACCAGACATACTGGTACAACATCTGCAACCACCACCACATATGAATGTATATGACTGACAGAATTTGTGCCTCGATGTAAATCATATGTCAGAAAGCAAGTCTTCAGTCCCTGTCAATTTCGCAAACTCATTCTCATCAATAGCTCCCTTTTTTAGCTTTTTCAATAGGCGGTACTCCCTTGTAATCTCATCTTCATCTTCAACTAACTGCGTAGCACGTCTCTGTTTGGCAGTTTTCTTTCTCGTGGCAGTTGCTGTAGAATTTGCCTCTTTTTTGAGTCTCTGTGTCTTCGGTTCTTCTTGTTGTGCCATGGCAACCTTTTTTGCTTGCAAATTCTTCTTCCTTTGCTTCTCCCTGGACTTGTCCCTGAGTGGAAAAGGTAAAGGCCAAGTATCAAAGGCCAAGACTCCCAAACAGATCTAACATTTAGTGACCAGTACTTGGAAGTCACACATTGGAACTGCTCTGAGAAAAATATAATGATAATGACAGACACACTGAAACTACCTAATATGTATGATTCGAACAATAAACTTACTTAAACTTGATCTCGTCCAGGTTGATATCTTCAACAGCAGTAAATCCCTTTGTAGAAAGAGAATGATGCTTTACATCAGGCACAGAAGGAAGCTGCAAAAGACCATATCCCATGCCTAACTTCCCAATCTCAAGCTCCTTCCACCTGTAAATAGAGGAATAAGCTGAAGATGTGGAAATATTACTATAATTTTCGTATTGCATCATGGCCTTAAACTTACCTCAAAATGTAAGAGCAGTGATGCTCTTTATATGCACGGATGTATGACACAAAGGCTCTGAGTCCTTTCTCCATTACATCACGATCTTTCTTTGCTGCTGATCGTATCTAGAAAAAGAAACATCAGTAAACAACAACAACAACAACATACCCGGTGTATTCCCACACAGTGGGGTCTGGGGAGGGTAGAATGTACGCAGACCGTACCTTTACCTCAGATGAAGTAAAGAGGCTGTTTCCGATAGACAGAAAAAGAAACATCAGTAACAAACAGAAATCATTAGTCAACTGCAGCCTCTTCAACCTTTTTGAATACTGAGGACAATTTTTCTTTTTGGGAACTACACAATTCTGGATCTTATTAAGTTAAATTTAATTACAATTTTTTAGCTGATGATCCTCAGAGTACTAACTCATGGCCTTGGAGGAACATAAGAAGATCAATGTCAGTGTTGAAAGTGACTTGTTTTGTGTGGCTAGTTACAAGAAAAGCATGCTTGACACAAGACAACCTTCAGAAAAGAGTTTCTCAGCTCTGTAACAGGTGACAGGTGTCATCTTTGTGGAACAAATTCAGAAACCATCAACCATTTGTTTTTGTACTGCCCCATTGTTTCACAACTTTGGACTTATTTCTGAATATGCTGGGATTACAATGGACAATGCATGAAGATACAATTGATTTGATGAGAAGCTGGTAATAGAAGGGACTTGTCAAAAGAACAAAAAAATGGCAGGTGGAGAACTATCCCAGCTACTATGTGGTGGACTGTTTGGAAAGAGAAAAATGCAAGATCCTTTGAAGATACAACTGGCTCTATACAGAAGATAAAAACAAAGAACTGTATACTTTTGTTCTCTTTTTGGTGTAAAGAGGGTTTGATTAATGATGCAGAATCTCTAAACACACTTGAATCCATGCTGATTTGATGTGAAGCTGGATCTTTTTGTAAAAATTCAAGCACAATTCGTGTTGCATTTACAATACTTAGCCTTTTCTCAATTAAACAAAAGCAACTAAACAAACTAGAGGAATGAAAGCATTTACACTACGAAGCAAGGGGAAAGAGAAATATGGCACAATGGCTTAATTTAATTCTTACTTCATCTATAATATCCGGAGCGTCAGAGGCACATTCCCCCTCTTCTAAATAAACGTCTTTTAAACGCAAGAACTCCACATATGCTTCCTCCTAAAAAGACCAAGACAGATCATAGTTAATAAATAGGTTGGGAGTAACCCTGGTAGACAATATATCCAAACAGCCTCCAAAAAGTTTGATACATTATAGAAGTGCAAGACCTGACCTTTGGTAATAGAAAAACAACAGCACTACCTTGCCGGCCCAGTCTAGCTGTTCGGCCTACTCTATGTATAAACATTTTATCATCCTGAGGAAGGTCATACTGCACAAGAAACAAAGTAAAAGAATAATACATCCATGTAAGTTCCAGCTGCTTATTATCATGCTCATAATTACATGCACAACAGGCTATAGAACTATATTTTATTAGGAGAGTGATGGTTCATATTTCTATCACTTCCTTTGGTGTGGCTAGCTGGGTGTGCACAAAAGACATAAGCATTTACGGGTGGCATTTGTTCCAAAAACAGGTGAAAAATATTTCCTGAATTGTTTTCAGATTTTGCAAAAATCGGAAAACTTTCCTATGGTGTTTGACCAATTCAATTTTCAGAAAAATTGAAGAAGTTTCTCGAATGAATTTTTCAACACTTCTTGAAAAAAAAAGCCAACTAGATCGTTCCTATACATAATGCCGTCTGTATGAACATGTTCTTTAGATACTGTAGTGTGACATATAAACCAGGTAACATTTTCTTATAATGATATCATGTTATTGAATAGGGGAAGGCAAAAGTCAACAATGTGTAATGCTATCTTGACAACCATTGGGAGTTGTTAATTCTGCTGCACACATTCACAGTTCTTTAAGTTCAGGTGGTGAAGGAGTGATGAACAAAGAAAAAAACAAGATAATGAGTTCATTAGCCAAAACTAATATGTCCAATAAGTACCTGTATTATAAAATCAACACCTGCAATATCAAGTCCACGTGCTGCTACATCTGTGCATAAAAGAATACCACTGGAAAGAGCTGTAAATGATGCTAGTGCTTTCTCCCTTGCATTCTACAAAAGTTTTAAGAAAGTATTCTTGAGCTACTAGAGCACCTTCATGAAATAATAGGCCTTTATTATTAAATTGTCAACAGAAGTACCTGCTTCATCTTTCCATGAAGAGAGATTAACGAAAAACTCTTCAGACAAGAGAGACGTGGAAGAACAGTTCCCCAATAATCAACACAAGCACAAGTCATGAAATAGCTGCAAAAGTAAAAAAAAAAAAATCAACTACCAAACACCAAAGCAATCTCCTATCAGCTATGCAGGTATATAAAAATATATATCTATATATACAATTCATGATTCCAGGAAAGTTAGCTCACATCATAATTTTTTTTGACTTATTCTTCGTTATGAGGTGTACAAGTTGCGATGATTTCTTGTCCGCTTCGCATTCAAGATACTGCCAAATTGAAGAGACGCTAAAATATGGTAATATGCACCTTGACATAAATAATCTTCTTTTGTGATAAACGAACACTGTGAAACAGTGGAAGCATACCTCAATATGAAGGCCGGAAGGTGTTTTTGACGAGGTCGAATTCCCAGACGCAGAACCGCTCAACTGTTTTGCTTGTGCCCGAACTTCAACCCTGACAGGATTTCTCAATCCTGCCTTTGATAGTTCTTCAACTGCTTCAGTTTGAGTAGCAGAGAAGAGACCCGTTCTACGAAGCTTAGGTAAACGAGAAATGATTGAATTTATCTGCTTCTCAAATCCCATGCCTAATAGCCTATCAGCCTCATCTAATATCAGGATCTGTACAAATGATATGGTTGTTGTTGAGTAGCTAATTAAGATATAGTATGTCATATATCACTACCAAATCCCGAACACGTATGGACAAAAGAAAGGTTGGGGAAAAGGGGACGGACTCAACACCCAGTGGTCTATTTGTTGACAGCCAATAGACTGCTTGTATGAACGTGTAGGAAATCAGAGACAGAAATTTAAAAAATGTAGGAAAATCAGAGACCACTTAAGTCAGAATGTGATTATAGGCAATTAATAAGGTCAGCCTTGAGTACGAACTTATGATCTACAATGGAGATAAAACTTAACTCCTTTTGTAAGGCTTAACATAGCATGACTCCAGGCACAAACGGAAAGCTTTACATAAATTAGAACAAAAGTCTGCAGCTAAATTGTTTCAACACAGGGCGTATGGCACTTTATTTTCTTTTTTAAAGTATCATAAGGAAGACATTAATTATCATCTTTCAAGTAAGAGAATTGGCAGTTCTAAATTCCCAAGCAAACATTATCTTTAAGAGTAAACAAATGGTTAGCAGCTAAAAGGATACTGCAGCACCTGAACAAGAGAACTTGATACTCCTAAATTAGCAAGCAAACTTTATTTTTAAAAGTAGACAAATGGTTAACAGCTTAAAAATCACTACTTGAGCACAAAGCTCTTTGTTTTCCACTGAATGAGGCATGAAAGTAGAAACCTCAAGATCCCGAAAGTCCAGTAGATCCATGCGCTCCATTATGTCATATAGCCTCCCAGGCGTCCCAATCAACAAATTTGCTCCTTCCTCTTCTATCTTTCTGATATCTTCCTTTACTTCTAGTCCCCCAACAAGAAGCATAGGCCTAACATTTGCTAATGTGGAAATGAACGGTTGAGCAACGTGAAATATTTGTGAAGACAACTCCCTGGTGGGTGATATAATTATACCCATTACCTGAAAGGGCACCAAGAGACAGCTAAACACAAAAAGAGGACACAATAGAATTAAAGGAAAAAACAGAAAGGAAAGCATATCACAATGATCTTTATACGCTATCAAATGGGTCTATTTGGATAGAACAGTATGCCATAAGCATGGAAGATCCATTTTTACAAATTATAACATGTGCAGCGCAGATTAGTCTGTGCGTTTCTTTGTAACGTAAGGCCCTTCAACAAGATTGGACGGCTTTATTTATCAGTTACAACAATTTCTAGGGTTGAAGGCAACTTGTTCTCCCTTCTATGCCGTTCATCATCAGCTTACATTGATTTATTTATATAAAAAGAAGGGGCAGAGATAATTGTGGCAGTACTGTCTTTCTATAGTTGAAGCAAGAAGTATCAGAGAGCAACCTCCAATTATACTAATCTTATAGCACCACCCAACTGGCAACTACTACTAAATCAAGTTCAAGATGGTATACAGAAGATCCCTTAAGTTGGAAATAGTCCAAGACAGAAAGACCCTAAATGATCCAACTTGCTGGTATTAACCATCCAAATGGATGTATTTTAAAACAGCAATGACTAAGTGACTCATTTCTCACAAAGTCAATCAGCACATAGTCCACTTCTCCAAACATGAGAAGTGGATAACAGCGCCATTGTCGTGCAGCTTTTCATTCCACAATAATATGCATTTGTATAAGCAACTCAGTCTGGACTCAAATTTGAATCTCCTCCTAAACTATTATGAAACTTGACATGGTCCAAATGAGCACAACTGCATCTGTTTCCAGCTTATGACAGCCCAGTAAATATTAAAAATTCTAGTTCTCAAGCCTCTTGATTATATTCAGCTCACATACCTCTAATTAATAATACTAAATTCCGTTGTTCTCTGTATGTAATAAATACGTTACAGCAAATCCCAAAATTTAAACACTTAAACGCTCGTGTACTTTCATAAAAGATCTCGTAAAGAAGAAGGAACCTTATTACCTTGTGAGGTTTGGGATTGGAGGAGGAGCGACGGAGGATCTCAACCAGAGGTAAGACGAAGGCCAGGGTTTTACCAGAGCCAGTGGCGGCGTCGACGGTAACATCCTTGTAGCTGCAGAGTAAGGGTATGGTGGCGGCCTGAACAGGTGTACAGAACTCGAAGCCGGAATTGGTTAGGGCTTCCAAAACTGGCGCAGAGAGCTGTGGTTCCAGGTCGGAGAAACGAGTATTCGTTAAGGCTTTGTTCTGATTCGCCGACGCCATGCCGCGCAGTCGTAGTTTTTTGAGACTACTATATGATGGTTAATTAGACCGGCCGGGTCGAATGAGAACCGCCTCACGAAAGTATTGCTCCGGTTCGGTCTTGGCAACCGAAGCGATTATTGATCAAAAGGATTTGGGCCTTATATTTAAGATATAAGCCCAAATCCATTTAGTGGGTCACTTTAAGGGGAAAGTGCACGAATAACCACTTTTTATGTCGTTATTTAACTAATATGGCTTCATATTTTTTTTTTTGCAAATCTACTCTCTATGTTCATTTGTCTCTCAACTTTTAATTTTCATTTTTCCTTTTTATTTTAATCTTTTAAAAAAAATTCTTTTTTCTTTTTTTTTTATTTTTCTCTCAATTTTTTTTTGTTCTTTTTTTTTCTCAACCTTTATTTTTTTAAATTTTTTTCTCTTTTTTCTTTTTTTTTCTCTTTTTTTAATCTTTATTTTTTCCTTTTCTCTTTTTTTCTTCTCTTTTTTTTTTCTTTTTTCTTTTTTCTTAACCTATATTATTTTTTGCTAATAAACAAAAAATTGATAGGGTGTGCTTTGTTGTTAAGAAGTCCTTTAGAACAAGTCTTGCCTCTAAGGCAAATGTTATAGAACACCTCATAAATCAAGACACAATGAGGTAGTGTCAAGTCTTGCTCGTAGGGCATAACTTGTTGTTTGGAAATTCTTGAGCTAAGTCTTTCCTCTAAGGCAAGAGTTATAGAACATCTCATAAATTAAGACAGAAGTAGTGTTAACTCTTGCCCATGGGGCATAACTTATTTTTTGGGAGGCCCCTAGGCTAAGTCTTGCATTTAAGGCAAACGTTATAGAGCATCTCATGATCAAGACACAATGTGCTAGTGTCAACTCTTGCCAATGAGGCGTAACTTGTTGTTTGAAAGTATTTGAGCTAAGTCTTGCCTTTAAGGCAAGAGTTATAGAGCATCGCATAAATCAAGACACAATGTGGTAGTGTCAACTCTTGCCCATGAGGCGTAACTTGTTATTTTGAAGTCCTTGGGCTAAGTCTTGCCTCTTAGGCAAACGTTATAGAGCATCTCATAAATCAAGCACAATGTGGTAGTGTCAACTCTTGCCCATGGGGCGTAATTTGTTGTTTGAAAGTCCTTGGACTAAGTCTTGCTTCTAAAGCAAGAGTTATAGAACATCTCATAAAAAAATAAAGGTAAAAAAAGATGATTAAAAAAAAAAAAAAAATTTAAAATCAAGAAAAAAAAAAAATTGAGAAAAAAAATAAAAATTGAGAAAAAAAAAAAAAAAAAAAAAAAAAAAAAAAAAAAAAAAAGGAGAAAAAAATAGAATTGAGAGGAGAAAAGAAAAAAAATAAAGATTGAGAAAAAAGAAAAAAACGTAGCAGAAAGAATAAAACAAGAAATAAAAGAAAAATAAAAGAAAAATAAAAGTTGAGAAAAAAAAAGATAAAAGAAAAAATAAAAATAGAAATAATAAAAAAGAGAAAAAGAAATAAATATAAAAGTTGAGAGGCAAATGAGCATTGAGAGTTGTTTAAAAATATTTGAGGTATAGAAGAGCAAAAATATAGTTGTTCTATACATAAAAATATAAAAATAAGGAAGATTATTTTTGTAAGACTTTTCTTATGGGGGCAAAAATACAAACTAATTCTCTTTGACGGGCATTTGTGTCGTTGTCCCCCTTTTGATGGATAACATCTAAAAATTGTCCCAAACAAGGATCCATTACGGCCCAATTTCAACTATTTCTTCTTCAACAAGTTGATTGCTCTTCAAAATTTGCTTTCTCCGGCGATTTCCTGTGGATCTCTTTCTTCAGCTACTAAAGGTTGTGTGAAATGGTGAAGATTGATTTTAGCGGACTTGAACGAAGTGACCCACTTCGAGGGGAGTCGTCTTCTGAGCTGTTTGATGGAATTTCGAATTCTCCATCATTCCATATTCCTAATACTCCTAATGTTAGTCTGGTGTTTGTGTTCAATTTATTCAGTTAATTGGGGATTTATCGTCCTAACTATGCTTACTTTTCTATACTGTCAGTTTGATGGTTTTCAAAAAGAAGCAATCCAAATGGTGAAGCCCGCAAAGGGAACCACAACCCTTGCTTTCATTTTTAAAGGAGGTGTCATGGTTGCTGCTGATTCTCGTGCTAGCATGGGAGGATATATATGTAAAACCCTTTTCCTCATTATTCTCTTTATCATAAACAACGTCAACAAATTCTTCATTAATTACTTATCAACAGTTATGAGCATCCATTTGTCTATGCCTCTTGTGACCTTGCCCCTGCCAAATGACTTGATATTAACCATATTCAACCGCCCAACGGACATGCAAGACCTAATTGTTGTCATGATTGAGTTTTTTTTGGGTGCAAGTGAAGCTGTATTTTCCCAGTTTGAGCATAAAACAAATTGGTTTTATAAGTGTCCACGTTCTACAAAATTTTCCTCAGTGGCTTATGCAAGTCTATCTCTTATGTCATATGCTATACCTTTTAAGAGTGTGGTATTGTTGTCAATGTCGCTATAGTTATTGGTACAATGGCTAGAACTTGGAATTAGTACCTTAAGCAGGGTGTTTGGATAAAATGGAGACATATCTGATTTCTTATTGATCAAAAAAAGAAAAGTCTGATTTATTGGGTACCTGAAACGGAAACTTTGATTAACTTCAACTTTTATATGGTTGTGTTATGGACTTATGCTATACGAGACTTGTATTTGTTTTAGTTTTGGTGTGTCATATATGATTGTCAAGTTCTTCACTGGGGGAATGTGAATTCCAAATTTTAGGTAATTAGACTTCTGGTTCGTTTGGACGATACAAATACTCTTTTAAGTGTTATTTCTTGATCTATTGCAGTTCTTTTGATTTGGCCCGTTCTTTTAAGAAATACTATCTTCTTTTCTTTGTAAATTTTTGCAGCATCTCAATCTGTGAAGAAAATCATTGAAATTAATCCCTATATGCTTGGCACAATGGCTGGTGGCGCTGCTGACTGCCAATTCTGGCATAGAAACCTGGGAATCAAGGTATTTGGTTATAAAGTACTTATGCTTCCTTTAGCGAGTTGCTGTATTTACCCAATTTTTCCAGGGGAGTACTTTGATATGGATTAATTCTGGACCTCTACATTACAGAGACCGTGTACTCTAATAAGAGAATTTTAATGCTTCTGACTGCTTATATTTGTTAGGATGGGTATGTTCTCCTTTCACTCAACAGTAAAAAAAAAAGAGAGAAAAAAAAGGAAGAGTATAAGCTAATAATAAGAATAGAAATATGACCAGATGGAAGGGGTAAAAAAGAAAGAAATGACTAAAATCAAGTGGTGTTAGATTTGGTCAGGAAATGATGATTGGAAAATTTTCACTCCCTGCCCGTGTTAGCAAACTGGCTCTTTGACTCTTTCCGGTTAGTTTCTTCAAGATTAAGCCCCCATCTGTTGGCCATCTTTCACTCTGCAGATTATAGTCTCCTGAAGTTAAAGTCCAACTGTGCTTATTCGAGAAAAGGCCCAAAACAGACCATTATCTTTTGATTTGAACTCAAAATCATACATATTATTTTACATGGAGCACCAATAGTACATAATATTTGTTAAAGTGGTGCACTTTTAGTCAATCCCCAAAAGTTCTGTTAAATGTAGCAGAGATGAAGCTCTTCACCAAAATGATTTTTTATCAGCCAGAATGAGACCCATTCCTTTTGAGACTACTGCAGCCACACTACCTATACTTCTTCTACTTGTTGTACTAATAACAACAAAACAATCTTCTAATCAGCTATTCCTTTTCAGTCCCAGCCTAGAATTCCATAGACGTCGTACCCCTTCATCTCCTGCACCAAACTTAGCACCGGCCATCACCATTAAACCCAGCTACTACAATATCGCAAAAATTCAATCTCTTTTTCATCATTCAACCATGTGACAACTATCATTTTTCTTCCGGTAATCACCTCCGACACCTTCGATTCCATTATCATCTCCATTAGTTTGATTCTCTCACCTTAAATGTAGAGAACCACCAGTCACCATTATGGTGTAGTAGCTAAGTATTTGTTCGAGATTTTCGGTCATGTGTCTGATCAACCTGGGGTTATGCAATCAAGATATTTGTCACAATTTCTGGCTAAACGACCATGAGAGCTCCACGGATGTTGTGAACTGGTAGTTTTCATGCTCAATTTGTTCATAGAAGTCTTTGTAGCCAATCTGTACATGTCGTTGGGCTCTTCAGTGGCCATGAAAGAAGAAAGTTCTTCTTTCATATCCTGATTAATTGATTCTAAGACAAAAATCATGCATCCTTGTTTGTATTGTAAAAGGTTAAATCCTTGATTAGTCCAATTAGAATATGATAAAATATGTTTCACCTTTCGCCTTAAACATTCTTGTTCAACGGAGCCTTCTCTTTCTTTGAAGTGGACTCTTGAGTAATTAAAACTTTTGTCTATGTACGACAATTTTTTGAAGAACCGGGTCCTGTAATATACGTTGAGATCTTCCTCCCAAGTATTCTCAGTTTGTGGTAAATTAGATTTGATAGAAGATTGTTGTTTGTTTTTGAAGAAGATATGAAGTTGGTTTTTATTGGGGGAAATATCTCACTTGATGAGCACAAGGTTCTATCTCTGTTAAAATGTAACGGAAGTGTGGGAAATGATTAGAAGTGCACCATTTTAACAAACACTGTATTATTAGTGGTCCAAGTAAAAGAATATGTATGATTCTAAGTCCAAATTCAATGATAGTGGACTATTTTGCTGAGAAGTTCTGCAGTTTTTTTTAATTTTTCACAAGAGGTAGTAAGTGTTTTGGTTTCATGTACTTTGGAAGAGTTGTTGGTCACCGGTTTCTTTTCGTGATTCAGTGCCGTCTTCATGAACTTGCAAACAAAAGGAGAATTTCAGTTACTGGAGCTTCAAAGCTGCTTGCGAACATTTTATATTCTTACCGTGGAATGGGTTTATCTGTTGGAACTATGATTGCTGGTTGGGATGAGAAGGTAGTGAAAAATGGATGCTGGTACAGTTTGCAAAATGTCAAATTCCTGTTTTCTTACTAATATAAAAGCTTAATTGTGCAGGGTCCAGGACTATATTATGTTGATAGTGAGGGAGGACGGCTTAAAGGGAACAGATTCTCTGTTGGATCTGGTTCTCCTTATGCTTATGGTGTTCTGGATAATGGGTGTGTGTTCTCTTCCACATTTTTCTATCAGCATTTCCATGGTTCCCCTAGTGTCTACTTGAGAATGATTGTTAACTAGAATAGTCATATCTGTATGACAAATGTTCAGACATCATAATACTCGGTCTCTCATATATGGCTTGTGCATATTGAAGTGCAAAAGACTGCATTCGCGAGATCAGATGCATTACCCGTTGGTCATACTTGACTTCAGTGTCTTCTCAGAGAGAGAAAGTTGTGTTGAGCCCCTAAGGTCTACAATGTATTCAATATGCGGGAGGGTGGGGTGGGAGGTTATAGACATTTCAAAGTGACTCCATAACTTGTGGTGATGATCACTTTGGCAGCTTAAAACTCGTGCTTGTGACACATTTCTAACTTCAGGAAACCACTGAACTCTTGCCTCCTTTCTCTAATTCTAATTTTCCCTCCCTATGCTGTTTCACTTTAGGTACCGCTATGATCTGTCTGTGGAAGAAGCAGCCGAGTTGGCTAGACGAGCAATTTATCATGCTACATTCCGTGATGGAGCTAGTGGTGGTGTTGCTAGTGGTATGTTTCTTGCATTTTATCCACAATAAAAGAGGAAATGCAATTCTAATTGGCTTTTCCCCGTCTTTCTGTTGTATATTCGTTCAGTGGTCTCTGTGTATTTGGTCATTAACTTGTGGATCGTTTCAGTTTATCATGTCGGACCAAATGGATGGAAGAAGCTATCAGGCGACGATGTTGGAGAACTCCACTACCACTACTATCCCGTCGAAGTAGCAGCTGTAGAACAGGAAATGGCTGAAATGCCAGTGGCCTGAGGAAAAACAAAACCAAGATCAAATATATTCTTGCAATCTGTAAACCATAAAAATTTACCTGCACCCGGTGTTTACACCAAGTTATGCAAGACTCTGTGTTTTAGTTATCTGTAGACTTTTCAAATTTTAACTGCTTAGATTAAATTATTTAGTTTAGTATAAAGGGGTGACTTGATTGTCTTATCGGAAACGGCCTCTCTACCTAGGAGGCAGGAGTACCTCCCTAGATCCCCACTTTGTGGGAGGTTGTAAAGTGATGATTTAAGTTAGTTTTGACGATGGTTGATGACCCAATGCTTTTTAAGACTAAAGTAATCTAATCCTTTAATCCCAAGTGTTACCAAACAACAATTAAGTTGATTTAAAGACAAGTCTCGAAACATCCATTATTTCACCAAACAAAATAGGCTACATACAATCAGGCACTCACGTAGTTTTGTCTCTGCTTATTTAATTGAACAAAACTACAGAAGGCATTTATTAGAGCAAAATTTGAGTTTGGAAAGAACAGTTTTGATGAGTGAATTAAAAAAAAGAATCAACTATTTGGATATATTTTCAAATAACAAATATTTGGAAAGAAATTTCTTGATTTTCAAATAACAAAAAAAGATGAATTAGATATATTGTTCTAATTCATATATACTAGGAGTAATTTGGATAAATACAATTCCCACATAATTTAAGTGTAATTTCACTATGTTCACGAGTTTTTTTTTTACTATAACCCTAAAAAGAAACAAAGCAAAATGAGCTCGTTTGGACGGACTTATAGCTCATGAGTATGACTTACAAGTCCAAAATTATAAGCTAAAGATTTCTAATTTACTTTTGATTTATTTTTATTATTTTAACTTAAAACATTTCTTAATTTTATCCAAACACCGTATAAGAGTGGTTAAAAATACCGTATTCAGATAAGTTTAAAGCAGAAAATGTAATAAAAAAAAGAAAATTTCAGGTGACACTATCCCCTTGTGCTCAACCTAGAGTTTCTTGAGTATTACTAAGGAGATAAAGAGGTATCAAATATTCTTGTTAATTAGCTTTTCATAGGAAATTATTGCTAAATAATCATGAATTAGAATAAGTTTATGTCTGAATAAGGCAGGGTCTTTTGTAGTTTTGATTTCTTTTTGCTCCTGATTTGCTATAACAATTGGACCCCCTTTCCCCTTGATATTAGAAATGCAGAGGAATTTTGGGTTTCTTTTAATTTGTGGAGCAGTGGGATGATCTTGATTTACTTCTCTTTTCTGCACTTATAAGCTTATTAGATTTCTATACTCGATGTGGACTTCTTGTAGCATGGGCGAATTTATAGGTTAAAATATGGGGCACGTCGCTCCTTAAAAATAGGATCTTTTTGTGTATATGTTTTCTAAAATTGGTAGTATAATATTATCTGCTAGCACTCGTGCTACAAGAAGGCTGAATGGTGAACTTAGTTGAATGTTGAGTTATTCATTGCGAAGAATGGAGATTAATGCTCTCAATTAGAAGTAATCTTCAATTTTATGCTTCCTTAAGCTTCCATTCTCTATAAAAGTTTGTATCTTTTTTGTTACTTATTTGAAGTTCTCTTACCTATTTGCTGAATTCGAGTTGTTGGATTAGTTTTAACATGGATTTTCTTGCCCTTCCTCCGTCTCGTGTTGTTTTGCTGCCTCTTTCTCTTGTGGTGGTTATTGTGAGGTTTATGTCTGCAAAAAGGCAAAATCTTTTGTATTTTTGATTTCTTTGGCTCCTGATTTGCTGTAAAAGTTGGACCCCTTCTTTTCCCCCTGATATTATAAATGCAGAGATATATATATATATTTTTTCAGGTGGAGTAGTGGGATTTGGATTTACTTCTCTCTTGTCTTCACTTATAAGCTTACATTTCTATATTTGATGAACGTGCAACTCTACCCTCCCCATATCCCATCTACACTGGGTATGTTGTTGTTGTTGTTGTTATGAACCAGCAACTCCAAAATTCTAATTTAATGTTTAGGGAGTAACACTACACCCACTTTTTTGTGATAATGGGTTTGGACTTGGTATAAAGATGTATGTTTGTAAGTTTTCATCCATATACATACTTCGAGTGGAAGGCAGTGCGTGAGCCAGCTGTCTTCTGTTTGCGGCCTCTTATAACGTTTCCACAATTGTCTGGTTGATATTGGAGTTCAATTGGCTACTTTGAGTGCATATTGCATAGGCATTTTCTGGAAAAGTTTGTATGCTTTTGTTCTTTATTTGACCTTCTATTACCAATATGCTGCATTTTGTCAATTGCATTGTTTTGAACATGGATTTTCTTGCTGTTCCTCCTTTTTCGCTCTGTTTTTCTTCCTCCCTCTCTCTCTCGTGTGGTTATTCGGAGGTTTATGTCCGAAAAAGGCAAGACCTTTGGATTGATCTTGCTATAAAAAATGGACCCTTTTTTTCCATGATATTAGCAATGCAGAGATATTTTGGGGGATTTCGATTTTACTTCTCTCTTGTCTGCACTTATAAGCTTCGATTTCTATACGTGATGGACGTACAACTCCAAAATTTTATTTTAGTGTGTAGCGGTTGCCATACATCCACTATCTTTTTTGTTTGTGATAATGGGTTTGGACTTGGTATAAACATAAATTTTATAAGTTGATTTCTTCCCTCTCCAAGCTTTGTGGACCGAGTTACTCGACCCTGTGCTGGTGGGAGGTAGCAGGTACCCCGTGAAATTAGTTGAGGTGCGTTCAAGTTTGCCCCTATACCACGGTTATAAAAAACATAAATTTTATAAGTTCTCAACCATGTACATACTTCGAGCCGAAGGCAGGGGATGAGCTCGTTGTCTTTTGTATGCTGCGGCTCGTCACGTATCTGTAATTATCTGATTGATATGGAGTTCAATTAACTAACTTGAGTGTATATTGCATAGGCATTTGGTTGAAGCTAAGTTGATTTCGACAATGCAAAGTCTCCAAGCGACTTCAGCCTCATCACTACAAAACTTATTCTGGGGGAAGAATCTCAGATATGAACCGTATACTCTTAGCAGAACGCAATATTTCATACCTGCTATGACATCACCTCCATTAGGTATGTCTGATATATAATATATTAGCATTCTTTTCTCTTTAGGCAATATGAATATGATTCTATTTTGAACTGTGCAGGACCTCAGAGGCTATCCGTAAAATGTGGGGTTGGGTTCCGCCCTTGCATTGACATACACAAGGTCTACCTGCCTTTTTTTTGCATCTTCCATTGGTTGAGCGATTTATACCTTTCAAAGTTTTGTGAATACGTATGCAAGGCTTGGTGCCCTTAGTAGTAACTTGAGATTATGCATTTGAGAAGTTTGAGGAACAGTTCGCTGCATTTATGGATGGGGCTATGATATTATATGAGGATAACGTTGGAGTTTCTTTATCCTTGCCACCTTCTTGCGCCATACAAAATGATTTACTTGTAGCATTGGCAGTACGAAGTATATGTATATACCATAAACCAGGTAATGAAGAAACTAAAATGGATCTGGTTGCATAGAAAGAATTAAAAAGAAGAAGAAGAAAAGAAGAAAAGGTTCAATTACTGTTGGTGTTCATTCAGTATTTAATAGCCTTTCATTTGGGAAGTTGAATCAAATAGGCGACAAAGAGGGGACCAAACTATTTTTCTTTGTCTAATTACCTTTCGAGGTTAAAGAGTTTTGAGCTTCTTTCATATGCTTGGGAGATGAGTTCTCCTAGGTGCTAACATAACATATTTCTGGATATCCTCAAGATAGTAGGAAGATATTTACCTGAAAGTTTCTTTTTTTAGGGAAAAGTGAAGCAAATTGTTGGGTCCACTCTTCGAGATTCTAAGGAGGCAGATACAAGCCTGGTAACTAACTTTGAATCTGATAAATCGGCTGCAGAATATGCAAAGCTTTACAGAGATGATGGCCTTGTAGGTGGCCATGTGATTATGCTTGGTGCTGACCCCTTGAGCATAGCTGCTGCAACTGAAGCATTACATGCTTACCCTGGTAGGGCACTGGTCCCCTCCTCTAAGTTCTTTTATGGTGGTTTAAATTTTTTTGGCATACCAATATCTCCTCGTCAATCTTTGTTCCATAACACAGTATGCTGTTACCTGATCTTTCAGCTGTTGGCCATTTTATTATAGCTTCATTTGGAACTGTTTGCTGCAAATATTTATTACTGGACATGGGTATTATGATAAAGTGTATACATGGTTGATACGTCTCAACTTACAGATTTTTTCCTCTGGTGATATCCTTCGAGGGTGAAACTTCTAGGTGGTTTGCAAGTTGGAGGGGGAATCAAAACTGAAAATGCTTTGAGTTACATTGAAGAAGGAGCTAGCCATGTCATTGTCACGTCGGTATGTATTCATGATTAATTTCTTGTGAAGTAGCAACTTTTTTTTCCATATTTTTCATGTTACAGTTTCTAAGGATGTCTTACTGACATCTTAACAATTATCTAGTATTGGACCTTAATTGAGCGGCACGGTTACCAAGGATACATTCACGTATTAACAGATTTGAATGCATAATACCTCTTTATATGATTTTGTGATATTGTTGGAACCCCTAATTTGTTGTATATTGAATGTCCTACATAGTCTCTAGGTCCATTTTCTGATCACCTTTAAACGGCAAATGTTTAGTATTAGAAGAAATTGACCTAGATGGAGCTGAATGATATGTCAGATTCATCTAGCTGACCCGAGCGGCACGGTTACCAAGGATACATTCACGTATTAACAGATTTGAATGCATAATACCTCTTTATATGATTTTGTGATATTGTTGGAACCCCTAATTTGTTGTATATTGAATGTCCTACATTAGTCTCTAGGTCCATTTTCTGATCACCTTTAAACGGCAAATGTTTAGTATTAGAAGAAATTGACCTAGATGGAGCTGAATGATATGTCAGATTCATCTAGCTGACCCAAGTAATATGGGATTGAGGCCTAGTAGATTTATTGATTGCTTATTTCACGAGAATAGAAGTCGTTAACTGGCCTACTATACACCCATTGTTTAAATTGATTCTTCTCTCCTTTGTTTTGTTTCTTTAAGTTCTTGAGTACAACAATGAGAGACTGGAAAGGGGAGCACAGGCCTGAAGTTGAACTTAATTGAATGTACCACCATCAGACCTACTATAGGGCAAGTGGAGCAGCTAATCTTTCCCATCTTTACTCCTTATTGTATATTACTTAATTCGATATACCACCAATCAGAAAAAAGTACTTAATTCAACAAATAAAGCAACTTGATGATCAGAGAACAACAACAACAACAACAACAACAACATACCCAGTGTATTCTCACAACGTGGGGTCTGGGGAGGGTAGAGTGTACGCAGTCCGTACTCCGTACCGCTACCTCATGGGTGAGGTAGAGAGGCTGTTTCCGATAGACCCCCGGCTCAAGACAAAATCAGTCTAAAAACAGGCTAAAAAGGAAGTAATAAAGATACAGGATAAAGATGCAGGATAAAAATACAAACAACAGATAGAAACGGAGCACTGCCACAAAATAATACTACGAGGAATCCAAGAACAAGAAACTACAAGCATAGCACTACGATTACTAGTCGAGACAACAAAGAAAAACATTCCTATCTACTAGCATAGTCGAGACAACAAGGACACACTTCTACCTACTATCCTTCTACCCTAGTCTGCGTCCTCCACACCTTCCTATCTAGGGTCATGTCCTCGGTAAGCTGCAACTGCGCCATGTCCAGTCGAATCACCTCTCCCCAATACTTCTTCGGTCTACCTCTTCCTCTCCTGAAACTATCCATAGCCAACCTCTCAGATTTGTAAATCATCTGATTGTTGTCAGCAGAACTTGTTGTCTTCTAAAACTAGATGAAAGTTCCTGAATACGAGCTCCGAACATAATAGACCTTGGCTGCTGTAGCAACGAAGTAGTGAAACAATTAATAATTCAGAGCTTTCAAGATAATTTGAAGGTTTCAGAATAGCATTAATGTTAGTATTGGAATTGGGTTCTCCTTAAATTTGTTAAATTCCTCAAAATATCTTTTCCCAATATTTGCATAAAAAGAATGATGGAATGCCTCACCTAATTTCTTCATACATAAAAATGAAAATAATCCAAACAATGTGATTACTTAATTATATTTCTTTTTTACCAAATGATTCTAGATGAATAGCCTTGTAGGCCCTCTCCAAAATAATTATCCTACTAGATCTTCTCTATCTGATACTTATTGTCTACATTGCAGTATGTCTTTAACAATGGGCAAATGGACCTTGAGAGACTGAAGGAACTTGCTTCTCTCGTTGGAAGAAAGAGGCTTGTTTTGGATCTTAGTTGCCGTAAAAAGGTATTCTTATTTTCAATGAAATTACCTTTCATAAAAAATTTAAAGTTAAAAAAGGTATGCATTTGTTTTTGTGGCTCCTAGAAAGACAAGTTCTTCATATTAATGTGGAAGTCTTTCTTGTCTTAAACTGGTTAGGGCATATGAGTAGATGAAAAAAGTTGTAAAATTAGACTCAGTTGCTGCTCTTTCTTTCTTCTGCCATGAGAGTTTGATCCAATGACTTGAAACAACATGCAGCAAGGCAAGTACGTAATTGTCACAGACAGATGGCAGAAGTTCAGTGACGTACATCTCAATGAGAAAGTCCTTAGCTTTCTTGCAGAGTATGCTGATGAGTTTCTGGTTCATGGCGTTGATGTTGAAGGCAAAAAGTTAGTCCCTATACTTTGTCCTTTAACTATCTTGTAGAGTTTGTAACAACAGTTGACACAATTGTTTTAATGTAATGTTCACCTTAATTCGGATCTATTGTCTAGTCAACAGGCTTTATGTCTCTTTCAAAATTTCACAATGCCAGTGACTGAACTAGTTAAACCCTTAAGGCTAGTCTAACCTTCAAGTATTTACTTTTGAGATATGACATAGACAACTAGGCTCTTTAGGCCAATAAGTGTCCCAATTGCTTACTTATGAAAAATGAAAAGAAAAAATATTTGTTTTCTTACTTTCCTTTTTAGTCCGTTTCAAAAAGAATGTCCCTTTCCTTTTTTGGTAACTCTTTACTTTCGACTTTCCACATGGCATGTTTAAGACCACAAGATTAAAGAGCATTTTGGTACATTCTACATATCTTTAGTTTAAGACCACAAGATTCAAAAGTCTTCTTTACTTTCTTAAACTCTGTGTCAAAGTCAAAACCGGACAAACAAATTGAAACGGAGGGAGTAACTTTTTTTTAGCATATTGTGCTGACATAAATATGCTAAAAATGCACTATTTGGTTGAGGTCTGACCTTAGTTTTTCTATTTTCCTGATTTGCTTGAGTTTCTCCCACTTTCTATTAGTAGCTTGAGCCATGTATCAATAACTACTCTGCTAATGAGGAACTTCCCATAACTAGCTTTATTTTGCCGTGATTGAGCAAAGGTCTATTGCCCGTTGACTTAATAAAAATATCAGCTGTTACTGAACAGCAAAAGGAAAGGTATTGTGTGGCTTGCATTTTTTTCTGGAGCATTCTCAAAATATAACGTATAAGTTACTTGTGAGAGATTGTAGTAAAGAGAAACGTAATTTTAGATATTCATATTCATCATTTTAATCTGAAATATGGTTCATAAATTATCTGCTTATCGAGAAATCTGTCATATGCTTCATAAATGATCTGCTGATAAAAGAATCTGATGTGTATGGTTCTTGTGCAACACAGGCTGGGAATAGATGAGGAGCTTGTAGCATTGCTTGGAAAATATTCCCCTGTAAGTGTCATACATTGATTATTAACCGCTATTTATATTACCATTTTCTCTATTGTGCCTTCTCATTCTACTATAAGTAGATTCCATCGGATAATGCTAGTCAAATGAAGGTCAAAATGCATCTTTTCCAGCATTCATGTTTCTTGTTTTATCTTGAATGCTGAATGAGCATCGATCTATTATTAATCTTTGAGGGATTAGATTATGGCCATGGTATCAGAGTCGAATGGAGTTCTTTGCAAGCTTAAGAAAATGTGAAATGGAGTGGCAAAAAGAGTCGATCTACTTTTTTTTTTAAATCAAAGAGAGTCAATCTACTTTCTTAAGCCTGGTGCGTGTTTTGGCAATGGACCGCTTGGCTAAAGTGAAACATTATCATGCAACTTGTTACCATCTAAAGGGCAGCCTTACCTTGCATTTCTGCAAGAGGCTGTTTTCACGGCTTGAACCTGTGGCAACAACTTTACTAGTTATGCCAAGGCTCTCCTTCAACATGTTACCATCTGTGACATAAACCATCATAGCTATTCTGTACTAATGCTAGTATGCTCTTTTAGGTTCCTAAATGTACAATTCCTTTAATATAAGAGGTGACCAAAATTTTATCTTCATGTTGGCTCTCAGATTCCTGTAACATATGCTGGTGGTGTCACTGTCATGGCTGATCTTGAGAAGATCAAAGTCGCGGGGATGGGGCGTGTGGACGTGACTGTGGGCAGTGCTTTGGATATTTTCGGAGGTAACTTGGCATACAAAGACGTCGTGGCTTGGCATGTCCTGCAAGATTCTTTGGCAGTTTAAGCCATTCTAACTTCCCATTGTTTGTTCAAGTTTTTTGAATCAAAGCTGATACCATTATATCAGAACTTGGGCAGATGGACTGATGTTCAGATAACATGAACTTTGACCTCGAATTCGTTTTACCTTGAGTCTGCTGTTAATTGGATTATCTATGTATCATCTTGATGTTAATTGCATTAGCTTTGAGTTACTTGATGCCTGTGTTGGTGGGAGGTGGAGTAGTCGAGGTGCGTGCTAGCTTGCCCCGACAATCAAAATAAATTAGCTTTGAGTTTGGTTTGGGATTAGACCTGAGAACATGACAAGAACAAATAGGGGGAAATGAAAATCTAGCTTGCCAATTAGTAGGAGTAAAAGAACTACTAAGTTAATTATATTGTATATGTTATTATCACTTAATTGAGAATGTTCATAACTTCTATGTGTAATTGCTCCTTTATGAGTAGTAATAGCCACACCTTCACCGCCTCCTCATTGTTCATCCACAGCCCCATAATCTTGCACACCTTCTCAAAGATTAATGTCATGTTTATGACACCCTTGATGTTCCTCAATAGAATCCTATAAATAGAGGTTTTGTGGATGATGTTTGATACACTTGGAAAAAAAAGTTATTTTATATTATTCTTCTTGTCTTATATTTTTCTTTGACTTGTTCTTTATATGCTTATCCTTGCTCTCACAGCCTGTTTGAATATGCTTGTTTTAAGCTGTTTTTAAGCATAAACTATTAAATTGAAACTCAGTTTTTTACTTTTTAGTTTTTTTTTTTTTTTTTTTTTTTTTTTTTTTTTATTTTGGCTTTAAAAAAGATGTTCAAAAGCACTTTCTTTTTTCTTACTCAAACACTATAAAAAAATAATTTAAAAGCTATTTTGACTTAAAATAAGCCAATTCAAATGGGCTTTTAATTTTATATTAATTGGTCATTATATTAAAAAATAGTTGTCTTGCAATTAATTCTTTTTTAAAGTGTTTACACTTGTTTGTAAAGTTTCAAAGAAGTTTTCAAGGTCTAGTCAAGCTAATGCTCCAAATCTATGAAGGTTAACATTTGGACAGTATTTCGTTGAATTGAAATATATATATATTCAGAATTAGATAGAATTTTTTACGATTATAAGATTAAATGATATTTTGATATGTTCAATATATTTTTAGTTTAGGATCACAAGATTGAAAATTCTTCCTTACTTTTTTAAATTTTGTATCAAATTAAAATGAGAGAAATAAATTAAAATGGATAGTACATTTCAAAAGAATGATTGAGACCCATTAGGCAATTTTACATTAAAAAAATAAAACGAAATAAATAGGTAGTCATAGTTGACAATACATGTGCAATGAAAGAAAAACGAGTCTTTATTCAATGCACGATTCCAAAGTTTTTTTTTTATATATAAAATAAAGAAAAGACAAAGACAGAAAGCCATCGGGACCCAAATTACTTCCTTTTTATCAATAATAATAATGAGTGCTTTTTTACTTAGTGGATTTTGAGCCAATAATATTAATCCCAACGTGATTTTTATGTAAAATGATTATAAAAATTGCGTTCAGATAACTTTAATACGTAGCATCTTTTCTTTTGCTTCCACTTAACATAAATCTTTATGCTTAATTGTCAATTAAAAAATTCAGCTTTACAGACATATATACCCATACTCCTTTCATTTTTTTTTCTCTATAATAGCAAAACTATTAGCTCGTTTAGTACATCGGATAATGAAAATAATTTTGAGATAAAATTTGAGATTAATTTTATTTTATATTTGATATGAAGTATTAACTAATCTCGAGATTATTTTATCCATTATTTGTATTAAAATCGTGAGATTACTATCTCATACGGGCTGGGATAAAATAAGGGATATTTTCAAAAATATGCAGTTTAAAAATAATAATTACATTTATATAGTCCATAAAAAATAATTACACTCGCATTGCCTATTTTTATACGATATACAACTTTATACTATTTTATACCATTTTATACAACTTTATACCACTTTATACATAAATGTATAAACTTGTATAAATGTGCATAGTTGTGTATAAGAGATGGTTACACACACTTTTATATTATTATACATCTTATACTTAATCATACACGTTTCAATAATTATACACTTTTTACATATTAAAAAAAAATAAAAAATGTTCAACTATGCACATAAAAAAGGATTGGCCTGTCAGAGACCAACCTCAGCCCAATAATAAATAATAGGACTAATTTTGCTATATCATCATTTGAATATAATCAATTCAATGCTTTGAAAGATGTATTGAGTAATGATTATAATTAATAACTAAGGGTAAAATGGATAGAAATGAGTAAATTATCCATTAAATTTTCAAACTGAATAAGTATTGTTGGACGGAGGGGAGTATCAAACTACCTTTAACAATATACCTAGTATAATTATACAATAATATTTATAAAAAGTGATATATACGTAACTTTACGATATCTTGGGAAAATGAAGAAATTATTTTTGATAAGCCTCGTCTCACAAAAAACATATCAAAAATAGTACGAAAAAACAAATTTTAAAATAATACGTTACCAACTTATATATAGTGATGAAAAAATTATGTGAACTCTACGTGACGACAAAGGTCAATATCGTCAACAAAACGTCAACAGTACTTGATAGCTTTAATAATGGAGATAAAGATAAGGAATGGCACATAATGTAAATTTGCTTAAACCCAGGGCTATTATTAACCACTAAAGTATATATATACAGTCCATTCCATTCACATCCTTCACAATTCAGTCAAACAAAGCAAACCCAAAACAATTAAGCAACCGCCGACAACTAAGTCCCTCATCAGCAAACTCACCAGAAAAATCGCTGGCGATCCAGTAAAAACACATCAGAGAATTTGAAAGATGGCCGGAGCAAGGAAAGAGATGATGATGATGAATGGAGGAAACATGTCAAGAAGGGAGGAATATGGGAGACCAATTCCAAAAAGAGGGCAAGTTAAAGTCACCATAGTTTTGGGATTAGCTCACTCTTTGTCTTCTATTTTCTCCAATGGTGACCGATCTTAGTCTTGTCGGAGAACAACCCATCTCCCCTGAGCTCGCCAATAGAGATAGAGAGTATCAGTTTTGGTAAATTTAGATAGTGTTGGAGGGTATTATAGTCTTTCTCTGTATTATAGTCTTTCTCTGTTCTGTACATGGTTTACATGGTTTTCTGAATTTTACTAGTGTATAGTTTGAGAAGTCAATTTTCAATCATCTTCCATCCATTTGGCTGACCTAAAAAATTTCATTCCATTATTTTAGCTGGAGATCAATTACATGGTGAAATAAATATTCTTTAAATAGATTCAAAGGTACTTAACGCAGAAATTTTTAAAAAGTCATCATCTTTTATGATATGATGTTATTTGTAACTTTGATTATTACAGAACTTCAAATCTCTTAATTTTACACTAAGAGAACTCTTAGCTCTTGCACAGAAGCTAAAGCACTTTCTTAGTTTTACACGAAGAGAACTCTTAGCTCTTGCACAGAAGCAAAAGCACTTACTTCATATTGAGCAGTGCATTTTGGATGCACTTGACTGGAAATTGAGGGTCTTTAACCCATTAGATTTTCTTGAATATTTTTATTTAAGTTAATTTAATTCAAGCCTTTAAAATTTAAAATAGACATATGTCAATCATCACATTTTAAAAAATAGAGATAAAATATAATGAAAATGAAATGTAATGCTAAGTGTAAAGTGAAGCTCCATCTAGGAGCACTTATATTATATAAATGTTTATTTATATATAGTATTATAGTAAAATATGAATGTTTATACATATATGACTTTCATGTTAATATTTTAAAACTTATCTTCTAGATTTAATGGGGTCTCACACACTTTTCTGGCATAGATTTAAATACATACATATTTTGAATCTAAAGCCTAAATCCTTTAAAATAGACGATTAATAAAGAGTCGTTACAATATAACATGTTCTTTTAAATTATTTTATGAAAACTTGACTAGAACAGTATATTAAATAATAATTCAAGTATTTTGAAATAACGAAACATTTGTTATTATTAAATATTATAAGGTAACTTCACAGTCTTCCGCTGAGATTTTGGCATGTAATATCTCCCCTATGATTCTATTACGGGTGTTAATAGTTTTTAAATAATTAACGTAATCGATCGAATTGAACCGTATCAAATTAATTTTTAAGTTTCTCTAGTAAAATCAACAATTTTTATATAAGTTCATAATCGTATCGAATAATTGGATAGATTTTTTATTTTATAAAAATTAATCAAAAAAAATGAATCATTCCGAATAATACATGTATAAATATATTTTATATATTAAGTTTAAAAATAATAAAATATTAAATTTTTTTCTTAGGACTTGTAGTGATGGAAAGCGGCAACATAATTAACATTCAAAGTCCTAATATTGAAACTTACTATACTACTCCGATCGAAACTAAATTTGTTCTAGGATTTTGACTCTCGAGTAGTAACTAGTAAGCTACGAGGTATTTCAATGATCTTGATTCTTGGGTAACAAGCTACATGATATTAGATATTTTTCCTCTCTTATGAATTAAATTTCTCTTTTTCGATAGTTAATTTAAGTATGACTCAATTCTTGAGTTTCATCTTCATTGATTTCTCCCCGCTCGTGTAATCTACATTATATATATATATTTTTTTATCTATGCTTAATATTGTTTTACACTATTGTAAAATAATGTGATGAATTTTAATTCTTGTTTTGTCATCACCTTTTAAACAATAAAAATGCCTAGAGAGTTTTTGTCAAAGTCATACACAAGTATATATGATAGTGTTCTTACTTTTATTTTTTTTTTAAGAAAAAAAAATCAAAATTAACCGAACTATATCGATACCGAAGAAAAATCGAGGTGATAGAATGATTTCAAAAAATCTAATTTTGGTTTATATGAAATAAAATAACCAAAAAATTAATATGATATAAATTTTATAAAATAACCGCTTGAACCATATCATTCACACGCTAGATTAATATTACACATACTTCACTCTTTCATATTTAATATAACAAAGCTATATTATTATTTACTTTATTTTAAAATAAAAAATATAACTAATGCAAATCAAACATGGCACAAAATTTCATTATATAATCACCTTATGCCGACTATATTGTATAACTATTATTTATTAGGTTTTGTAATTACATCAAATCTAATTAAAAAAGAGAAGATTTGGAAGGCTACGAAGGGAAGACTAGTGCCAGGTTCTATAAATTTGAATGATAATAGGATTCTCCCCTGAGATAATAAAATGTTGTCATGTAAAAGAATATGAGAGTAACATAAAATCCATAGACTTTGTAAAGAATGTAAAATGAGCTCTTGATCTTATTAGAGGGATTGATTCTTGTATGAATCTCTTTTTATTCTGTTTAGGTCCATTATTATTTATCCATAGTCCTTTTAATCTTATTAGAAGAAAATGTAAATAACTTTAGTTAGATAACATAAATTATTGAATGTTATTATATATAGGATTAAAAGAATCCCAATGCAACCAAATCAAACGATAAGGTTTCATCGTTGAACCCGACTAAGCGACTAGCTTGGAATTGCGGTGTAATTATTAAAGATGAGTTGCAAAGAATGGCGATCTGCACTTTTACCTTGACGAAGAATCTTAGTTGATTGACTACATATACTTTCACCTGTAATCCCCTCTCCCGTTTCCCTACCCTACCCTCATTTTAAAAAAAATAATAATATATTCCCATGTTGACAAGCACTTTTTCCGTTCTTTTTTCAATCCTCAAAAATATAACATCATTAATAAATTTTTACATTACACTTTAAGGTAGGTTATTAAGTGTTCAAAAAATGGATCATAAACATGAAAAATCCTACTAGAAGTGCTAGTTTATCCTATCTTAGTATTGTCTCTTCCAAAGATTAACGTTGTTCCCCAGTTCATAGCCACATAAAACCTGTTCCTCCAGCTGATAACTCGAGTCAGGTATGCAGACCGCCAAATAAACCAGCTCGTGAAGCCTGCTATTGAGACGCCCTTCTCACCCTGACAAACAAAATAAAGATAAGAACATAGTATGAAAAGGTACATAGGACAAGAGGCGAATCCAAGATGTAGAGTCAGTGAGTTCAGAACCCGCCTGACTAAATGTCACATACCAGCAAATATACTTTAGGTTTGATCGAAGAGTAATAGAGATGATCAAGAATATAATGTACCTTAGATTGGCGGAGATCAACGAGAGCCTTGTAACGCCCCACAGTTGCCATGCTTCCAAGATGCCTGTAAACAAATGGATCTCCTAGAGAGATGTCTTTGGCAGAGAGAGCTTTGCCTCCATTATGTTTCCCAATGTTAGTGAACAATTTAACAAGATACTTCCCTTGCCTTTCAGCAACCTGTTAAAAAAAATTGCATTTGAGAAAATTTCTATACTCCGCAGTCATGTTTCAAGAAAGCGTAGTAGTTTCTTAAGATAACTCGATTCTTGCAACCCAAGAAGAAGGATAGGGGTAAATTTCTGCTCCTAGTTATGTCTAAGACAGGATAACAAGACAGCTTCTTGTATTCTTGTGGAGAAAAGGATACTTGGTCAACTTTCAAGTCATGTATCACTGTAATCCATGACAGCATGCAACTATAAAATTGTTCATAAAACATCAGGCCTCGGTTAAGTTCATAAGCGGTTGCAGTTGAGGCCATTCACACAACTAAGCAGGATCAAGAAGAATGAAACATGCAAATAACTACAGGAAAAAAGAATGGGGCAGGAGAAATGCAGATGAATAAGAATAACATGCCCGTACAAATCAAGGACGTATCAGGAAATTATACTGACCTGAGCAAGAGCCGGAAGCACCGGCTTTCCAGTCTGTTCCAGAAAACCAGCACAATCTCCTATTGCAAACACATCTTCTACAGAAGGAACTCGCAACCATTCATCAATTCCAACCCTGTAACATGTCTTAAGATTAGTTGGTCGGATACAGGAAAGGGAACCAAGGTCCAAGAAGTAAAACTCTGTACCTTCCACCAGGAGACTTAGGAAGATTTAGTGATTTAACAAATTCAGAAGGACCAACTCCAGCAGACCAAATGAGAAGGCCATATGGAACATCACTTCCATCACTGAGAACTATTTTATCTGGATGTACTTCTTTTACAACACCTCGAACAAGACGGACACCAACCTGATATGTATGAAGTTTTGCTCACAAATTCAACAAACAGTGAAGAAACTTCTTTCTTAATGCAACAAAGCAATTGAGTGATTCATTACCTTGGTCAAATGCTTTGTCGCATATTCCCTCAATCCAACATCAAATGAAGACAAAATCTCATTAGCCTGTCCAAGGAAAGCGTTATTAGACCATAACAGTCAATATAATGCTATTTCCTCTGCAATTTTAGGTTTACCCATATACAGCTGGAGAAATAGTTACCTCAATGAGGGTTACATGAATGTAGTTTTTGACATGAGCATAACGTTCGCGTACATCTCTCATGATAAAATCACTTAGTTCCCCACTGAATTCAACCCCTGTAGGGCCACCGCCAATCACAACGCAGTGCAACAAGCGCTCTTTCTCTTCTTCTGAAATGCCTGTAATTTTACACATGTACAAAAATTTTACTACATTCACGTTACTATTATAACTTTGATGTCATATTATCCTACAGATCTACCAAAGAAGTCTGGTATGGCAAGAGTATAAGACTATCGAACATAGGGGGATCACCTGGAGTTTCTGAGACCATCAAGTTCATAAGAAGCTTCTTCCTGATTTCTTGGGCATGCTGTACTTCACGGAGAAAGAAGGCATGTTCCTGCACCCCCTTTATGCCAAAGGTCAAAGGTTCAGCTCCAGATGCAATGACAAGCTTGTCATATGCAACCTTAAATCTGTAAGGCTCATGAGAGACTCCTTGATCGCCAGCCGTTTCACAGTACACCTGATTGATTCATAAAAACAGTTTATGTTTTCCCATCAAATCAATTTCCAAGTATTGTGTCTTCTCAAATCAAAACACACACAAAGATAATAGACAGAACATAATAACAAGTTGAATGCAGTATAAACAAAGTCAATTTTCCCTTAATTACTTGAATGTATTGCTCGAATAATTCCCTGATTGGTATGCCATTTACCTAGGAGCCTGTCCTAGTTTCCTAATACCTGAATGGATGTAGTTAATCGTGTCTATATATTTGATTAGGTCAAAAGGAGGAATTATATGTTAATTGAGACATATTTTGGAAATGCGAAAAAAGAAGAGCTTGTTATACTCACTTCATGTTTATCAGCGTCAACACCAGTGCAGGATGCTAGGAAGAAATATGAATTTGGATCCTTTGCCAGTGCATTCTGTATCTGGGTAACTGGTTCGGCAACTGATCGGAATTCCAATGTTCCAACACAAGTAGATGCAAGCAAAGGTGTAAAGACCATATGATTTCTTGGTGCTATACAAACAACATCATACATCTTAGTGTCTAGCCCTTTGAGGAACCTGCAAGCGGCCCAACCAGAGCCAAGAACAACTACTCTAGGCTTTTCGCCCTGTTTTGTTGCTTCAAGGCTTGGATACCTGGATGTGTCATGCTTTGAATCAGAACCCTCAACCGTTTGAGATTGTGCATGCGGAAACTGATATTGAGGGGTAAACTTCATTCCTCTGTTCCCAAAACTTAATTGATTTATCATCTGCGTACTTGAAATGTGTGACGAATTGAAACCTGTTACAGCATTATCAAAAACTGGCATGGGATGTCTCAATGGTGAAGTGCCTTCACAGAATATATTTCTGTCACTCGCATAGTTGCCAATTGCACCTCCGGAACGCCTTAAGCTACACCTTGCAGCCCTTACCAATGCCATGTTCAGAGTACCCCTTACCGAAGCTGATACTTTTGAAATTTCTTATGAAGGCAATTACTGTTTGGATTTTAGATGGTATGCAATATTTAAGAATGACACTGAAAAAAGGAAGAAAGTAGGTGTGAGCTCTCAATAGGAAGCTGCAATACACTTACAAAGAAAATCCCAGAAGTGTGGAGAAGTAAAGACAATGAACACTGAAGTTACGCGTATCAGTCAAGGACAAGACATATCAGGTTCCTATATTACCTAGCAGAAACATGAAAGACAAAAATTGCATTTGTTCATGGTGGCAGTTTCAATGTGAAGAGTTAATTCTTAGAATGGATCCAAATATAAAACACTTGGATTTATAATATACCGTGATTCTTGCTGGCACTCACTACAATCTCAGTTCTCTAGAAAAATATGACCAGTTAGTGCCAAATTCCAAAATTGGTAGCATGTTTTACAAGAATCTGGTTGCTTCTTCTTGTTTTGAGATGCACGAAAGGACAAGAAAATGAAGAGTGCAACCAGACTTACTATGCCAATTTCAATTTGAAGTTCAGTTGGTCAAGCTTTGCTAATACTTACCAGATACGAATTTTGCATATGAATTCACTTTTGTCAGTCTGTGTTGTGAAATCCAAACCTCTGCCGTTTACTATATAAACTACTGAGATGATGATATCATTGCACAACAACTTGATGGTACGTATAAACTCGGATGCAATTACATTACTTCAAACCTCAGAACGAACTATTTGTTGACACAAAGTTCCAAACTATCAACAAAGGTCCATTGGATTAAATTTCTGAACACTACATACTTAAAGTTGGATTTGGAATGACAGAACATGTCTAGCAATGGAAGAAATGTGATCTCCATCAATGCAAGCAATCTATGAAGTAAGGTAGACAACATCAATCTCTCAACGCATAAGCTGGTTAAGTTGTATGATTGGTTAGCAACTAAAAGGTTCAATCTTGTTTTCCAAAAAAATATCTAGTTCTACAAATGAATTAGCTTGAACCATCAAAAGATTATTTCAGTTAATTATGCACAAAAAAGAAAAGAAAAGAAAAGCTAGGAGCAAAATCGAGACGTCGATTGAAAAAATCCGACGAAGAATAGAATAACAGCATCACGGAAATAAAAAAGATTGTCAACATCAGCCTACCAAGCTCTGCTACACATAATTTAACATCTAAAGTTCTACAACCAAAACAGGACAAGAAGAAAAACAATATCTTTAACTATTCACAAAAAAGAAAATTATTGTTAAGTGTCCCACATTAGTTGAGAAAATGAGCTGTTGTCTACTTAGATGATCTTGGACAATCCTCCCCTCGTGAGTTGTATTTTGGGTTGAGTTACCTTATGCCATATGTCAAGTACATTTGGAGATCAATCAAGAGAGGAGCAGATTTACAGGGTTGAACCCAATAGCTTTAGCTCAAATACTGTATGTGTTTAGAAATCTACTAAATATGTCCAGATGTTAAATTTTGAACCTAGCAACTAAAATAGTTTGTGGGTACAACAAAGCGAAGTTTGAAGTTTCACTAAGGATGCTCAAGAATTAATAAGTAGGTACGAAAAGTAATTTGAAATTTATATACTTCGTATAATTTTTCGACCAAGGGTGTTCATCCTGGATCCGCCCCTGGATCAAGAAGCTCTACGTGCAATAGTGGAGGGAATTAGGGGTTATCTGGTACATACGCCAAAAATCAAACTAAACCAAAAGAAATAAAAAGAAAGAAATCTGAACGCCATTACATAAAACACATTGAAGAACCATATCAGCAAAGTACCATAAATTTTATCAGTTTTTTAAACAAGAAAAAAAATTCCCATTTTTGTTATGACTACTCTGTATGTAACATCATACTCAAAATATGAAAAAGTAAATAATAACCATGTATAAACAGCATAATTTTTCTGCCCCCATCGGCCCTACCTGGCTCCACCCCGGATCATACTCATAAATGGCAGAAAAACCTTGCAAATGACCATTTGAGCTTCAATAATGATGAAACTGTACATGGTACAATCAATATCCAACATAGATCATACACACATAGAAAATCCTGAAGAAATCAGAACAAAAAAATAAAAAGGAATTACCTTTAAGAGTTTAATTAAAGAAGAAGATGAACCCCAGAAGAAAGGAAAGATTTTGTTCAGCAGTTGTCCAGGATATCAGGAGTCAACAGTATGCTTTTGTACTCGAAAAGAAAAAAGAACACAAAAAAAGGCACCCTTTATTCTATAGACAAAACCTTGAGCAGCAAGAAAATATTTATTTATTTTATTAATGTAAAAGGAAAAGGGTCATCAAGTATATGTCATTTGGGTGCTCTGCTGCAAATATATATAAAAAGCATGCACATCAAGGCAAAAGGAAAGAGGCGACTCTGCCATTTATTTTGGTAACAACACTGGAATATTAGGCCATGAAAAGTCAAAACGACGGCGTTCTGATTCCTTCTTTTTCTTAGGTCAAACAAGGAGTGCTAATTAGCGAATATGATAATTAATTACTAATCATGACCTTTCCTATTATTGCTCACATGCATGACTGCTCACTATACTAAAAATAATTGTCCTATATTAGTTGATCATCTTACTAAATAAAAAAACATTAATTAAATTTTTCTCATATTACCCTTATAATTAATTCTTTTTAAAAGCATTCACATTTGTTTGTAAAGTTCTAAAGAAATTTTTTAAAGAGTAAATTAATAAAATAATCTTCTTATTTATGATTTCTTAATATGTGTGTGAAAGAAAAGTGTGCAATTGATATGAGAATAAATAATTAATAAATGAGAAAAATCAAAAGCCGATGCATATTTTCTTGCCACGGGAGATTCTAGAAGCATATTTTATTTCTTACTTTGTTCTAGAACTAATCAAAAAGAAAAAAGTTCGTTTTCAAACACCTACAAGAATTTGGCTAAAAGTATTAAGAATATTCCAATGATTTTGAATAACTATAACATACCATAGAAATACAAAAGTAGGAGTAGAGGGTAATTAAAGAATTTAACAATAAGGATCTAATCTAAATTACGTACACTGTCAAGAAAAAAAATACTATACTATCAACGTAATTTAATACTATAAAATAGTAGCGAATTAGTTATCTCTTTTTATCAAGTTTTTAACAATTCTATCGATTTTATTTTGTTTAACACTATTTTTTTTTAATTAATCCATTAAAAAAGATATATATATTTCCTTAATTAAAATTTTTCATAATCACACAAATACTATGGACATATTTATAATTTTAAAAGTTTAATTATAGCCACACAAATTAATAATAAGTACTATTGTATGAAATATTTAGGAACACAAATTTTAATTAATTTTTTTTAATCAAACTTTACATCAAGTCAAATTACGACGGACAAAGCGAAACGGAGAAAGTAATACTAATCACAAAAAAATATTAATAATTTGATTATACAAATATTTTATACAGTAAAGCAAATAATTTCTTTTCATCAGAAAAATTAATAGCGTTTTTATTTATTTCTAATTAGCGTGACTCGAACCTTCAACCTATTAATTTGACGGAGATATTCAAGTTGCCTAACTTGCCAGCAAGACAGCTATTTATCACCTAAAATGCTGAAAACACATGTGAAGTATGGGCCAACGTTATTAATCAGTCGTGAGTTTCGTGTCAAAGGCATTTGTCACCTTCCACTATATTAGGAGCCGACGTTTACTATTTACTATGTTTCTTCCATAATGCAATAGCTATATGGACGAAACGATGATCAGTTCAACATTTTTTATTAAAAAATTATATTATATATATTAAAAAATAATATCACATTAGTCAAATATTGCTTTTTTTTAGAGATGTATATCAAATTGCAAATATTTTTAGTGAAATTTCTGACTTCGCCAGACTATATATATGTACTCCTTTCTTTCTTTGACTTGTATTTTCCTATCTAATGGCTAATGAAATGAATCTCACACGTAAGAGAATATGGGCTACTTTAATATGACGATTTCCTCATCATTTTCTTGTATTGGTTCCAAGAGAATACTAATCAAACATAATTTTGTAAGTTCTTCAAAACTATATATTAAACTTAAATCTTTGACTAGCACTAAATCCTTTAGACAAATTTTAGAATTATTCTGTGAATAAGACAAGCTAAGTACATGTAATTGCACTTTTAATAACATCACTGTGGGTAATTACAGGAATTTAAATACAACCATGAACTGTAAGTGGTTAAAAAGAAATTAACTAATATATGTTCTTTAATTATTTTGTTAAAATTTATTTGCTATTGCAAAAAAAATTGCAATTAAGTTGCAGCAACTGAATCATCTTCTTGAGAAACTCCAAAAACTTTGTTTAAAAGCATAGCTAATCGTACTCCACCTTGTGCTATTCTTTTCATCACTATTGGAAGTCTTGAATTAAAGTAATCATCTGCACAAATTAAAACAAATAATTAAATATTACTGATTAAAACTGACTTTCTTTTTCTTTTCTTTTTTTCAAATTAATAATATGTTATAATTTTATTTTACAAAATATTACTACCTGATAAAGTTTCACCAGCTTCAACACCTTTGTATCCCCATTTGCATGCTATATTTATACTTTCCGTTGCAAACCTGGAAAATCGACGATTTGAGGATCGCTATTTAAGGCATAGTCAAAGTATATATATATTTTTGAACCTTTAGCCGTTTTAGAATCAACTTCTGATTTACATAATTGAAGTTGAAAAAAATTGTGTATGTATAGGTTTAGGGTTATAAAATGTCTAAAGTTTAGCATATTATTTGTGCAAGTAAAAATTTGACTCGATTGTCATTCATTTTGTTATCATGTCATTTTGAAGGAAAATAAATCGTTTCCTAACAAAAGGTTCTTTATTCACAATTATAAATATTGCTCTACACGAAAAATTAAAAGGAAGAACTTACTTGTTCACACAAGAAAAGATATTGCCACATTCCCTCCAAGAAGCAAGATCATCAGACCAAATTCCCTGATTAATAATCATACAAATTAAACAAACTATTTCCTAAATGACAATTAATTAATTTTAATCTTAAGACAAAATTAATAAAACTCTTACATCAGTGAAGTTTCCTTCAATGTCTTCTTCAAGGAGGTTTACATCCTTTGCATAGTAGTCTTTTGCAGCTGTTAGAATGATCTCTCTATCCCATACCTATAAAAAAAAAATTACAAGGAAAATATAAGTCCGTTGATCATCTTTTTCACTCTGAACGTATCAACTTTAAATCATGGATCGGAGTCAGCTAGTTACATACTTACATGGTGCAAGTTTGATTTATGCCTAAACCAGCGCAAATCAATACTATTTCCTCCTGCATCACTTGTAAAGCCAACATGCATTGGCTGAAAATCACCAAAACAACAAGGTAACAAGTTTTTCAAGGAATAATCATACGTTGGTTGCTATTATTTAACGTTCAAAATGAAATTTCCAACGCGGAAAAAAGAGTGATTACATACTTGATGGATATCTCCCATGAAATGTGACAAGAACAACAAGGCCTCTGTCATATTATCTGTAATTATTTACCAATTAAATGACATCATATGTGAATCACCCCATACAATATAAGAAAATTTACTATTTGATTCTTACATCGGCGATCGGAAGTTCCCTCTTTGTAATGAGAGAGTTGAGTGGTAAAGTTCTGAATTGCACCAGCAACACACATATCCTTCACTCCATGTTGATCATGACAGTCCCCTTTTCACCATACAAAAAAACACTATGAATTTTTGGACCAAGTCATAATATTATAGGATCAAAAGGTGAAAAAAGAGAATAACGACTTACTTTCATAATCAAAGTTGCAAGCTTTATCTGGGGTATCAATGAAGTGTAGAGGGCTTGTCCACCTATACTTATACCAATGCCGGACTTGGTCCGGCCATACACAGAGGGCCGATAAGTCTCCGTTAACATATTCAGGCAACAACATCTTGACTGCATGAGCTGCCTCATCATTCAACAGGCCCTGTTTCCACATGTAATAAATTTTCTTATTTGGAAAAGAAATAAATCGAATACTCGATGAATATCAAGTAATTTAAATAAAATCTATACCTGCGCGATGTGACAAGTCATCATATGACCCTCTTTGCTCCATGCTTCAACACCAGGTTGGTTGATAATAGCAAGACAGAGAAAGAGAATAATGCTTAATGAAGTTAACCTCAACATTCTAGAGGAATAAAATGAAGTTCAATGACTTGACAAGTATTGGAAACCTGAAATGTCCCACCAAAAGTTGGGATTGTTCTATATATACAAAATGTTCAAATGGTTCTTATTGTGTACAAGCTGAAGATTCCTCCTATCTTAAGTAAAATAGAAGTAGATTATCCATAAAAGCAACATACAGCATATTCCAATATGATAGCAGCATCTATCACATGTGATGGGCTAGTTGTATATCTAAAGGTACATTTTATTACACCTTTTTAAATATAATAGTTGACTTATAAGGCACTTAAGTAGGTTTCAGTTCTTGGCGTGAGGGAAACTCCAAGTTACAAAGGAAGTTGAATACATAGAGTGGACCCCTATTTGTGACTTCCTTCTGCAGTTTATCTTCATTGTGCAGCAACTGATGGTTTTTTATTGAAAATTCGGTTGAGAACTTCGGCCAAGCGGACCCCACTTTGCGCCAACCTCTTCTCCACAATAGGAAGCCGAGAGAGGAAGTAATCGTCTGGGAATTATGCAGATAAAGGAGGATTAGTGAACTAAGAGACATGGCAATATATTGAATACAATCTTGTGTAATACTTTGTGATGCACATGGAGGCATTCTCAATGTCAGCTAATTATTGTTACAGAAAAAATATAGCTGTACATAGCTTGGCTTTCCATGTATATATTGGTATATTTATAGGTAATTGATTTGTAGGGAAGAAATGTTGAAAATGGATCCATCTAAAGGCAAAGCAAGATCATGTAATAATAATGAAGAGATAAGGATGAAAACTACATTACATATACACGTTGGTCTAATTATTATCGACAAGGCAAAAGAAGACTTGCCAACATCACGTAACAGCATGTCCAAGAATGGGTTGATATTACAGCATCAAGAGTTCAATCATTAGGAGTTAAGACCACAGCATAATTGAATGTTTTCTTCTGAATTGGGTTTTCTCATAGTTAGAGTCACAAAGGAAAAGCTTCTGATGACACTCAGATTAAGAAGTGAAACTTGTTCATAAAGCAATTTTGTTTTTAACCTTTTCCTGATCTAATTAAGAGCATTTTTCAATATAAATATTTATGAATGTCAAGCACGTCGTTCAAATAAAACCTAGAAAGTGTAAGAAGATCACAGAGAATCAGTTTTTACCTGTTAAAGTGCTTCCCGGGGTTGCATTTCTGTAGGCAAATTTGCAGGCCAAGCGGATACTTTCAGAAGCATACCTGTAATAGCGAGTTCCTAAAAATAGTGCATTGTTTTTATATATATGTACGTATGTGTGTACATAATGTACGTATTATATGGATCGCACCCCTTCAGTGCGAGATTTAGTAACTCTTGAGGACAATAACTCATTAATAAAACACTTGTAAGGAATACAATTACTTATTAATATAAGGAAACATAATATTCACATGGGTAAGTCAACTATACCTATGTCCATGAGACCATGACAAGATAAGAGCAATACACCAAACTATAAACATAAGAGAGTATAAAGCTAGACTATCTCAAATTAATCCAAAAAATAACTCGAGAGACACATAATACGCTCGCAAATATATTCACTCAATATGTTTTCTAGTACTTAATACTCCGGGGTTCGTTTGGTTCAAAACAATGTTATCCCAATTATAATTCCACCTGATAGGTAACCCCAAGATTTTGGTATAAATCTAATTCTGGTTATAGCCAATACTCACAACCTAACACTGGACAAATTTAATCCCAAATTCTATATTGGGATAACCCTCCTAATCCATGTAACCAAATTCCCCTGAAACTCCTTCTATAACAGAATGGATTGCCTCTTGAATTGATGATCCAAAATGAGCAAAAGTTCATCTATTTATAGGACGGGATTAGCAAACCTTTCAAGAATTTCGGAGATCCCTTAAAAGTAATTAGTTTTATTTTTCCTTTTCATTTCAATATGCAATATGTTGAATCTCTAGAAAATTTCAGAAAGATGGAAATATTTCAGTTAAGATCATCTCAAATAGTAATTCAAGACATAAAATCTTGACAAAGCTTGGCACATGGCTCAAACTTGGGATCCAGTACATTAGTCCACCAACCTTTGCCAATTGAGCTAAACCCTGGGGGCCCTTTTATTGAGTTTTCTGACAAAGTAGATTTTATATTGATCATTAACAGTCCTTTGAGCTACTCATTCATAACAAGGAATCTCAATCAAAAAGAAAATGTACATACAGCATGGCGTACTTATGGTCCTAGGAGCTTTACTTTGTTCTCTTCAATTTTACAGAAGGCATGGAAAATGATAGATGCACATATGGTAACAGCGCAAGTGGAAAGTGAACTGTGCAACACTTTGATTACAAGGAGTTCAACTAGGGACCTCGTGCTCTGAGTGAGTTTTAAGCTCTACAATGTTTTAATTGCAACTTAATTCATATGAACTTGACAAGCAGATTTTGTATTGCATACTATATTCTCCAACAAGAAATAAAAATCACTTAGCCCTGAGCATTAGCTGAATACATCTCGAGCAAAGTCAAAGATCAAAACACCTTAACCACAAGTCAAAGAAAAAAGTGAGGGAGAATGGGATGCAGGTTCTAAGGGACAAAAACAAAATGGGAAAAAATACACTTACGGGTCAGGACAAACCGTCTTCGTGCAATTTTCCCAAGATGGAACATCATCGGACCATTCATCCTATTTCCAGATACAAGTACATAAATTACAAGTGATGACGGGAATAAAGAGTATAGAAGAAATGACAGGATCAACAACTAAACTGTCTCTTTTCCTTTGACAAGTATCCAAACACGATGCTTTCTCCAGGTCTTGAGAAGCTAGTGAAAGAGACTTTGCTTAACTAGTTCAAGAGTTAGTGCTATCTATACATCCGAAACAAAAGGAAAATTGCATGAACTTGCAGTGTCATAGAAGCAACCCCCTTAGAGATAGTGGTCGAACATCCTTATAACCTTTTGAACATCCATTATGTAAGCGAAACATCATTTGGAAAGAAAGAGTTCTTTAATTTAATTTTCTCTCCTAAACTATCTCAATTTATATATTATTGAAGAAAGTTTTTCTATATAAGCTAGGAAAAACAATTTGTTACATTTTGCTGGAATGTAAAGTACTGGAATCCATGTGAAGCAGATTTTGACTATGATTTCAGAGACAGTTTATGCTAAGCACAGTAATATTTTCTTTAAGAGAACAATAGACATAGAGCGATTCTTTTCAATGAGCACTGTGGCACTGGGATGATGAAATCTTCCCACAATATTCATGCACAATATAACAATTCCCAACATCACCTTAAGAAATGTAAAGTTTGTATCTCTAACAAATAGATATTTAATACAGTCTACGAAGAAATCAACTAAAACTTACAGTGATGTTTCTCAGAAGAGCTTGTGTCATTAACATGTGGTCAGATTTGTAGTATGTCTTTAATGCAGATTCAATAATCATGGTGTCCCACACCTGAATGAAGTAAAGTCAAGAAGTTACACTGACTGTTTCTAAATAGATGTCTGATTTGTGCATGACTCACATTAAATAATTTAAAGTTTCAAATACACCCCTTCTCTTGTACGCATACAGTTTAAGATGCATATACTACTTCTCTAGAATTGTGTGACGGTTAAAAGCTAAGAGGAGGTAAACATGCTCAGAACTTGCCCTTTGTTTTCAAAAGAGAGAAAAGTGCGTATGTAATTTGAGAGTTAGAAAGAAGGTACCCATCTAAATATATTTCAAATGAAAGGGACTACAAAATAATAGACACTTTGTATAATTTATGGTAACATGAAGTGAATAAGTCTGCTCAAAGATGTTACACTTCAGCAATTTTATTTAGTGATCCAAAAGAATGAGATCAGAATGAATTAATACTCAAAAGAAACTCACAACCTACATGGTGCAAATTAGTCTTCCTCCTGTACCAACGAACTATTATAGTGTTTCCACCAAGATCTCCGGTGAAACCAACATGAAGTGGCTGCGCACAGAAAACAAAATAAGATAAAGCTAAATTTACCTTTCCGGACTTCCGTATTCTTTTCCTGATCACCACTCAAATTTGGATAGTTAAGAAACATCAAATATATGTTGTACAAGCTTCGGATTTGATGAAGTCTTCTCATGATCATAACTTTTTTTATCAGTAATCCTGTCTCATGATCATAATTCAGACATCCACACGGCAGAAGGCAAAGATACAACTCGTTTATAAAAGATAATTGGCGAGAGACACACACAAAAAAAATAAAAAAAAATAAACTTGTTGCCTGACCTACAGGGCTTGGAAAAATCAGGCTTATCAGTCACATGCTTCCCCAGACTAACAACTTTTACAAGACCAGTAGATGATTGAAACAAGGTCCAACTTTTACAAGACCAATAGAGAAGCACATAACTACAGAGTCAGAGGAGTTCCCGTGAAAAGAATATCAGCATATAATAACATAGTCCTCGCAGGAGGAAATACCACAATATTTAATTCTGGATTTCCACAACCAAAATAAATTTGAAGTGAGTGGGCCTCCAAAAAAGGAGAGGGCATATATTTAGAGCATGGTACAACCACCCACTTAATCAGATTTAGATCGGAAAAGGAAGCATATTACTCAGAAATGATGGCATTTCTAATGGTTCAAATCCATGTACCGTGGATAAATCCCACATCATTTATAGGCTGCCTACATTAGACCCCTTTGGGGTGCAGCCCTTCCCAGATCCTGCGTGAACACAGGATGCTTCGTACACCGGACTGCCCTTTTTTTATTTCTACACAGAGGCATAGCAGTATGGACATTACTATTTAAGACTAAATGAAACATATTTTTTAATCAAGTATAGAACTAAAAGAAATTTATCAAAGTAGTTCCAAACATTTATGTGCAGACACATATATTTGTGTTTATTTACAGTCACATACACCAAGGTCCCAGGAAAGGTAGCTGACCTGATGTACGTCACCAACAAAATGAGACAAGAACATAAGTGCTTCAGTCAAGTTGTCTGTCACTAGAAATAATTAGTTCCAGTCCAATAAATGCATCAATAACACAGGGGGGTAGTCTTCCTCACATTTTTCTGAATTCAAACCATAGTATCCCTGTGAAAGTTGCATTGAGTAGTTGTATATTGCTGCCGTAACACACCTGTCCTTGTGTCCATGCCCGTCATGGCAGTCTCCTATCAGAAAGTAGGTAAAAGATAAGTTTCTATGGGATGGAAACTTGCTAGACTAAGGTTATTAATGGCTCAAAGCTAAGATACAAAAGTGCATCAAAAGATTTCTCTTTATATGTCACATCAGGGTTTATCGTTATAACAGAAAAAATGTCTAAGTCTGAAACGCTGGATCAAGTTCAGCTACTTTGACTTCAGTGCACCAAGTAACAACAGGAAATGCAGACACAAGCTAGAAATCTTTTACTGTAATTCTTTTCATTTGATTTCTAGGGAGTAAACTTGATACGAAAATGAATAGCTAACATGAACCAAAAAGTTAACAAATTTTTATATAGAAGCAATTATATGTAGTGTCACTTACGGCAATATTTGTAATTGCACAAGAAATCAGGTGTATCTACATAATGTAATGGAGAACTCCAGCGGTAGTGGTAGTGGCGCCGAACCTCATCAGCCCAGGAGCAGACAGCTGCAAGATCACCTTCGGCTTGATCTGGGAGTAATGCTTTGACTGCAGCCAAAGCATCTTCTGTTAGATATTCCTGAAAGACCCAAGAGATTCACATTAGCTTCCAAAAAAAGAGCTCGACCATATGCTTGCTTCCACTCAAAAAAAAAATATTAAAGACTTCACCTAATTTGAAGTACAGTGACAAACCTTAAATAAAAACTGTCAAAACCATAAAACAAGTTTGTGGGAATGTCTCAAAAGAATTTCAAGAATTTTCCTCTAGTACTTGATTATTTGAAGCAACGAAGACTATCTATTTTAAAACATCAATGAAACAGAATTACAAGGGGGTAAATATGAAAGACAAAAACAAAGGGAGGCCCCAAATTCTCTCATATAGACACCACTTCATAGAAATAGCACATCTAACACATGGGGTTCACTTACACCTTAGGGTGGTAAACTGTTATAAATGATCTACATTAGCAAAAGATCCTTCTGGGTTGAAAAATTGATTGTATAGTGGGAATATTATGATTCTGTGTCACTACATACTTTCCAGATCAAGTTACCCAAATCAGATGTTACTATCTAAAACTATGTCGAAGATAGTACCATGAGCTTCCCAAGTAGTATGTCTGAGTTTCCATCAACACCAGTGTAGTCCCAATTTCCTCTTTTATTTCTCTAGTACCCTAGTTTGTTAAGATGGTGATTTCCGCAATGTCCTGCTGTTCCAGATTACTACTACTCTCTTTATATTCAGTTGTCACCACAATTTTAAAGATTACTACCAAAAGTCCATCTTTTTTTCTCTGTTTTGCTATTTTCTTCTCTTTATTTCCTTCCATATTTTGTTTGGTTCCCAAAAACCTATATGCTACAAACTACTATCTACAATACTGGATGCACACCCATAAAACCCCTCAAAAGGCTAATTAATTCAGGTAATGCCAAATAGAAAATCAGATAACTAGTCAACCTAAATTCTTGCAAGCAAGTACATAAAGATTCAACCTTTATGAATAAACCCCAACCCCCCCCCCCCCCCCCCCCCCCCAAAAAAAAAAAAAAAAGTTATCCAAACATTCAATCTCTTAAAGAATTGACTCAGAAAATACATAGCTTAGCAAAACCAAAAAAATGGTGAGCAAAAACTTTTTTTCAAAAATAAAAAAAAACACTTCATTTACCTCAGTAATTTTGCAGATAACATAGTGTCCTTCTTTCCCCCAACCAAGAATTTTTGGAACCATCATCAGAGCAACAGCTACTCTTACAAACCATCTTAGCTCAAATCCAGCCATCTCTTCCAATCAAATTACACAAACTGTAAAAAAATCAAGAAAAGAAAATGATGTATGTGTAGTATAAAGGTACACATACAGTAAAAAAAGAACAACATATTTAAAGGACAAATAAATGGTACCAGTTACTAGGGGGTGCTTTTGGTGCTTCAAGATTCAAGAATGATTAGATTTTGAGGTGTAATAAACCCTAGAAATGGTACTGAACTGAAGAGTAAGCGATGTAGTAGTATATTAATAAGAATCAAAAGTTGTTAGAGTTAAGAAACGCGGTAATTTCAAACTTCTATTATTTTAATAGTAAGATAATGTGGATTGGGTAATCAATTTCATATTATAAATTTATTTAAGATAAGAATGTCAAAAAGTATATTCTAAATTGTGATTTTGCAATACTACACGTGTCGTTTTGGGTAGGGTGAAAATTTGTATATATATTTAAGATGTGAAAAAGAAGTCCAACTCCTGTCATCAAAACATATAAAATATTAAATTAGGTACACTAACTTAAGATTAAAACAATTATACAATGTAATATATGGTTCTTGATTTTATAATTGTTTAAAACGACTAACATTTTTCTTTAGTCGAGAACAAATTATTATTCCTCTTATAATTTATTGAGTTAGTATTTCACATATGATGTTATATTAGTTTTTACTACATGGTTTACAAAGGTTAAAAAAAGAGAAGGAATTTTTCTGTAGGATCAACTGCTCAAAACTCAACTTAGATGAAACATAAAAATGAAATAATCTTGTTGAAACATGTGAAACGTGTGAAACGTGTGTCAGGGAATTAAGGAACTAAGAAAAGCATGTGTTCACGAAAGCTAATCAAGTTGTTGATAAATTAGTTAATTTGAGTCATGATTCTCAGTCTCAGATGTTCTATAGTTTCATTGAATTAATGGCACGGGTCAATTAGCAGCTCATAAGTGTACACATATGAAGTATGCCAACGACACAAATTTTCAACGAAAAAAGCCTCTGTACTCTTTTTGAAATTGAATAAAAATCCTCAATTGATAATTTCCTTGAAAGGAATCTTGTTGAGAGTTAGTAAAGAGAAATCTGATGCCATGGCACATATTTGGTACTCAAGTGTCCTTTAAATCAAACTTATCCAAACAAGTAGTTATATATGTAAGAGTTGTGTTCATGTTCCCAGAATCCCAGTGGAAAAATAAGTGATCAGTTCTGGAGATCAATTAGAATGCTACTTTAGTTATCAAGAGTCAAATGGAGTCATTATTCAAAACAAAAGCAAACTAGATTTAACACAGATAAACAAGGCAAATTCATGAGAACAAACAATGCTGATACAAGCTGCTACTATAGGATAATTATAGGAACTGTACTTATTCTTTGCTTCTTTCTTTTATCATGTGATTACTAAGACCAAAAGATCACTTCTTGCACACAATTCCATTTCCACCAGTACAATCAAGAAAACCAAAGTCCATTGGCAAAGTTCTCTCAGCAACCTTTTTACCAGAAGTGAAAACAGTACAAGAGTTGCAGTCAGCTGATAAAAGTGAACTAGTCTTGTACTTGTCATCACCACCAACAACCGCCATATCGACCCCTGACTTGGCTGGATTCTTGAAACTTGGTTGGTAAGTCCTGCCAAGAATTCCTTCAACTTTTGGAGACAAATCAAAGAACCTGAATTGCACTTTTAAGTGAGCTAAGCAATCATTTTTAGGTATTCCATAACTATGTATCGCATCTTCTTCTTCTGTCACGGGAACAACATTGGCTGACATTTCCACAATTTCTTGAATCGTAACTCTTACACTGTTGTTTGTTGAGGTCCTTTCGAGTTCAAGATTTTGGTCAGGGGAATTCCATACCGATGAATGGCCTACTGGAACACTAAAACTCATCCCGTTATAAGTGAATTTCAAGTGATCAGCTTCTTGATCCCAATTTTTTGCCTTGGTGGCTTCAAGTGTGAAATTATGTGAGCCAAACATGATGCCTAAAGCTTGGATCCACGTAAAATCTCGCGTTTTGCCAGCAAGACGGAGGCCAATGAAACGAACATTTATTTGAACGTTGACATCTGAAATTAGGCTTAAATATGCTCATCTTTTTTGCCATGGAAGTAGAAAACAATCCCATCTCCACCTATAAAACGAGGATCATAACAAGCTTCACCTGGACCATCACAATTTGGTTTTCGTTCTGTAACATACATATGAAAATTCATTAGCATAATGTAATAGATATTAGTACTTCTGCATCTAAAAAAAGATCAAAAAATAAAGCTAAGCTTCAATGAGTATTTGAAAATACTTACTTCTGCATACTGCTTCACATTTGGGAGAGTAACAATCAAGAAAACATTCTTTAGCATATGGATCTTTCGGACGAATTTCAGGGCACTCAGAAAGGCAAGTTATGTACTTGAGATAACATTTACTGTAACGTTTAAAGCACATGACGCGCTGAGGTTTAACATAAGCTGCTTGTGTTTCTAGTACCATGATAGTATTTAGAAATAACAGAAGGATAGCTGCAAATTGAAAGCCAAATGAGTTCATTTTTTGATTTATTTGGATGATGAGAGTAGTATAAGTGATGTAGGAAATTATCCCTCATCTGGTGCTTCTTATATACTGTATGACATTTAACTATAGAGATGAAGCTACTTTTGGAGACTTGTTATCTTCTTCTCTAGGAGCAATTTGCACACAAGTGGAGAATGAACAAACCTGATAATCGAAGTACAAGAAACAACTCGAAGGACAAGAAACTACATGATCAAGACTACGTCTACTAGTATGGACGGATAACGAGACAAACACTACTACCTACTAACCTTCTACTCTAATAAGCTGAAACTATCTTAATACTTATCATTAGTACTCTTCTCGTATTCTTTATCTTTTTTTTTGTTGTAAAGACAATAGGAGTAGAATTTAATTATTAAAAACTACAGGGGTGATCTTGCAACTAGACAAAACATAGAGTTTTCAAGAACAAGAATCGACACAAAATACTGTTCTACTCCTATATGTATGCAAGAAAGTCAAGTAAGCCTCTCCTGCTGGATACAAAGCCAAAAACTTTGTTAACTCAGTGAGAAAATTGATTATTGTGATTAACGATGAAGGCTGTAGTGATCACAAGGCCAGGTGGTCCAGAGGTGTTGAAGCTACAAGAAGTGGAAGACCCACAAATCAAAGATGATCAAGTGTTGATTAAAGTAGCAGCTACTGCCCTTAATAGAGCTGACACCCTTCAACGACAAGGTAAACACCCACCCCATGAAGGTGACAGTGAATACCCAGGTCTTGAATGTTCTGGCACTGTTGAAGCCGTCGGCAAGGACGTTACTCGCTGGAAAATTGGTGACCAGGTCTGTCTGATTACAATTCCATTTTAAAAAAATGTCAACTTTATTCTTGAAATTGAGGGCATAATTGTTGTTTGGTAGCAGTTAATCCATTAGCTTCCTGAACTGAAACTAGTACTATTTTCTGTTAACCCTTAGCAGGAGACATTACAGTGATGTTTTTATGAGCTTATGTTCTTTTTCTTTGTGGATTTGGAGAGTACATTTCTATGTATTGTTTGAAAGGGAGTTTTGTTTAGTGCATTGATGATGTAAAAAAGCTTCATATAATAGGTATGTGGTCTCATTGGTGGAGGAGGTTATGCGGAGAAAGTAGCTGTACCTACTGGGCAAGTTCTTCCTATTCCATCAGATGTTTCTTTACAAGATGCAGCTAGCTTTCCTGAAGTGGCGTGCACTGTTTGGTCGACCATTTTCATGACGAGCAGGCTTTCCTCGGGTGAAACGTGTCTGGTGATTAGATAGACCATAGCTATTCTTTAATACAATTTGTTGTTAAGCATTAGGTCCTTTTTCTTTTATCTATGCAGATTATCAGCCATTTAGTCAATTGGCACACTTGTTTGAGTAGTAGCTTCACAGTAAAATCTTTATGTCCCTGATTCCCGTGGACTAAGATCAAGTACGTGGAATGACTAATAGCCACATGTGTTACTTTCAGATACATGGAGGCTCTAGTGGAATTGGTACCTTTGCCATTCAGATGGCTAAGTGTCTTGGGGTCAAAGTTTTCATCACAGCAGGTTCATGATGATATCTTATCTCATTATGGAACTGAAAGCATTCAGCTAACCATGTCAAATCTTGTTAACCAGGAAGTGAGGAAAAACTTGCTGCATGCAAAGAACTCGGGGCTGATGTTTGCATCAATTACAAGACTGAAGACTTTGCTACACGCATCAAGGAAGAAACGGCAGGGAAAGGTAATCATTCTCATAGGCATCATCTGTTATATTAGAAACTAGGTCTTTTTGATAAACAAACAACTAAGCCTCGGTTCCAAACAAGTTAGGAACTAGGTCTTTGTGATATCAACTAAAATTCGAATATGCATTTTTCTGTAGAAAATTACGATGGTTATCATACATCTCATGGGGCCAGGCGGTCAGCGGGCAACCACTCAATTTCTTCTCATGTCTTACATTGATGATATTCTAATTTCAATGTTCAACACAGGTGTTGATGTCATACTAGATAATATAGGAGGTCCATACTTCCAACGAAACCTTGACAGCCTCAATGTTGATGGTAGGCTCTTCATTGTTGGTTTTATGGGAGGAACAGTGACACAAGTAAATCTTGGCTGTTTGTTAGCAAGACGCCTGACAGTGCAGGGTAAGTGCAGATGTGCTCTGATATATTTGGAGTTAGAACTTCTCTGTGAAATATATTTTTAAGCTTGATATGGTGAAGTTGTCTGACCAACCAAATGCTCGAACAAGAATGCTGTTAGTCAACTGGAAGAGAGAAATCTCAAGACACTCTACTTCTCAATGAGTGGGGAGGAGAATGTATTCATATAGTTTGCACATGCCAATAGATGACTTCTAAGGTCTAGTGTTCAGTTGGGCTTACAGTGTAGATTCAGTTGGTTAATTCCATGGGGAAGCAATAGTTCTCAATTGCAGCTACAATTCTAAGAATAGGCACAAGAAATGAAGCAATCTAGTTTACCCTGATATCCTAATATTCTGTAACTTCTCTTTCTGCCGCACCATTTTGGTTACATAAATTGCTTCTACTTCAATGAAGCTTATATAAAGCAAGTTTCTCTCTCTCTCATGTGTGTGTGTGTGTATCCAGATCCTAGTGTTCTCCAATTCACTAATGAACTGTCTTGAAGTCTCAGTGTTCATTTGCCTCGTTGTTATCCCTTATTTTGACAGAGTGAGATGCTTACTTTTGTGATCACATGGAAATCCATGTTTTTGTATCTTTCTTCCAATTTTATAAGGCTCTCTCACATATCCTATTATGCTCCTTTATTTTCTTCCTGATCTACTGCTGTTCCTCCCGTAGCTTTAGTTCCTTACAATAATCAGCCTCACTCATCTCATAATCAGTCCTGGCTTTCAACCACCACCCATGGTTTATAATATTCTGGTGACCTTCTTTGGACTCAAAGAGTCAACTGACGTGCGCTGACCAACTTTAATTTATTGCAGTAAGGGAAAGCTGAGATAGTGTAACAGAAGCAAAAGCAACACAAGCTTCCACTGATATTACTGGCTTTTATTAGATGATATAGGTCTCAATTTAATAGCAAGAGAACTGAAATATTATGATTCATCTTTCATATATTTACCTTATCAAAAAAAACATCTTTCATGTAAAGTTGAGCTATATCTCTTTCTTGCAATCCTCATTTAGTAATTCTTCATCAACTTGGTCGAATTTCTACCTCTTTCTCCCGGGTATCTTGTTACAGTTTGTTTGAATTTTGAAATGTGGAAATTATTGGTCCAGCTCTCTCATTCTCGCATAATCATATCCAACGTGTCCATTCCCTCCATGTTCTAACTGATCCTTCTCTTAGTTCAAGACTCCTTCATTGATATCTTTGAGGGAGCTCTCTTTTAATAATAAAGGGCATAGACAATTGGAGAGAAGAAACTCTTTTGGAATGTTGAAATCTGGTTTAATGGATTTTTCTCTGAATGAATGACATGGACCTCATTTTGGATTGCGTTTCAGTAGATTTTATGTCGATTTGTGACTTTTCTACAGCTGCTGGCTTGCGTAGTAGAAGCGCAAAAAACAAAGCTCAAATTGTGAGAGAAGTGGAAAATAATGTTTGGCCTGTAATTGCAGCAGGCAAGGTGAAACCGGTGGTGTGCAAGTACTTCCCGTTAGCAGAAGCTGCTGAGGCACACCAGTTAATGGAAAGCGGCAAGCACATTGGAAAGATTCTGCTTACTATTTAAATGTTGTGAAAGAGTGATTTTGTTCTTAGTGTTAAAATAGCCTGTAAGCCTGTACTTCCAGCCAGCCCTCCCCCCCACCCCCAACCTCTGGTGTATGTATTATACTTGCAAAGTTCCAATAAAACAAAACCTTTTTATGATTTCCCACTTCCCCCCTTTTTTTTGCATGAAATAGATTTGCTTTTTTACTGGTTCCTGAGGGGATGGCTATGTGCTTAATCTGGAGATCTCAAAGTAGAGTCCCTAATGCAACATTTAGTTTGAGTCCATTTTTACCCTACACGTTTAGTAGTAGTTTCCAATTTCCTGTCTATTTCCAAGTTAAGTACAAAATACAGACTGGAGAATGAATTTGCATGTCATTCCAGTAATAGGACAAAAGCCATGAACACAGAGCTAAAAAAAGAGCAAAGGTTTCCTTTTAATACTCTTTTGGATCATCAAGACTAGTGCTGTGCTGAACAACTATAGATTACAAGTTGCGCACTCTAGCTGGCTCTGGTTAACATGAAGACCATTATTTTTGATTGCTAGAAGCAGAAAATTTGACAAAGAAGGTTCCCATGCTAATCCAGTACCATAGAATTTGATGATTCAAACACTGCAAAAAGCTTCGACAGCCAGACTTTACTCCAGGACATGGGTCACCAATTTTCCTTTAAATCAAACTTATCCAAACAAGTAGTATATATGTAAGAGTTGTGTTCATGTTTCCAGTGGAAAAATAAGTGATCAGTTTCTGCAGATCAATTAGAATGCTCCTTTAATTATCAAGAGTAAATAAGAGTAAATGGAGTCATTATTCAAAATAAAGCAAACTAGATTTAACATAGATAAACAAGGCAAATTCATGAGAACAAACAATGCTGATACAAGCTGCTACTATAGGAATTGAACTTATTCTTTGGTTCCTTTCTTTATCATATGATTACTAAGACCAAAAGATCATTTCTTGCACACAATTCCATTTCCACCAGTACAATCAAGAGAACCAAAGTCCATTGGCAAAGTTTTCTCCGCAACCTTTTTTCCAGAAGTGAAAACAGTACAAGAGTTGCAGTCAGCTGATAAAAGTGAACTAGTCTTGTACTTGTCATCACCACCAACAACTGCCATATCGACCCCTGACTTGGCTGGATTCTTGAAACTTGGCTGGTAAGTCCTGCCAAGTATTCCTTCAACTTTTGGAGACAAATCAAAGAACCTGAATTGCACTTCTAAGTGAGCAAAGCAATCATTTTTAGGTATTCCATAACTATGTATCACGTCCTCTTCTTCTGTCACAGGAACAACGTTGGCTGAGATTTCCAATGTTTCTTGAATTGTAACTCTTACACTGTTTGTTGCTGAGGTCCGTTCCAGTTCAAGATTTTGGTCAGGGGAATTCCATACCGATGAATGACCTATTGGAACACTAAAACTCATCCCATCATATGTGAACTTCAAGTGATCAGCTTCTTGATCCCAATTTTCTGCCTTGGTAGCTTCAAGTGTGAAGTTATGTGAGCCAAACATGAGGCCTAAAGCTTGGATCCATGTAAAATCTCGCGTTCTGCCAGCAGGACGAAGGCCAATGAAACGAGCATTTATTTGAACGTTGACATCTGAAATTAGGCTGAAATGTTCATCTTTTTTGCCATGGAAGTAGAAAACAATACCATCTCCACCTATAAAACGAGGATCGTAACAAGCTGCACCAGGACCATCACAATTTGGTTTTCTTTCTGTAACATATGTACGGAAATTCATTAGCATAATGTAATAGAGATATTACTTCTGCATCTAAAAAATATCAAAAAATAAAGCTAAGCTTCAACGAGTATTTGAAAATACTTACTTCTGCATACTGCTTCACATTTGGGAGAGTAACAATCAAGAAAACATTCTTTAGCATAGGGATCTTTCGGACGAATTTCAGGGCACTCAGAAGGGCAAGTTATGTACTTGAGATAACATTTGCTGTAACGTTTATAGCACGTGACACGCTGAGGTTTAACATAAGCTGCTTGTGTTTCTAGTACCATAATAGTATTAAGCAATAACAGAAGGATAGCTGCAAATTGAAAACCAAATGGATTCATCTTTTATATTTTTGGATGATGAGAGAAGTACTGAGTGATGTAGGAAATTATCCCTCATCTGGTGTTTCTTATATAGTGTGTAACATTTAACTAGAGAGATGAAGCTACTTTTGTAAACTTGTTATCTTCTTCTCTAGGTGCAATTTGCACACTAGTGGAGAATGAACAAACCTGATAAAATTTCAGTAGTGTCAACTTTGATTATTGAAGACTTTTTTCTTTTCCTGCTGCCATCCAACAGTGTTAAATGGCCAAACCAAAATGCATTCCATTGAAAATATCACTTGGTGTTTGGTGTGCATCCTTTATACGACTTTTCTTGTTTGGGGTGGAAGGGATTGTGAGGAGCATATTTTGACCATATTTAAGTTATATATACTCACCATATTTTGAGCATATTTTTTAATCTGTCGAGCTTCCACATTTTTGCTCCCTTGGTGACTCGAACTTACAATCTTAGGGGTGGAGATGAAAGGAATTTAGTGTTTGCCATCTGAGCAATCCCTCTTGTCTATGCCCAGGAGTTGAAAGTCTTTATTGATTAATTGAACTATAGAATTTCAAATTGCTATATTATTATATGTTAATCACTACTATTTTTTTAGCTTACTTTTTATAATGTATCTTTTCTGGAGTCTATGGTATACGAGATGGGATAAGTAGGGATATCTCATGATACTATTTTATCCTACCTTTCATATGAGATAGTAATCCACCATTTTACTTTTAGGACAAATGATGCCCAAATTTTATCCCGGGATTATTATACTTAATTCACGTACTAAATGACCCTTTTACCTTCTCATTTGTTCTTTCCCTTTTCTTTTTTGTTGTAAAGACAATAGGAGTAGAATTTAGTTATCAAAACTATAGGGGTGGCGTTGCAACTAAACAAAACATAGAGCTTTCAAGAACAAGAATAGAAACAAAATCTTGTATATGTATGCAAGAAAGTCGTGTAAGCTTCTCCAACTGGATACAAAGCCAAAAAACTTGTTAACTCAGTGAGTAAAATTGATTATTGTGATTAACGATGAAGGCTGTAGTAATCACAACCCCAGGTGGTCCAGAGGTGTTGAAGCTTCAAGAAGTGGAAGATCCACAAATCAAAGAAGATGAAGTGTTGATTAAAATAGCAGCTACTGCCCTTAATAGAGCTGACACCCTTCAACGCCAAGGTAAATACCCACCCCCTAAAGGTGACAGTGAATACCCAGGTCTTGAATGTTCTGGTACTGTTGAAGCTGTAGGCAAGGACGTTACTCGATGGAAAATCGGTGACCAGGTTTGTCTCATTACAATTTCCATTTTTTTTAAAAAGATGTCAACTTTTTTCTTGAATGTATAAGATTTGGAAATATTAGTAGCTCAGTTGGTTGGCTACCTACCTGAACTTTCACCTCATTGGTGAGGGTTCAATTTCTTGTCTTGCAATCCCTTCCCCTACCCCCAATTTGTTCTTTTAAAAAAGAGAAGAATATATAAGATTTTTCAAGTGAAATTGAGGGATAATTGTTGTTTGGTATTGTCGAATTGTTATTTTTCCTCTTAATATGACATGGAGGAAGTTATCTGAAAAGGCATAAATCTTTGGAATCTATGGGAACTTGGCTAAGAGCAGAAAAAAAAGGAATAAAAAAGATCCATAATACCAACTAGTTGGGATTAAGGCTTAGTCATTGTTGGTGCTCTTATATTCAGTCCAGTATTTTCTTGCTCATTTCGTTTCAATTTGTTTGTCTGGTTTTGACTTGGCATGTAGTTTAAGAAAGTAAAGAAAACGTTTTGATCTTGTGGTCTTAAACTAAAGATATGTAAAATGTACCAAAATGCCTTTTATTCTTGTGTTCTTAAACATGTCAGAGAAAAAGTTGGAACTAAAGAGTTGCCAAAAAAAGGGAAGAGACATTCTTTTTGAAACGGACTAAAAAAGAAAGTAAATGGAGTAGTTTTGTTTAGAGTTGTCTATGACAGTCTAGGAATAGGTAAAGATTTAGAGAACCATTAATGAGTACTGGAATAAAATGAGCCCTCAATAGAGCAGAATGGATAAAAGGACTCATATAGCTCGACTCCACCTAGTTGGAGATTGTGGGGTAGTTATTGTTGTGTGGGGTAAAATATTTCCACTTCATTTTGTAGTGTTTGGTGTGACAAATTTGGTAGAATTTAATAGTGGTGAAAGTGGGGATAATTAAATACGAGGGCAAATAATGTCTATATCTTGATAAGTAAGATTAAGGGCTTTGGAGTAGGATTAGAGTGCAAAGTGACCTCCACCCATTGGGGCCAAAATGCCTTCTTGTTTCAAGATGAAAGAATTTCCTTGAACAGTAACCTGAATGATTTTGGACTAGCCCTTGTTAGTTAGGGTAGCAGTTAAGCCATTAGCTTCCTGAAGTGAAACTAGTATATTGAGTTCCTGTTAAGCCTTTAGCAGGAGACATTACAGTGATGTTTTTATCAGCTTATGTTCTTTTTCTTTGTGGATTCAGAGAGTACATTTCTATGTATTGATTGAAAGGGAGTTTTGTTTAGTGCATTGCTGATGTAAAAGCTTCACATAATAGGTATGTGCTCTCATTGGTGGAGGAGGTTATGCGGAGAAAGTAGCTGTACCTACTGGACAAGTTCTTCCTATTCCATCAGGTGTTTCTTTACAAGATGCAGCTAGCTTTCCTGAAGTGGCATGCACTGTTTGGTCAACCATTTTCATGATGAGCAGGCTTTCCTCGGGTGAAACATTTCTGGTGATTAGATAGATCATAGCTATTCTTTAATACGATTTGTTGTTTAGCAGTTGTTCCTTTTTATTTTATCTATGCAGATTATCAGCCATTTAGTAAATTGGCACAATCATTTGGGTAGTAGCTTCACAATTGAATCTTTATATCCCTGATTCCCGTGGACTATCAAGTATGTGAAATGACTAATAGCTATATGTGTTGCTTTCAGATACATGGAGGCTCTAGTGGAATTGGTACCTTTGCCATTCAGATGGCTAAGTGTCTTGGGGTCAAAGTTTTCATCACAGCAGGTTCATGATGATACCTTTTCTCATTATGGAACTGAAATCATTCAGCTAACCCTGACAAATCTTGTTAACCAGGAAGTGAGGAAAAACTTGCTGCATGCAAAGAACTCGGGGCTGATGTTTGCATCAATTACAAGACTGAAGACTTTGTTACACGCATCAAGGAAGAAACAGCAGGGAAAGGTAATCATTCTCATAGGCATCATTTGTTATATTAGAAACTAGGTCTTTTTGATAAACAAACAACGTTCCAAACAAGTTGGGAACTAGGTCTTTGTGATATCAACTAAAATTCGAATATGCATTTTTCTGTAGAAAATTACGATGGTTATCATATATCTCATGGGGCCAGGCGGTCAGCGGGCAACCACTCAATTTCTTCTCATGTCTTACATTGATGATATTCTAATTTCAATGTTCAACACAGGTGTTGATGTCATACTAGATAATATAGGAGGTCCATACTTCCAACGAAACCTTGACAGCCTCAATGTTGATGGTAGGCTCTTCATTATTGGTTTTATGGGAGGAACAGTGACACAAGTAAATCTTGGCTGTTTGTTAGCAAGACGCCTGACAGTGCAGGGTAAGTGCAGATGTGCTCTGATATATTTGGATTTAGAACTTTTCTGTGAAATATATTCTTAAGCTTGATATGGTGAACTTGTCTGACCAAATACTCGAACAAGAATGCTGTTAGTCAACTGGAAGAGAGAAATCTCAAGACACTACTGTAATCCAGTTTCTTTCTATCCCCGCCATCCCTCCCTCCCTCCCGGTAGCTCAATGAGTGGGCGGAGAATGTATTCATATAGTTGCACATGCGAATAGATGACTTCTAAGATCTAGCGTTCACTTGGCCTTAGAGTGTAGATTCAGTTGGTTAATTCCGTGAGGAAGTAATAGTTTTCAATTGCAGTTGCAATTTAACTTCTAAGAATTGGCACAAGAAATGAAGCAATCTAATTTACCCTGAAATCTTAATAAGTGTTCTCTAACTTCTCTTTCTCCCGCACCATTTTGGTTACATAAATTGCGTCTACTTCAATGAAGTTTATTTAAAGCAAGTCTCAATGTGTGTGTGCGTATCCAGATCCTAGTATTCTCCAATTCGCAAATGAAATGCCTTGCAGTCTCAGTGTTCATTTGCTTCGTTGGTATCCCTTATTTTGACCGAGTGAGATGCTTACTTTTGTGATCACATGGAAACCATGTTTTTGTATCTTTCTTCCAATTTTGTAAGGCTCTCTCACATGTCCTATTATGCTCCTTTATTTTCTTCCTCTCCACTTTCCCTCACTTCACTTCTACTGCTGTTCCTCCCGCAGCTTTAGTTCCTTACAGTAATCAGCCTCACTCATCTCATAATCAGTCCTGGATTTTAACCACCTCCCATGGTTAATAATATTCTGGTAACCTTCTTTGGTCTCAAAGAGTCAACTGACGTGCACTGACCTACTTTAATTATTGCAGCAAGGGAAAGATGAGATAGTGTAACAGAAGCAAAAGCAACACAAGCTTCCACTGATATTACTGGCTTTTATTAGATGGTATAGGTTTCAATTTAATATCAAGATAACTGATATGTTATGATTCATTTTTCATATATTTACCTTATCCAAAAAAAAGATGGTTCACCTTTCATGTAAAATTGAGCTATATCTCTTCTTTGCAATCCTCATTTAGTAATTCTTCATCAACTTGGTCGCATTTCGACCTCTTTCTCCCAGGTATCTTGTTATGGTTTGTTTGAATTTTGAAATGTGGAAATTATTGGTCCAGCGCGCTCATTCTCGCATAATCCTATCCAACATGTCCATGCCCTCCATGTTCTAACTGATCCTTCTCTTAGTTGAAGACTCCTTCGTTGATATCTTTGAGGGAGCTCTCTTTTCATAATGAAGTGCCATAGACGATTGGAGAGAAAATTCTTTTGGAATGTTGAAATCTAGTCTCATGAATTTTTTTAAAATTCTTTTGGAATGTTGAAATCTAGTCTCATGAATTTTTTCTCTGAATGAATGACATGGACCTCATTTTGGATTGTGTTTCAGTAGATTTTATGTCGATTTGTGACTTTTCTACAGCTGCTGGCTTGCGTAGTAGAAGCGCAAAAAACAAGGCTCAAATTGTGAGAGAAGTGGAAAAGAATGTTTGGCCTGCAATTGCAGCAGGCAAGGTGAAGCCAGTGGTGTACAAGTACTTCCCCTTAGCAGAAGCTGCTGAGGCTCATCAGTTAATGGAAAGCAGCAAGCACATTGGAAAGATTCTGCTTACTGTTTAAATGTTGTAAAAGAGAGATATTCTTGTTCTTAGTGTTAAAATAGCCGGTAAGCTCTGTATTTCCAGTCACCACCCCCCCCCCCCTCCCCCCCCCCAAAAAAAACCTCTGCTGCATGTATTATACTTGCAAAGTTCCAATAAAACATTTTTTTTTATGATTTCCCACTTCCCTTGTGGTGAAATAGATTTGCTTTTTTTACTGGTTCCTGAGGGGATGGCTTGTGTGCTTAAATCTGGGGATCTCAAAGTAGAGTCCCTACTATGACATTTAGTTTGAGTCCATCTTTACCCTACACGTTTAGTTGTAGTTTCCTGTTTCCTGTCTATTTCCAAGTTAAGTACAAAATACAGACTGGAGAATGAATTTGCATGTCATTGCAGTAATAGGACAAAATCCATGAACATAGAGCTGAAAAAAGGGAAAAGGTTTCCTTCTAATACTCTTTAGGATCATCAAGACTAGTGCTGTACTGAAGTATTATAGATTACAAGTTGCACACTCTAGCTAGCTCTGGTTAACATGAAGACCATTATTTTTTATTGCTAGAAGCAGAAAATTTGACAAAGATTGTTCCCATGCTAATCCAATGACTAGACCTCCTACCAGAACCATAGAAATTGATGATTCAAACACTGCAAAAAGCTTCAACAGCCAGACTTTTTAGTATTCCAGGACATGGGTAACCAAGTTTAGCCATGGTGATAGGAATGGAACATCCTGACTTGCCAACACACCCCTGCATAGTCATTCAAGATTTTCAGATCCAAACATACGAGAAATTGAACTCTGAGCGTAACTCAAACCCAAAAGTTAGCTCGTGAAGGAAACAAGAATCAATGAGCCTGGTTGTGATACCATGCGAAGAAAATGATAAGTCTAACTCAATCTCAAAAGCTAGCTCATGGTCTTAGTTCAAGCTCTGATGACAACACTTTGAGTAGTATATGGGGATTTTCTGGAGTCATCACCAATATTTTTAGAAGCAAATGAAGCAATGCTAGTAATATTACCTGATGAACTATTGATAACACATCTAAATGACAACTCCCTTGAATGAATGCTCCACAATCTCCTGTAGGAGTTCCGAAACTAGCAAAATTAACTGCAGTAATAGTCCATCCTTGTTCACAATTCAGTTGCAATGAAGGCTCTTGAGATGTAAGATCTTTATTTGGTTTCCAAGTATCAACGGGTGGAGGATCTGACTCAGATACATGAGCACAAATTTTCTGCCCAGATCGCGTTGAAAAAGATATCTTTGAAGGGTCACCACCAAGCTCTTCATGTAGCACAAGCAGGTTCTTTCCAGGCTTTAGCCAGCTGCGCGGTACATGATACCTATATGAAGGTTTAATGGTTAGTCCTCAGTGAAAACAATTTGCAAGATGGATCATGACATGCAAGGCATCAAGAATAAAATGCATTAGCCAAAGCTATCTACTCACAACACTTGAGCAGGTTGACCACATTTCTTCAGACATTTCCATGAATCATAAGATCCTCTGTAGTCACAATTATCGGAACAGCCAGTTGAGGGTGAACGATAAGAAGACCAGTATCTCCCTACATGCTGCCCATTTATCCATGCTTGACCTTTACCCATACTGGCCAGATTTAGCGATACAGGACCTCTTCCTTCCGGAGGAGAAAAGCTAGTCTGGAAATAAGATATCCAGAATCAAGACAAGAATACAACAGATGTAACAAATTATCTAGCACCGGCATTGACATTAACCTCCACTCTACTCCTAAATGATAAGGAGTTTACATAAAACAAGTGAACCAAGCAATTCTACACACCTTGTACCATATCAAACTCTGATTTATTGGGACAGAACTACCCTGAATCCACAGCGAGCTATTTGCAAGACTAACTTTATCAAGTCCAAGGTACTCACCTTCAAGTCCTACCTGAAAATAAGCCAAGTCTCATGTTATTCTTGTGATCTTACAACAACAAAGTCATAACCTTCTGAAAATACAGAGACGAAAATAAATCGCCCCCCACCCCCAAGAGAATCCGGGAAAAGAAACAAAAATATGCAACCAACATCTATTCTGTCCTTAGCTTTGTTTTTTTTAGGTTAATCCATCTATTGGCTTTTTTATCTTTTGGTTGCAGCAGAGTGCTGACCTCAACTAATATGTTAGAAGAACTCAGTTATCAGAAGCTAAATTTAGAGAGTTTCTTCCTGTAAAGTACAGCTGTTTTTACTGAACTTCAAAGTGTTCTAAGTGGTAATCACATTGAGTGTACTTTTGACATGCATTTGGTGGATATTTTATACCAATAGTTATGCTGCTTCATTATGCCTTTTCACAAAGTTCTCTAATGTTCTTGTTAGAAGATACATCTGAGCCAGTGTCACGCATCTTTATTAAATTTTCACTGACTTGTTACTTCCTTTGTCCCTTTTCATACTACCTAGTTTGGTTTGAGTACTCATAGAGTTTCTTTTTGGCATTTGAATTACTTGTACTCTTAATTGTATAGTAAGGAAGCTGAAACCATATTTAAACGCGAAAAATAAAGACTGCATGACATGGACATGGTAAAAAGGATTTGTTTGTCACATCAAGAACCTGGTAGATCCATTCTGTAGAAGAAAAATTCTTGGAATTCTTCAAATCACTGAAGATAACAGAAAATACCCCTGCTCCAGAGATGTCAAACCATGGTCCATAGTTCTGGAGAATCACATGACAAGTGAGTAATAAACAATGTAATCAAAGTGAAAGCAATAACATTCATGATTGAAAATAACTTTAACAGTATGTGCTTCAACATGCAAAGCATTGGAAAAAGCCTATTTACTGAGATGGACTTACCTGCAAACCAACCATCATGCTCAATATGTCCACTGTATTGTTTCCTTGCTTAAGATGGATTTTTTTACTTAGCACAAAGCTTGCATCATCGTGATTACCGTAGCCAAATCCTAAAGAAGGCACCAAATCAGCTATCTTAGCACTTCTCTGTAGTTTTAAGGGAATGTTGAAGGTAAAAATTGAAGCATATCAGTCTTTTTCTTGGCTCCGTTGAGTTGTGTGAACGGCCTCATCCAGAGCTTAATCATCATCATATATCATATCATATATCATATATCATATATCATCATAATCATCATATCATAAATAAATCATAAATCATATCATCATAATCATAAATCATAAATCGTCATAAATCATAATCATAAATCATAAATCATAAATCATAATCATCATAAATAAATCATAAGTAGGAAGCTCCAAAGTAAAGAGTTAAAATACTAAATTACCCTTTAAAAATTAAATGTCTTTTTACCCTTCATGCACCATAACGTTTTTGTACAAAAATTGTAACTTTCACATATCTCTCTTCAATTACTATTATTATAATACTCTTTTAAGTAACATAAATTTCCACAATAAATTCAATTATCTACATATGGAAGCAAATGAAAAGACAACTATCCATTAATAATAAGGCTACATATTACTTACGTATATTTCAGCATCTTAAAAGACTTTAAACTCCTCTGGTGGTGAACTTTACAAATTACCAGATGAATACAGACAATGTAAATATCAATAGAGGGTATATGTGATTTAATCAAATCCTATTAATTGCCAAACCTTTTGATTTTCTTCAGTTATCAATTACTGTTAATGATGAATCTAAGTTAACTTCTCATATAAATAGATATCAAGAATATGCCTAATCCTCACTGGCCATTGGAAGAAACAATAGAGCATAGCTGCAAAGTTATAGGTACTTCAAAAATTCCTTTTGCATACAAATCAGAGCCATTTTATCATTGTTTTCATATTAATTTTTTTGGTATTTGAGAGTGACTCCAAAATCATGATTTTGAAGCAGCGTCGTCGCTACCATTCTACGAGTATGTGGGTTTTTCCATTATTTCTCGATTATGATTTTGCCGGTAAATTATCAACCTCCTGCATCCTATAGGAAAAGGGAGTTTGCATATATTTGGTCTGATGTTATCTTAGTGAAATAATGTATGAATAAAGATAATATACTTGTACTTTATCCTGTAATTGTAATTTGTTACTAAAAAGTATGTATTATCAAATGTGTGTAATTATAGTAAAAAGATTTTCTATGAAGAACTGTTTTCTGCTTTGTTTTCCAAGAAACAAAAGAGAGCCGGAAGCGGGTTTTTTGCATGTGAATATTTCTTAATCCCTTCTCTATTTTCTCAATCTATGTTTTCAATTTTTTGATGTCTGACTTATGCTTGCATGTGTTTACATAATTAAAATATTAAAATAAAATATGTATCTTTTTTTTCAGCAGATTTGTTTTGAAGGAGAATGCATCCATCGTGTTACTCGGAAATTTGGACCCTATGACCATTTGACATACAACAAACAAGTCATTTGAATAGGTTGATTGTTTATCAATTTCAAATTGTATTTTTTGGTTGAATAGTTTTTGATATTACTCATACCATATATAATGCTTTTATGGGACTCACCTGCAAAACACGTGCCCAGAACTAGTCTATCATAAGGGGGAGACTGGATTTTCGCTTTTCACGGGCCTAGCACGTGATAAGTTTCTTGTAAAGGGTGGTAGTGAGATTTTAACTAGGACTTTTACTTTCTCTAATACCATGTTGAGTTGTATGAATTGCTTCATCAAAAAACTTAATCTATCAGAAAAGTACACTTTTACGTTGCTGTTAAGATCACGTTGGAGTTCTATCTAAGTTATTAAACACAGTTGAAGAAGTAGACATTAGATGAGATAGTTACCCACTGGTTTCTTGTTTACAAAAACAAGAGCTGCATGTCCTAAACTTCCAATAATTAACTGCAATTCTTTTGCTTTTCTCTTCTTAATGTTCTCCTCCACATTTATACTGGCAAGAAAAAAAAGAAGAAGCAACTTAGAGACATTACATCAATGAAGTGAAGAGCTTATCATATTGAACAAATGATTAAACCAGAGAACCAAGGTGGGGTTCTTAACAAAACAAAATAAGACAAATCACTCTACCAAGATAACCAATTTATTTTTATAAATGAAGAATATTGGTATGCCCTTTAGTACTTTCTCATGGAAGCCAAATATTATCATCTTCATATCAGCTTCTTACGTAAAGAAATATAACATAACAAGAACAAGTGAAGGAAAACTAAATTTACCTTGTTGTATACCAAAGGAAATCACTGGTATCCTTTGTTGTATTTATCTGCTCTAGTAAACGGGGTGCTTCAAAGGAACGATTATTCTCGATACCAACTTTTTCTTTGTACCAGCCCCAAGGATTTGACTCCAGGGAATTTTCGATTGTAACTGTATTGTGAGTAAATGCTGTACTTCCTGTCGTTTTTTGTGAAACAACCTTTTTCCATTAAAAAATTGTTAGATAGCAGTAGCAAAAATTGAGGCAAAATAGACTTCAGTAAAGCTATTCTATGCATTTCTAGTTGGAACAGATAATGGATAAAGTTTAACTGTGGAAATCTATCATTGCTTGTACCATGCCATAATAGCACCCAAAAATCATAGAGGGGATCCTCCAAACAGATAAAATACACTTGAGTAGGAAAAATTAATGTATGTATGTGACTGCAGTACCTTCGCCGTGTTGAATATGACATTCTTACAGTCTGGAAGAATGCTAACAGACCAAGCAGGAAGAGAATATGACTTTCCCTTAAATGTAACATTTGCATCTGAACTGCTACCATAGTTAGCAAGGAAGGCTGCACAGTCATTGGGAGTTTTGTAATATACATGTGCCTGTTAGACATTTCTGATGTGTCAAAATTAAAAGGAAAAGTAACATTAACCCAACATTAAAGAATATAGTCATTCATAGGCTGACAAAAAAGCTAATTCAGATCACTCTAATGATGAAAACTTAGATATCCAGACCAAAGCGTGCAAGAAGTGTTACAATCCCACATCTGTTAAGCGTATGAGCTGAAGTTTCCTTATATGGTCTTAGAAAATCCTCACCTTTTAGCTAGCTTCTAGGGTTGAGTTAGACATCATGTACATTTTCTTCACGATTTTAAGATTCAATTATCAGTGTTATCTACCTTTAATCTATTAAACAGCTGGAATCTGGAAGACATCTCACTATGTGTCATTTACCTCAAGTTTCAGACCAAGGGACAAATGAGTTGGATCTGCATTGACCAAATACTCTTCACAATGTTTTATCGCCTTGTGTAAGTCGCGTAGGTGGCCCCACTTTGGCTGACTTATGAAACCTGTATCAAGTACATTCGATCAGATTAGATTGAGAACCTTCAAAAAACAGCTTTAGGAGATGCTTATATAGATCAAATGTTTCATCTTATATTTAAGATATCATACCATACTCATCTATGGGGGCATCATAGTCGTAGCTTGTTGCTACTAGAGGGCCTCCTGCTGTTCGACCAAAATTGGTGCCTCCAAAATACTAAGTAAAAAAGATGGCAGAATGAAATCCCAAAAGTAACAAGATCAAGAACAACTGTGAATATTAACATGCATTTACCATGTAATAATTTTGAAATGTACCACCAGTTTCAAAAAAGCGTGCAACAGCAAAAGCTAAGTCTTCAACAGGTCGATAAGGAACAGGATAACCAAATGCAAGGAACCTTCAAAACAAAACAACACTAATTTTCAAATTTCAAGTGACAGGGAAAAAAAAACCATGTCAGAAGTCAGAGTTCCTGAGGATGATAAAAAGGAGGAAGATTACCATCCAACGTAGTTTTCTGTCCACATCTTTGGCTTGGATGGGGAATTTGGAGTGAAGCGATCACAATAGAATCCATTACATGTGTTTATCTGCATAATCAACATGTTTGCAGTTATCACTTCACATTATTAGTGTCCTTTTCACTGTTGGTTTAAGAAGCAAAACTATCAATGGTAACATCAGCAGGAAGTCACACTCAGATCTTTTTAACATCAGCAGGAAGTTTAGTTCAAAAGGGTCTTGAGATGACTGAATTTTGTAACATACTAACATCCTATAGCTAACAAAAATGCTTCTGATATTCTGCAAATGGTACAGATTGTCGAGGACTTACAACTGAATCAGGTGCATCTGCTTGTGCGCACATCACCCAAGGGACAGTCGTATTAAAACTAACAGCAGTTTCTGCTGCCCATTTTACATATAGCTCTCCGCTGACTCCATATGCCCATTCAACATTTCCGTACTCATTTTCTACCTGTTAAGTGGATAGATCACTGATTAACACAAACGAGCGACAAATAGAATTGAAAAAGAGAAAGATGAACTATCAAGTAATAAGAATGTACAATCCAGGAAGAAGATCTAAAATACCACAAAGATATCCAACAACAACAACGACATATCCAATGTCATCCCATAAGTGGGGTCTGGGGAGGGTAGAGTGTACGCAAACCTAGCCCTACCTTGTAGAGATAGAGAAGTTGTTTCCGATAGACCCTTGCTTAAATAAAGCATGTCAAACAGTGTGAAACAGGGGATACAGATATGGGAGCAATAACAACAACGAAATAATGCGAAATGGAGAGCATTACACAACAAACAGGGGAAAGAACAGTAACTACAACGAAATAATGCAAAAACCGGAACACAAAAAAGCACTAGTGATAGCCGAATTCAAAGAACAAGAAACTATGAGAATAGTACTAATACTACTGGTAGGAAGGAAGGTCCAAGTATGACCACCAAGCCTATCCCGCAGGGAAGCGAGAGAATGCTCAACTACCAACTAACCTTCTACCCTAATCCGCGACTTCCAAACTCTCCTATCTAAGGCCATGTCCTCGGTAAGCTCAAAATTGGAAAAGAATGTGATACAATCAAAGTAACAAGAAGAGGCTACATGGTGAGCTATCAAAAAGAAAAAAGAAAAAAAAAAAAAGAGAGAGGATTAAGCAACCTGAGCGAGAATAATTGGACCTCCTTGTGTAGCAAAGAGGTTCTCATCCTTCATAAGATTAACAATCTTGGCAAGAAAGAGCTTCATCTCATTCTGCGTTGAAAACAATACAGGTTTCTTCAACTATTGAACATTTAATAGGACCAAATAGCTGAAAAGAATCACAAAACCAAAAAGAGGACACGGTATCTTTAGAAAATTGTTCTCCAAAGTAAAACATGATTACTGGTCAACACTTTCCTTAAAAAGTTCATTTGTTGTTCGAAACTGTATTCCAGGGATAAAATGTAGCCACATAGGGAAGCCCCTGCTCAGAGAACAGAACGGAGATATTAAAAAGAAAAGTTAAGACCCTGTTAGGATGTACATGATAAAAATAAGAAAATGAGTTTGCTGTGATGAACTAACCCATAGTTCCATTCAGCACAGGCATATGGACCAATTCGGAGATGCACGTATAGGCCAGCTTCTTGTACTGTCTTCACAAACCGTACAAGGTCAAACCTGCCTTCGAAGTAGTACTGCAGTAGTAAGAAGTGATAATTACTTATAGAGATAATTAGAGGAGAAATAAACAATAGCAACTACGAATCCCAAGTAAGTTGGAGTGGACTATATGAATCCTCACTGTCCAAATTGCTCCATTTATGCTCATTTCTGTCCAATCTTATATGAAACTTTGAAGCAAAACTGACGTAAACTAGATACCAACTAGTGAGCATTGTAAGGGAGAGCAATCAAAGTCGCGGTTAACACTCAAAACACAAGTCATCTCTCACTAATGGGGGAAGCTGCATTTAACAGTTGTTTACCAAAACTGAAAAGACTTCATACCCCTCCTTTGACAGGTTCGTGATAATTCCAGAAAACATAACTCTCTATCACGTCCAATCCTCCTTCCTTAGCCTTTCTAATGATCTCTGGCCATATCTACATTCAACCAGAAAATCCCTTTTTAATCCATATTACATATAGTCAAAACGAAAATCAAGAAAAAAGAAAACCCCCCACATTGCTTAATAATAATGTTAGCATGATATAAGAAGAAAACACTCACTTCAGGTGTAGTTCTTGGATAATGTATTGACCCTGATTGCAATATTCTCCTCTTTCCATCAATAACCAATGCCTTGTGATCATAAGTTACTGTTGTTGAAGCCCCTCTTTCAAAAACTAAAACCACAGACAAAATTATTACTAACAAGTTCTTTCTTTCCATAGTTCAGCTGGATGGTCACAAACAAGAATAGAGCACTGACTTTATAACATCCAATGATATTTTTGAACCAATAATTGTTGTAAGGATGATATTGTCCTTAGTAGGTGTTGGTACTGAAAAAGCTGAATCTTTTATTAGTTTTCTCCTCAGAATTTTGGACTTTAACTTTGGAGTCACTGAGGTGATGATGACTGTGTTACCAAGATTGTACTCAAGTGATGTCTCTAGTACTTAGTAAAGTCTGTATATTTCAAGAGCTACCCTACAAAATATGAAACAAAGAGAAATGTCAAAATTCAAGAAGCTATAGGTAGATTAGTCCGGATGACCCTTTTTTTGAATCAGACAAAATGGGGGACCAAAGTATATAAAGAATTTAAGGTATATTGTACAAATAAAATTTAAGCATATTTACCATTTTTTGAGTTACTAATCAGTGTTTATTATAGTATTATATTTTTGCATGGACAAAATTATCCTCAAGTTGGGCCAAGCTAAATGACAAATGCAGAGGAACAAAATGAAGAATTTTAATGCAAAGGCCAACAATTGAACTTGAGTGTAATTATAGAGTTTGACTTGTTTGTTTGGTCAAATAGTTACTTAGTTAATAGAAAATTAGATGCAAATTACCAAAGTATATTAGGTAAATAATAGGCATAATACATAAACGTGCCTTTTAATTTAATCTCAACTAATATTTATGTTTTTCAACTTTAAGTGTGTACAAGTAGACACTTAAATTTGTATAAAGTTGAATAAGTAGGCACACGCATCTTGTGTGGCGTCTCATGCGAATTACTTGTTCAATTTTATACAAGTTTAAGTGTTTTCTTGCACACCTAAAGTTAGAGGGTATAAATATCAACTGAAGTAAGTACGTTAAAACGGCACATTTATGTATTATGCCTGAATAATAGAGCAACAACAACAAAACAGAACCCCCGCATGTACTTGAAATCAATAGTTAAATGATATTTGATGGCAAGTGGTCTCAGAAAGTTGAAAAATCTTAGACGAGTAAATCAGAAAGCAGATGTCATAGTAGATTGATTCACAATACTCCTTGGTTTTACGGCTTATACTCATCAACAACAAGAAAATCCTGATCCCACCATAGTAAGTTTTTCAGAAATGCATTGAAATGCATTTCACGATACAGCTCTTGTCACAACACCTCTTCTACTGGAAAAATCCAAAGGAGCAAAAGGCAATAATCATGATTATAATTATGGCTCCCCTTTATGCCATTGACTCGTTTGTGGATTTGTTAGATATTCGTGGGAGCAAAGCATTTTTCATGTTTCTAGACTCAGTTAAAGAATGCTATGAGGCTGTGGTAAGTTGGTATCGTGTAATTGACATGCCTTTCCACTAGTATGCTTTCTAGTTTAAAAGAAAAAGAAAGTTTTTAGCTTGTTCTATAGCATTTGATGTTCTTTTATTTTGCAGGCAATTGCCAAATTTTTGGCTTTGATGTATAGTTATTTGAATATATCCATCAGCAAAAGCATTGTGCCTGATGAAATCAAAGGGAGGGAAATTCATCATTCCTTTCCAATGACTCTATTTCAGGTGTGATTATACTTATGTTTTAGCTTTCCTCTTTATATGTGCCAGATGATAATGCATTCATGTACTGCTTCAATAGCTTCTCTTTTGAGCCGAGGGTCTATCAGAAAAAAGCCTCCCTGCCCCACAAAGGTAGGGGTAAGGTCTGTGTACATCCTACCCTCCCAGACCCCACTTGTAGAATTACACTGGCTATGTTGTTGTTGTAACCATTGTGCTTGGATCTAGCCACTATTGCACTTTCCTCCTTTAGTGTTTACTGTGTAATAATATCATTTTGAAGAATTTTAGGGACAAGGGAAACTCCATCCCCCAGTATATTTCTTTTTTTTCTGAAGCACAGGGGTTCTAGTCGTCCAAGATAGACGACCAAGTTATTTGAGTTATTAGCCTAATGTAACCAATTAATAATTATGACTGCAAATCCTAAAAAAATTATATTTTATCAAATTCAGCCTAAGTGCTGATATCACTGTCTAAGCTTGGAGTTCATGAATTTGTTCTTTCATATTTGGATGACTACGAGGCGTGGCTTGCTAACACTTATGTAAACTTTCTTATAATCTGGCTGATGTGAGAAATTAGGTTTAAGTTTGTCTTCCTAATTTTGTCAGTTGTTTAATTAAGCTTATGCCTTTCTCCCTCTATTTCACTAGAATGATTGATAGATTAGTATTGGTATGGTGGATTGTCACGATGCATCTAATGTTCTTTCTGCCAATTGCAGCCTCGTACTTCTCGCTTAGATCACAGGACACTGAAACTTCTCAAGCATTGGACATGGCAGTTTGTCATCATCCGTCCAGCATGCTCTATCTTGATGATCACGTTACAGATTCTTGGGTTATATCCGAGTTGGCTCAGCTGGACGTTTACCATCATTCTCAATATTTCATTCTCAGTGGCCATGTACTCCTTGGTTGTTTTCTACCATGTTTTTTCAAAGGAACTGCAGCCACACAAACCACTTTCAAAGTTCATCTGCATCAAAGGGATTGTTTTCTTCAGCTTTTGGCAGGTAGAGGCTCCAACTCATCTCTTCCCCCCCAACCCAGAAAATAAAATCAAACCTTGCCCATCTCTTGAAATTTTGGTTAAGGTAAGTGAGTGCAACCGTTTGTTTTACATATATTCATTTTTATATGACTATGTTGTATATTCTTCACTAGGAAGTCATACTGATTTATAGTAGAACCTTTTCTGTGTATTTTAAAGAAAAACTAGAAGCAGAAAATCAAAAAGAAAAAAAGGGACAAGGCAGGTATGGGAGGAGGTGATCTTTTAATGCCATAATATGAATTTATTAAATATGAAAAGTAGATGGGGTCTAGAAAATTGGCTGAGAAGCATATGCCACACTGGAATCTATGGAACAATTTCTCATATTTTATTTCAGGAAGAGCCACCCGATTTTTGCTTTTTTGATAAGGTAGCCACAAGTTTTTATGCTTGAAAGTATTGTTATTGAAAACTATTGTTTCGCTGCTTAAAGCCATATATAGTGAGGGGTTGTAGTATTGTGGGTGAAGTGAAGCACTTCACAGAAATGTGTGGTTTGTTGGTTCGTGGGTGAAATGATTCACTTTGCAGAAATGTGTGTTTTGCCAACTCTCTTGATTCATTCAATTTGATAAAAAAGGATGAGAAAAAGGTGAAAATGGAGGAAAAAATAAGGTCACTTGGTATTTGACTACTAAGATTTTTCTTCTCCTATGCTTCATCAATTCATTGTCATTGTTGTCTTCTTCTCTTCTTGAATCTGTAAAGCTTCCTCTTCTACAACTTCTTTATCTATTTTTCTTTTTAATTTACTTTTTCCTTCTAAGTATGTGAGTCATTGGTTCTACTATGAAGCGAGGGGTTGCTGGTTTGTGGGTGAAATGATGTACTTTTCAAAAATGTGCACTTTCCAAACTCTCTTGATTCGTTGTTTCTGATCAAAAAGGATGAAAAAAAAAGAGAAAACAAAGAGGAAAATATTATAATTTGGTATTCGACTACTAAGATTATTCTCATCAATTCATTATCGTTGTTGTCTTCTTTTCTTGAATTTGTAACATTTCCTCTTCTACAACTTCGATTTCTATTTTTCTTAATTTACATTTTATTCTAAGTATGTAAGTCATTTACTTTTACTATGAATCAATGGGTTGTTGCCTCGTGGGTGCAAAGATACACTTTGCAGAAATGTGCTTTAAGAACTCTCTTGATTTAAATTTGATTAGAAAGGATGAGAACACAGAGAAAATGAGGGAATAAATAGGGTCATTTGGTATTTGACTACTACGATTATTCTTCGCCAATGCTTCATCAATTCATTGTCGTTGTTGTCTTCTCTTCTTGATTTTGTAACACTTCCTTTTCTACAACTTCTATTTGTATTTTTCTTTTTAGTTTACCTTCTTTTATTTCCGAAGTATGTGATTCATTTGCTTCCACTATGAAGTGAGGGGTTGTTGGCTCGTGGGTGAAGCTATGCACTTTGCAGAAATGTTCACTTTGGGCTTATTTTCTACTTTGTTACTGCAGTAGCTGAAGTAATTGAACAATAAAATTGATTACTGTAGATTAATTCTTTTTTTACGGTTAATCAACTAAACATTGAAAATTAATTTGATTATCATAGTTATCTTTTTGTGGCATTATAGAATTTTAATGATATTTATTTTGGATTAAGTTCTACGGGTCCTGTCAGCTGTCGCTTTCTTCGCTTTTCACTTTTAAAAGCATTATTTGAAAGAAAGGATGAAAATATTTGTAATCTGAAGGGGCAGCATAAGGATATATTAGTCCTAGTCTCAAGGGCATGATTAACTGGTTGAAATTAAGAGTAACAAGGTTCGAATATCCAGTACAAAGTGTAAAGCTTATCTGCTTTCTCAGTTGGGCCGGTACATGTGTTTATGCACTGTAGCAGACAGACTGCAAGTTGAACTAATCAAGATGTGGGCAGGCTTACCCAGCTACATGTCATTTAAAAATATACACATGATCAGCAGCCCATGAGGCCACGATGATCTTCCAAGGGACATGATTAGGATATGCCTGGAAAGAGTTTTATTGATGTAATTGCCTCAAGATATGGTAGCTGTAGTCAAAGACACTTTCTCAGAGACGAGAAAAGTTCAAATAAGGAGAAGGTTATTTTCTTTGTTGTTAAGTATGTTAGGCTTGAAGCAACGTTAAGTGTTTACTGTGGTATTAAAGATATCGATTTGCCTACAGAAAGTTTATGCTAGATGTTTATGAACAACCAATACTTATCAAGCTTCTGTAGTTCTGTTAATTTCTTTCATGGTTGTCATGTGAGGTGGATTGGGAACATACAGTTGCTTTATTGGCTGGTAACACCTTCATTTTGCAAGTCTTCTATTACTTATTCTCGTTAAATGTATTGAAACCATATGCAATGGAGCCAAACCCATCAAGGGACTTCTATTACCAGCTATATATCGAAAGACGAGACTTATTTCAGATTTGGTTTTACCTAAATGTAAGTTTCTGCTAATTTTGACCAACAAGCAATACTTATTGAGTTCCTCTGATGCTGTTTCCTCACTGCGTCTTTGTGGGAGTGGGATGGGCTTCGGGCATAGATTTTGCTTATTAGCATTTAGTTTTGCATCATGCCATACCTTCTACTGTTATCCTCTACATGTGTGTGCAAACCTGTAATTGAACCAAAACACAACAAGGGACACTGTACTATATATATACTTCTAGGTTTATCTGTAGATTGGGAAAATGATTTCTATATAGAGGAGTGAGAGGACTTGGTTTCATTATTTCGACAACAAGATGTCAAAATAGACGTAAAGGCACACAGATAGGTTCTGGACTTGCGCTGTCATATTTTCTGTTCAAACAATTGAAATTAAAGGTCTTTAACGTCTGCCTCCATCCTCCTCTAAAAGGTTATGTCATTAGGAGTAGATAACTGTTATTCTTTTACCAGTTATCTCCTCTGAAGTTTGATTGCTGGGTGGATACGCATTTTGTGAGTTTGAGGCATGGAATGAGAATGACTGTAATGAACTTATTTTAGGATAATAGAAATGAATCCTGTTAGTTGCCGCAGTGCCACGTGATGTAAAGGTTAGGCTCACGTCACGAGCTCAAACCCTCCCGCAGACAAACAACCAAGTATTTAAGTGGAGAAGGGTAGAGGGCGGATCCATTATACATTGAGTTTCAAATCACGAGCCACTGGCTCTCGGGGATTTCTAGGTTATCAGAAAAAGAAAGAAATGAGTCCTGCTAGCCAGCAAGTCATCAAGCAAAGGATACAAAAACACCACCATTAATAAATTGAATCCTGTTAACATCCTCTTGATTTTGCATGCCATTACTATTGAAGTTCTTTCAACTTCTCGAAAAGGAGGTATTGGTTTCTTCATTGTGTTGTTTCTGTAAGGAAGCCTCTCTCCATTCGATGCTTTGCTTGTCCGAAATATGTTTTTACCACCACTGATGGAATAAACTATTCATCTCCGACTTTTGCAGGGGTTGCTGGTTAAAACTCTAGTTGCATTGGGTGTTATCAAATCTCACCATTTTTGGTTGGATGTGGAGCATCTTCAGGAAGCCATTCAGAATGTTTTAATTTGTGTGGAGATGGTTTTCTTTTCTGTTATGCAGCAATATGCATACCACGTGGGTCCTTACAGCGGGGATGTCGAAGCAAAGTTGAAACTGAAAAAGGATGACTAAGTTGATGCACAAGACATTGGTGTGAATAGACACTTTTCCTCTGTGATCTTGCATTTACCAGTAACAGTGTGTAATGCAAGTTTTTGTTGTTGTGTAATCTGTTGATACAGATCAGAGAGATAGGAAGTATGCTCGTCTTAAGATTACTAATTTTCGTGTGTTAGTTAGCGAAGAAGATAGAATTTCTATCATTTTCTCTGACAAATAATTTTCTCTTTTGTGGTTGGACTTCTAGTTGCATAAGTAATTTTTCTTCATGAGAGGTTAGTGTCACTGCAGGCACCTGCAAAAAACTTGATTGTGACTTTGTAAGTATACATTTTCAAAATTTCCTTGAGAACATCATGACTATGAGATTGCTGTGATTTCTGTCCTAGCTTGCTTGTATCTCATTCCATGACAATCCTCTTTTTCTGGAACCAAATCATACTCAACCTGTCTAGTGTCCTGGTGAAGAAAACAAGTTCCTTAATTTGTGTTCACTTTGGTAATCAGTATTCAGAAGAAAGATAGTATGAGTTCTATTTATTCTAAAGCTCAGGCTTTAGCTCAATGGTAAGAGCACCCCCCCCCCCCCCCCAATATCCTTGGAATCACTCTAGAAGATGGATGATATAAATAGCTAAAACTCCTAGTCTAACATGTTAGATAAATTCTTCTGTTGCACAATAGAAGATATCTGTAAAATGGTCTTTTATCTTCTATCTTTAATTGCTTCCCCCATGTACTTCGATGCCATATGTATTACCATTACTATCCACTGCATCAATTTAGTGCCAAAATTAACATGCCACATGGAGTTTCTGCTTCTCTCTACCCACTCGAAACCAAACTCCATTCCTCGTAACTGTTTTAGTAATGTTGTATGATTTAAATCCTACTGTAAAATAGATATTTGTTTTCCCAATGCTAGAAGACCGGGGAAGAAATTTTAAAACTAAAGTTTCTATGCAATAACTAAGGAGTGAATGAAGAAAAACGGCAGCTTCTCCAGTTTATTTCTTTGCCAGAACTGTATTTGGCTGACGGTGAAGTGTTTCACCAGTTTGCATCGGGGGACAAGGACATGCCTGTCTGACCCTCTATGAAGTTGAGAAGCTATCATCAACCAAAGAAATGAGAAAAGGAGATCCCAGTTATAAGTTCAGGAAACTGCAGTTAAAAGCTCCAAAGCTTAATTCAATGAAGAACAATAAAGAAAACAAAATGCACAGCTAAAGCAGGTTGCAAAATCTGAGTACAAGACCAGGTCGAAGAAAACAAAATCCGAGTATAAGACCAGGTCGAAGAAAACATAGGTGAAATCTAGTACACCAGGTGTCTTTACCGAATCATCAAAAAAAGATGAAAGAAGAACTGCAACTTCTATAACCTCAAAACACAATCCAAGTTGGAAGGCCAGGGTGGAAAAAGAGGTTAAAATAAAGAAAACAATATACAACATAGCAAGAACTGATTTTCCAACAAGTCTTGTGGAATATCATAATTTGACTGAAAGTTACATGTCCCTCTGTTAGTAACTACTGGTACAACCTCAACCAAAGAAAAGCATCTGAAAAGAAAACCTGTTTTACAGAGCTAAAGACTAGCATTGACCAACAAACAAATGCATTCATAGCTTGGTCCCTCTAGCCAACGTGTCCCAGATGAGTTGACGTCCCAGACGAGTTGACCACCCAATGCATATAAGAGTCTTGATTCCTCTTAGCCAACCGATATTGGACAAGTTGCCCTCGCAATAAATGCACAGACAGAAATGGCTGCTCAAAAACTAGTCCCTGCAAACACCAGAGATGAGGTTAGCATGTCTGTTAAAACATAAGCACAGATCTACAAATCACAAAACAAAGTGTAAATGCTGTAAAAAAAAATGGAGAAAAGCACCAAGATTGCTCAGGGCTTCAAGAGCACATCTTCGTGAAGATCGACGTAAATGAAGAGAGCAAATAAAAAATATTATATGCAACGTGCAAAAACTAATTAACAAATAAAATATATATGTAATGTAAGAAAACTAAAAAATAAAAAAATGTGTAATGTGAAGAAGAATCACTTTGGAGGCAGATAATTAAGGTAAAACATGGAGAGCTAAATCACTGGCATAACAAGGTCCCTTGCACTTCATTGCAACACACATAAGCAAGTTGTGGGAAGTCTTCAGTAAACACACTCATTTCATGGTTGAGAATGGAGAATTTATAAAATTTTGGGATAATAAATGGCTGGGAAACAGCATTTTGCAGAAAGATTTTCCAGGACTACCAATTAACTGAACATCCCCAAGCGTCAATCATAAACTATTGGCAAGGAAACTCTAGGAGATTAGCATTTAGAAGAAATATCCTAGACCCAGGAGGTAAATGAGCTAAGTTCCTTATAGGACAGTTGACATGGAATCTCCATTTTCTTCTGAAAGACGTAATGACGTGGAGTTGCCACAAAAATAGTATTTTTTCTGTCAAATTGCTATACCAATCTTTGCAGCAGTAGTAGTATCATTGAAGTGTCGTCTTTTGGAAACAAGTCTCATAGGTGAAAAATCCAACAAAGATAGCCTGTTTCAGCTAGTTGCTATTATAGAAGCCTGTCTAACCCAAGAAAACCTCACCAAAAGAGGATTGTGCTCTGCAGCAGGTGTTATGTGCTACCCAAGAATCTGAAAACGTCAGCCACTTTCTACTTCACTGTCAGATTGCCAAAGACATCTGGAGTATGTTTTTGAATCTTTTTGGGGTTAGTTGGGGGCACTGGAGAGTTGACAAGTCAGTGAAGATGATACGGCAAATGGTTCCACCCTGCATCTTTGGTGTATTTGGAAGGAGGGAAATTACAGATGCTTTGAGGGAGTCACTACT